>ML677412.1:7624852-7709045 GCA_007922305.1 Dermatemys mawii | reverse complement strand
CAATAATCTTGTGACCACCCCACAGCCCCATTTTGGGTTAGAACCCCTCCAGTTCCAACATTGTGAAATTTCAGATTTAAAACTCCCATGACCATGAAATTGACCAAAATGGGCCATGAATTTGGTAGGGCCCTAACTATGAAGATTGCACCCTCCTAAAGAAAGCCACTATTTGCCACTGGATGGTTGTTTAAGGCAGATGTTGCTATGTTAATCTTTGTGTGGCAAAAATTGCATTGATGCTGCTGGGCTGGGGGCTTGTCTAAGAAGTGGGTGGACTTTCTCTTGGCTGATGTGACCAGAATTCTAACTGTGATTCTAGTGAAAAGATGAATAATTACACATCTGTGGTTCACTTTGGGTTGTGCAGAGCGTGCACCCAAAGGGCCGACTTGTCTGAAAATCGGGCCACTTATTCCGGTGCCTAAATGGGAGCAAAGTTCTTCCGAAAATTCTGGCCTCACTGTGGATCTGGAAATTTCCCCTCTCTGGGTGATAACGAAATGCAAATGGATCCTAGGGGTATGTCTGTGCTAGAGCAGGAGCGGTCATTGCCGGCTTGCAGACATACATGGACTGGTTCTGAGTGAGCTAGCAGGGTAGCTGTGGGTGCGCAGGTAGTAGGATGGGTTAGCCATCCCTAGCACAATCCAGTCTGAGACCCTACATACATACCTCAGGGCCAGTCCCTCCCGTCACCGACGCAGCTGCAGCCACATTGCTATTTTTAGCACCCTAGCGCAGCTATATGAACCCAGGCTGGAAATGACTCCTCCATCTTCAGTGTAGACATCCCCTGAGTGAGGCAAGGAAGCTGCTGTCAGGCATCCTATTGTCTGTCCATTTGGCCTGCAGATCTGAGGGCAAGGGCTCCCTTATAGTAGAGCGAAGGCCTCATATGATCCACTGTGACCTACACAGCAAAATGAACAGTTGCTGGGAGCAATATGGCCAACCCTCATGATTTCCTTATGAGTCACGCAATGTCAGCTGGAGCCAATCTCGCCATGACACTAGAAGTTCCAGTCTTCAGCAGTTCCAGCTCTGCGGTGAAGCTCCATCCCCTCCACAAACTCCTTGTCGCCTAAAGGAGTCCAGGGGCCGCCTTTTTCCAGAAAGCCCTTGGCAGCACTCTTCCTCCAAGACGGGGAAGCCAGAGGAAGGGGAAAGGGATGGGTGCTCTCAGCCCCCGGATTCCATCAGATTCCTTATGATCTGCATGTTAATAGACGTAACACCTATGCAAAGTTCTCCTCTCCCCCACAAAGGACAAAGGAAACGCCAAGACTTTCCATTCCCATGTGCAGGAATAACACCTGTGGGAGAGAAACTTGGCCCCTTTTATTAACCAATTAAGTCATAAAATTAGGAAGGGAAATCAAGTGATTAGAACAGTGGGAAGAATCCCAGAAGTTCATCCAGAAGTGTTTCCTCCCTACTCCTACATAAAAATGATCAGCTTTCTCCAGGTGAGACAGCACATCAAGAAGCAAGCGAATACGTATTCAGAATAAGGTAAGGCATCAATATATTTGTATATTGTATTTGTAATCCATATGTTGTACCTGTCTACAATTCATATATTTATATTCACGTATTCTGCATAGGTATATATGTATGGTCATGTGTAAATACATACGTATGCCTACATATCTACAAGATTTTGTTAATAAATAAGCTAATTTTCAGTGGTACCTTAACTATAGTTATGATATCAGAACTATTTTTGTAAACCTAATACTTTGTTCCTAATTTTCTGAGGGAAAAATTTCTCTTTTGGATGAAACTATCTATTCTTGATCTCAGCACGACTATCAGACTGGGGAAAATTTTCTGGCCATCGAATCCAGCTGCTTTTAAGTTCTGAACAGTCTGAAATACGTAATTAGGGCTACATGAATTTTTCCATGAAAAGTTTTGTTTGAGAAGACATTTTGTTTCATTCAGAATAAATAATGGATTTTTTCAATTTTTGGACATGAAAAAATGAGTGTTTGGTAAATTTCAAAACAAAATTTGTTTTATTTTAGTTTGTTTTCCTTCTCTCCCTCCAGAGGGGAAAATAGAAGAAAAGGGAGGAAACCCAAATGAACAAATAAAACAAAAACCCAAAAACTGCAACAAAACAAAAATTTTCAACTTTGAAATAAATGAAATGAACATTTCAATTTACTTTCATTTAATCAAAGTATTTTTAAAATTATAGGAATTTTTTTTACAAAAATGGTTATTGCCTTTGAAAAGCCATTTCTCACTGAAAAAAGTTGATTAAAAACTTTTAACACCCTCTCTATATAATACAGTGTGTATGTACATGTGTATATAAATAGCATTTATAAATATTCACATCTATCTACGCACTCATGCTGTATTATAAATACGTTACATGTATCTATCTAATATACACTTGTATTTCCTTTCCTGTCCACCGAATCTTTTTTCATCTAGATACTGAAAAACTAGAAGTGTTCACGTGAACATGCCTTCGTGAGGACTAATGGCTTGGCTAATTTTTTTTTTAAGGGGGATAGATTTTAAAATTAAAAACCCCTCCTAAGCAGCTCCTGTTAAGATATTATGCTGAAGTGGGATCAGGGCTACAAACGTGTTCCATAGATGCCAATAGGAATTTTGCTGTGGACTTCGGGAGTGAGGGGGGCAGGGGTTCACCCCCAAGTACAAAAACCCCAAGAGTTGGTGTGTGTTTTTTTAAATGGTGGTGTAGATGAAAGATAGTGAAGAAATATTTTCTCCTCATTGATCAGCTATCCTAGCCAGTCAGAGCATTCTTATTCTGCAGCAACATGAAGATCTCCTGCCTTTCCCTCTGCCTCATTTCTGCAATGTGCTGGTTGTATTTGACACCGACAACTGGGAACAAAATCTTGCAATTTGGATCTTGCATGATTTCAATGAATGTTAACGAAATTAGAGCCAGCTTCAGAGCAATCAAAGCAACCATTGTAAGTATTGCCCTGTATGCTGTAGAAAGGTCAGTGCAGTTATGGTTTGACCAACCAATATCTCTTTAAAATCTGTTATCTGGGGACGGGGTGCTTGGGAGATCGCAATATGGAGCTTTAGTAGTGACCCGAGGCCAGATTCTTCCTTGCTCCACATCTTGTGCAGTTGTTTACATCACTGCACGAGTGCAAAGTGGGTATAATGCTACCGTTTAACTGTGTTAGCACTTTACATCCACTTGACGCTGGTGTAAATGACAACACGAGGTGCAGGGTAATGGAGAATCAGGCCCCCAGAGTCGTCACCATCTGATGTCTCTTAAGTGACCTATTTGTGAAATGAGTTTTGGTAGTTCTCAGTTCAGTTCCTTGTGAGCTTTAAAAACAAAAGCAGCCATAGACTAGACCAAAACAGTTTGCTGGGCAGTCTCAGCAAAGTGGCCAAGGACAGAATTAGCCTTGGCGGCTGAACTCTTCCTTTCCCCACTGGCCCCTCCAAGTCAGGGATGAGATGTGTTGATGAGGCAGTTAGGGGGAAGCCTGCATTGCTGCTCAGTATGCTGGACCTGTTTTTCAAGCAGATTCCACTCTCCAGAGATCATCAGTCTGGGAGCTTTCACCAACATGTAATTCACTTTCCGTTCTTAAGAAGAAAAGCTCTGTTTATATGCTGTATTCCTTAACTGCCTAAACATCTCAGTAGCGGATATGCATTAACATCACTGTATTTTTCTCTTTCTGTTTAGCAATCCAAAGATGCCATCCGAACCATAAGCATTTTGTCACATCCATACTCTCTGAACAGTGTCAGTGTAGGTACCATTATTGCCTCTCTCTACAACTTTCTTTGCCAAATTTGTCTTTTATAGATAACTTTATGTGGGCCATTTCTCAAGGCTGACTGTAAAATTCCACAACAAGTGTGAATTAGCGCTGATTGAAAAGTTCCAGTGGAACATCTTTCAATCAGAAAATAGTGTTTTGTCGACTCAAATTTTCCATGAGAATGTGTTGATTTCAACAACATTTTATTTAGAAAAAGAAAAATCAAAAGAAAGTGACCTTTTTGGAACAGAATATTTTGATTTTTTTTCAGAATTTATTTTTATATCAATTTACGTTATTTTACATTATGAAATATTAAAATAGAAAAGCTGCAATTGAAATGAAACATTTTGATTTTATCAAAATGAAACATTTTGATGGATCTGAAACAGATTTTTTCACAAGAAATTTAGAAATTTATCATTTTGTTCTGATTCAGAATGAAAACAAACTTCAGAACTGCAGAATTTACCTTGAAGCAGAAATTCTGGTTCCCACACAGGTGTAATATGAATACTTGTGCATAGCTAAGTGGACTAATATATGGGCTGATTACATGAATTAAGATAGAGGACTCCCTGCTTTTGTAGTGACTTCATGTTGATAGTATTTGATAATGAAGAGGGGACAAAACCATTTTGCTCATTATATTACTGTAGTTGTCTCTTTGGGAGTCATTCTCTTCAGCTCGCACAGGGAAGGAGCCTCAGGCTACTACTCAAAACTCAGAGGTACTTCAGGAAGGTGTTGGTGCTGATAATTTAGTAGGTGGCCTCAGGCCTGTTAGAAGATGTGCAGCTGGAGGTATCACCTTTTGGAAAAGACGCGCAGCCAAGTTCTTGGCTGCTGATTGATATTAAAATCCTCTAGCACTTTTCCTAGTAGGTACGGATGACAACTTGATCATATTCCAGCTTGAGTAATAACCTTCTTCACACCTACAGTTCCCTACCAATTTCAGTCGTATTCTTCACGTGTATTCGTCACTTGCTGGGAGGTTTTAAAGTTTGTGTTTCCCAAGCTCCAGGCACAAGACAGCAATGAAGGGATGTATTTTCGAAAGTCCTCAGCTCCCATTGTTCACTTTTGAAAGTCAGGCGACTTGTTTAGGTGCCTTCATGGGTCCTTGTCAGAGGCTGGCTTTGTACCCCCCAACACAGGACTGGAGAAGGCTGAAGGCAGGAGGAGCAGCAGGGAGTTACCTGCTGCCTCTGAGCCAGAGCTGAGGAAAGAAGGTAGGGGAGCTGGGGAGGACACTTACCTGCTGATGTCTCCAGGATCAGAGAGCTGGACCCAGAAGAGCCATGAGAGGGCCAGGGGAGTGAGGGATGCTCCCCGGGTAAAGACAATCTCCCAGCGGAGAGGCTGTGGGGGCTCCCACTGGGAAGAGTAGAAGTTACACTCCAGTAGGAAAGGTTCGGGTGGCTGTCCTGGTACAAGGATAGAGGAGGATGGCTGGAGAGTCTGGGCATGGTCAAAAGTGCTGGTGTGGGATAAGTAGGGCATCATGAGACAATGTTGGGTGATCTTAATGGCTGTTTTCACTGGGGTGAGAAATGAACGACTTGTGTTTGGGACTGTTTCCCCAGTGTCTCATTATAAACCAGCCCCGAGGAGGGTACATTTGTGTCAAGAAAGCTTGCATGGAGTTACTGGACACTCTGAATGGGGAAACTGAGGCAGGTATGACTATCATGCTGTGGCTTGCTGCAGGAAAGTTGCTCCAGGCAGGGGTTGCCCGAGGACAGTCCTCTTGGGAGCTGAGTTCTTTTGACAAATCTCTCTCGAATCTATTGGAAACATTGTAGCAAAAATGTATCAAACAGAATTTTTTAAAAATTTATCCCATCAGCTGCCATGTTTAGCACCAAAGATGGCTGCATTTTAACGATGGATGAAGTGGTTGCTGATTATAGTTCTTTATAGCAGTTTGTAAAGCACTTAAAAAGAGAAGATACTGTTTCTCTTAAGTCTGCAGATAAATGTTGCATCATCCATCACCTTTTAAGATTCTACGTGGACAAGGTCTTCAGACACTGTGACACTGGGGATTCTCATGTCAACCGGAAAATCAGCAGCATTGCCAATTCGTTCCTCAGCATCAAGAAGAAATTCAGACAATGTGTATGTCAGGTTTCAATAAATCTCATTTACCTCTAAAATGTATGTTAAATCCATTAACATGAGGAATATGAACAAACTTGGCATAGATTAAATAAATCAGCCAGAAAATTTCCTGAGGTTCCTGAAAGTTTGCTTAAAAGAAAGAGTTCATGCTGCTAGGGGCTTCAACAAGGAACAGAAGCATCAAAACACTGTGAAAAGAATTGTTCACATGTACTCATCACTGGGAATCTTTGAGATTTACCTTGGCACCACATAGCTTCTATTTGAATCTGCAAAATAGTATTTAATTGGGATTTTGGACTCACCCTGACACAGGGTGAATTTCATCCTTAGATGAGGCAGTCTGATTAAGGGAAGTGCCATGTTTTGCACAGTTTAGCAAGAGCTAGCCTATTTAAAAAAAGGAAAAAAGTTCATCTTCATCAGAAAGCTACAGCTTGTTAAAGGAGAAAAGCCTAATGAATTTTCTTCTTTTTCTAGAATGAAAAAAATGTGTGTGATTGTGGAGAGGAAGCAATAGAGAAATATAAACAAATTCTCACCAATTATGGACAGGTAAATTGATGAGGCTTTATTCGCTAATGCAAAGACTTGGGTTCCTTTTTTACTCATTTCAAATTGCCGTCATTATTTACCAAATATTTCTTTCAATCTACTTCCAGCTGGACGTCACTTCTGCAGCAATGAAATCCCTTGGGGAGCTGGATATCCTGTTAGACTGGATGGAGAAGGCTCATTAGAGAACAGAATACAATAGCCAACATACTACCTTTTAAAGGTCCTTTTAAAGTTGTTCAGCTGCTATAGGGATGAGCATGGAATAAGGTCGAAATCCAACTTTCCTTGGGGATCTTCTTATTGACTTGAATTGGCAATCTAAATGTTTAGACATAGTCTTGCATAAAGAACCAATTATTTCAAGCTCACCTGTGGTTTTTCAAATCACAGCACTTATGTTCCTGATCAACCTTGAAAGATGTTCTCTCCTATTAAGGAAAGTTTTTAATTATTCTTTTTAGTCATGGTTAGATGAATCTCTTGTGGCAATTTAATGAAATTAGTGTTTAGACTGTGTGTTCTTTGGGACAGGGACTGTATCTTCATCTGTGTTTGGAAAGCTCAGAGCACCCCTTGGGAGCTACTTCAATCTAGATATTCGTAAAGAATTATGCTTACAACCCTAGGGCTCAATCTTACAAGACCCCTCAGGTAGTGAACTCCTGTTGAAGCTAACAGGAGTACAGCCTGGGGAAGGCTTGTAGGATTGGTCCCTGTAATGGGTTGTGCTCACCATCATGACCCCTTTTACTGGTTGGTCCGGGAATTCGCTCTGCCCAGCAGCAGGGAGCCCCCCTCTGGTGGTCTCTCACTCTCCATCACTGCTGTCTGGGGGAACGCATGTCACTCCAGACCATGGTGTCCTCTTCAGGGCCCAACGCTCTGGCTGTGCCCCAACTCCCTTGTTTCCCCCATTCTGGGGGAACCGGCAGTCCTCTGCCCGGCCTTTCGCCACAGTGACAAACTGTAGCTCCTCACTCAGAGGCAAACTGCTGTCCTTTGGCTGGCCACTTCCTTCAGCGGCCAGTGGGGCCAAAGGGCGGGGCAGGCCTGTCCACTACTCTGGGCCCTGACGAAGGGACCCTATAGCTGGCAGCTGGTCACTGCCTCTCCCTCCCCTCTGCCATTATCTGCTTTCTCTGGGCTACTTCCCTGTAGCCCTAGCACCTACTCGATCCCTGTGTCAAGGCCTCAGTCCTGAAGCCAGCCAGGCTGGAGCTCTGCTTGCTCCCCTTACCCTGCCCAGCACTGCTCTGTCCCAGGTACTTCTCTCTACAGGCAGAGGAGTCCTCCCTCAAGCTCCAGGGGGAGACTAAGCTCCTCTTTGCCCTGCAGCCCTTCTTATAGGGCCCAGCCTGACCCTGATTGGCTGGGTTCTGCACAGCTGCTCCAAGGTCGGCTGTTAACCCTTTGCCAGCCAGTGAAAGGCAGTTTGCCCCATCACAGTCCCCTAATTTTGCTTTTTAAACCACCAAAGAATTATTTTTAAAAAAACGAGGAGTACTTGTGGCAGGTTAGTATTCCTCATTTTTTTTAATGGATACAGACTAACATGGCTGCTACTCTGAAAATAATTACTATTGTCTCTTGAAATAATTCTTAGTGTTGTCGTGTTTCTCTACATATGAAACCATTTTCTATGTAAGGTAATTTATTCTCAAACAGAAAAAGAACTGTGTTCTTCCCATATGTATTATGTTGTGTGCAAGACACTCAGTAAGTATATATTGTGCCGATCAATTGCACTCATCTTAAATAAACACTATTCAGAATTATGCTAATTCTGCCTGGTTTGTGTTTGTGAAACTTCCCAACAATTACGTATCTGATTCTCGTTTGACTTATCTGATATGTTTTCTTTGATGATAAACATTCAGTATTGTCATCCCCACACATTCAAAATTCGTGAGTCAGTCTGTGGTGGGGTGTCCACCCCACATGAGACCGGAAGGGGTTAAGATGGCCAAGCAGAGCCAAGGAGCAGGGAATTGATTGACAGTGGGATCAAATGGGCAGAAAGAGACGTGGCCTGTATAGCCAGGGAGCTAGCAACAGACAGGGGCAGCAGTCACTCCTTGGGTGGAGGGTTTGGAGCTGGTATTCCCAGAGAAATGGGGGGAACCAGGAAGGGTAGAAAGCAGTCCAGGAAAGGAGAAGTGAGGGCTCAGACTGTAAAGCCCAGTACTGCTGGATTGAGGGTCCCTAGGCTGGAACCTGGAATAGTGGGGAGGCCTGGTTTCCTCTACCAGCCCCTGAAGGAGTGGCACCTGGGGCAGTGAATGGGAGGAATTTCCTTCAGCTGTCCTGGGCAGACTTTGATATACTCCAGAAGGGGGAAACATGGAGTGACCTGGCTGGAGGGCTGAGTCCTGAAGAGGATGCTGTGGTTCCTGGAGCGAGAGAGCGGCTGAGGAAACAGCAGCAACAGTGTGACCGTGTGCGGCCATGGAAATGGGTGTCAATCTGACGAGCTAATCCCCAGAGGCGCCATCCTAGCAGTGAGTGGTGCACCTTGTCACGCAGGCCCAATAAGAGTGCTTTTAAAGCCATGACCCTTTGAAAAATAATGAAAGCTGGATTCTTTTTTGCCTTCTGGGTTTTGAGCCTTTAGGTGTCACATTTTCAAACTTTTCACTCCAATCATAAGGGCTAAAAACTTTTTTCTTTGTTTACATGAAAGCTGAGATTCTCACAACATTACGGCTTTAGGAGCTGGAATTACAAAATAAACTGTAAGTATCATAAGACTTACTATGAAGTCGCAAGAGTTAGCAACAGTGCATATTATAAGGCTCTGTGCATTGCAGGTGGCTTGTTTCTATGTCAGCTGCATCTGTGAAGGAACAATACACGAGGTAAAATTCAGCTGGTGCAGAGCTGACAGAGCGGAAGTGCTAGTGCAGAATTTAGGTGAGAGTTACGTGGTGCACAGATGTTTGTTATGTTGGGGCTTTGCCTGGGGAAAAATTTTTACCCTCTTCAACTTACAGAATATGCAGTAAGTATGTTTTTACGTGGATTATTCATTGAGTTGCAATGGGGGAATTTGTTCCTGGGGGATGCGTACCCAGAGGATGGCATGGTCCATTGCAGCCTTATACAATGGCTATGAAATGTTACCCGCCCTGAGAGGAAAAAAAAGCTCGTAATCCTTGACTGTAAGGCTGATTGCAATGGAAAAAATTAATATTTCACTCATCCTTTCCTACTGGGGGAGTGGGTACAGTGATCTGACAGGTGGGGTTATAAAAGTGACCAAATGGCTAATTATTGATGTCTGTCCTATGCAGGAGGTATTTATTACTCATGGGTAGATGAGACAGATTCATTCCAACCACAGACAGCCTGAATATCTCGGGTCTATGCAGGTGGAGTGCAGGCAGGTTTTGGAGACAGAACTCACCCTGTCACAACCTAGGTCCAGGGTACCAGGCTGCCAGGCAGTTCCCTTCAGCTGCTGTTCCCACTGTGGGTTGGAATAGTGGCCAGGGCCCGTTGGTGCCAGTTGCATATGATACCGGTCTCCCTGGTAGAAGAGAAGAAATAAGCGATTCCAAGGAACTTAAGCACATTTAGGTGTATGCCACAGGTGCTGCAATCTGGAAACCCAAAAGAGAGATCGATGGGATGTCTGGCACATTTAGCTTCGGCTTGTGGCTGTTGATTTGTAGTCTATGGTGGCCGCAGTATCTCAATGTGGTGTTTTTCCTTCCATAGGGAATGGGGAAGCAAGTTACTTTAGCCTCCAATGGGCAGGACTGGGAAGATGGGCACCCTGAGGAAATGTTTTGCCGGGCATTTCTTAAGGTGCTTGAAATCCTGATGCAAAGTATATGAACCTTTCCACAATACTGAATGTAAGTCAAGTGAGGAAATGTGTGGTCGAAGGCAAAGCAGAGATCCCATGGGGATTCCGCTTCAATTTTATTTCCTTGTTCATATAAGTTGTCCTACTGAAGTCAAAGGACTATTCATGTGAGTACGGATGACATGTATGAGTGAGGGTCTAGGACTAGATCTCATGACTCTTTGAGGCAGGAAGTTAAGTGAGGCATGGTTTGCTGAGGATACAATTCATATGTGTGCAGAGGGTCAGCATAAGACCAATGCACCATTTAAGTCCCTGTGTAGCATGGGTGAATTCCATCCCTATACTTGGGTGCCATGTAGACAGAGGGCTATATAATACATGACTCTTTGGTTTTAACAAGGATTTTTGCTCTATGTACTGAGATGATTTTTTTTAGCCTATGGACAGGTGTTGTTTCCTTCGTCACTTAAGATTTTATCTGGCTACCATTTTCAGCCACTGCGAGGCATCCAGTCTCCTCATCAGCAGGAAAGTCAGCAGCATAGCCAACTCCTTTCTCCACATCAAGAAGGACCCGAGGCTCTGTGCAAGTCAGAGGGAATGAGCCAGATTCTGCTCACAGCAACACCAGTGCAAACTTGGAGTAAAGTGAATAGAAGTGACTAGAATCCCTATGGATTTACACTGAGGTAGAAAATCTGACCAATAAAATATAGAACAAGTTCTAATTATGGGCCAGATTCTGACCCCATTATTTGCCCTGAGTAGCTCCTTATTCTGGGAGGAATCCCATGGGATTACTTGAGAAGTGAGGTACTACTCAGTGTGAATAAGAGGAGCAGAACTTTGCCCTATGTCTCCAATAAGATACTGTTCATGTCTGTGTAACTGTCATTAATTACCGTGCCTTTATCCCTGTCCAGCATGAAGTCAGCACACGCCGCTGTGGAGAAGATGTGAAGCACAAATAAGGATAAATCCTGAGCCAGTATGAAAAGGTAAATCACTATTTGCTTTCTGACATAGCTCATGCAGGTGCAGAGAGTTTCTCATGCTGGAAGCCGGAGTCCGACTTTATTATACGATAGCTGAAATGATGCTGTCTTTCCTCTCTAGATCACCTCGGATGGAAAGTGCACTGTGAGACTCTTGCTCTGTGGCTGCCCCATGCTATAACTGTTCTGTGGTATGTAAAAAGGCCATTAATCCTCAGAGCTGTCAATGCGTTGAGTTCCTCTAGGTGGCACCCACAGACTCTTCAGACCAATGTGTGTTGTCTGGGGTTCTCTGCTCTGTGTCACTCCTGAATCCTTTGTTCTGATCCTCCAACCTTCACTCTCAACCTTGTTTGTTCATTGTTTATTCCTCAGGCTTGGTTGATTTCTGAGTTGTGTGGCCTCATGCTCACTGGACAGAGAAGATCTTGGTTGCTTTGGCAAGCTCTGCCTTCCAAAGCCAGTCATCAAATAGGCTGGCATCTTTCACCAGCACTAAAATTAACTTTAAAACCAAAAAAGAGATGGTGATGAAACAAACAGCTGAGGTTCAGTCTGAGGATGGGGACGGGGAAAGTGAGCACACGCCCATGCAGGAGAGTGCATGGGTGAGTTATTTTCATCCTCTGTCAGAGCGGCAACTGAATATTTATTGCTCTCTTGGTTGCAGACACTAGTTCTGGGGCCTTGTTGGGAAATCAAATGGCCCTTTAAGAATGAGTCTCTGTTATAACTGTAGTAGCTGTTCAGCGAGCAATCCTCTCCATTCTCTTTCAGATGGACGTTCGCTCTGCAGGCCTGAAGGCTCTTGGGGAGCTGGATATCCTATTGGACTGGATGGACCAGGCTGATTAGATGGAGATCTAGAACTGTCATCCTGCAGGGCCCCATCTTGCCACCTTAGAAAAACTCCCATTGAATACAGTGTGAGTAAGACATAGGTTGGGACCTAAATCAGGCTCCCTGAAGTTCTTTTAGGGCCTGAATTCCCTGCTTGAAGTCAATGGGAGAGTAACTGTGGACCTCAGTAGGAACGGGCCCAGGCTGTTCATCTGCAGAGCTGAGGGTGCCCAGCACCTCACAGGAGGAGGCAATCAGCACCTGGCATGATCACACCCAGGACCCCTGTGGCTCCAGTCCAACAAATACAGCTGTGCAACTTAAAGCATGTGAATAGTCCCAGAGAAGTCTTCTGTACTCTTGCTTAAGTGTTCAGCAGGACGGGGGACCAGTTCAGCCCAGGTGTAACTCTCAGGTCTCATTAAGCTGCGTGACCTAACTTTTGTTTCACCCTCGTTTTTATCATGCCATGCAACTGGCTTTTATCATTTCTCATGACAGAGAAATATTTTCTACAACGCAGATTTTTTCAGTTTTTATTAATATATTTAATTTTATTAGTTTTATTTATTGACCTACCAGCTTAGTATTCTTCTGGGTTACATTTATATACAATGTACCTTTAGCTTATTAAGCTTTAGCTTAAGTCGAAACTCTTTTTCCCCTTTCCATCATTGTAACTCCATGGATTTTCAGCTTATCACTGGTGTAACTGAAAGCAGGATCTGGCCCATACACTCTGCTCCACGGAGCTTGAGGCTAGATTTGCAAAGGTATTTAGGCATTTAAAGATACAGATAAGCACCTATTGGGACTTTCAGAAGCTCCTAAATTGGTTGGGTGCTTAACACTGTGGCTTTCGTGTAGGACATGGAGCAGACATGATTTTTGCTGCTCCTCAAATACACTATAATCGTACACTACAAAGAGATTCCTTAGTGAAATCCATTGGAGTTAGGTAACTAAGCTGCTTAGGTGCTTTTGAAAATCCCAGTAGATGCCTATCTGCATCTTTAGGTGCCTAAACACCTTTGAAAATCTGGCCCTTAAAGTACATAGCACTGGCTTTGTCTCACAGTAATTATGCATTTCTTTTAACTACAGATTTTGTTTGCAATATGTTGCAGCTCATGAGGTTTACTTCTGATTCTTTTCCTAGTATCACACAGCATAAAAGTGAACAGAAAGGTGTGTCATGGACCAGAGGATATCAGGTGAGAGACAGTATGAGATTGTGGATTTGTACAACTAAGGGCAGATTTGTGAAACATTGGTCGGGGAGAGTGATGGAAGAAGTTTGCATGGCCACTGTCTACGCTGGTTCCACCCTGGGGATAAGCAGAAGACTTCACACTCAGGAGTTAGTGGCCTAGCATCATTTACCAGCACTGAATTAACACCAAAATTCATTTAATATCTAGCTAGCTAGATTTCTTCTTATGTAAGCATTAAATCTGAACTTCTGCTCTCCTAAACTACTGTTTTTCTTCTTCAAATAGTTTCCCATGCGAAACTGGACCCTGCCTGGGATTACCTCCCCTTATGCTGTGTATAATCTGTCTTGTCACAATCAGGTCTGTGTATTTGTCCTTCCACTTGTCTCACTGGCAGGATGCTGTACAATAGTGTGTCAATTGAGAATGGGTGTGTTTTCCCTCCCATGTGCTTTGAGGTAACTTCCCAGAGTCAGTGTTCAGCACTGCGGTGCCTGAGGGTAGCTGCTACGGATTAGAGACGTGGCATGTTTCCTGTTCTCAAGTCAGAGCAACAAAACATGAATGGGGTGGTGACTTCATGAAATGTCATCACTACTTCTTCAGGAAAAGCTACTGGTCACAGAATAAATCCAAATCTGGTTCTTGACTCCTGAGAACAGTGCCAGTGAAAGCAACAGTACTGCTTCTGTAAGGGCCTGATCCAATGGAAAATGAAAGTCTTTCCCTTGACTTCAGTGTGCTTTGGATACGCTAAGCAAGGAGTGCAGGATTGGGCCTCACATCTTGGCGGGCCACACATTGATAGTCAGGACCGAATTCCTCTCAGGGTCCAATATTCTTAATTCCAATATTTTTGCATTAATATCATTCACCAGATTACATTGATTTAATCCATTGGGAAGAAGGATGGTCTTGGGGCAGAGACACAAATTTGGATGTCAACAGATCTGGTTTAAATTCCTGGTCTCAGGCTTCCTTGGGACAGGTCACCACCTCCCTCTGGGCCTCAGTTTCTCTCTCTGTGAAATGGGGATTGTATTGCTTTCCAACCACAGATGGGAGAGGGGTTGTGAGGCTTGATCCAGTAACAGGCCTTGAGAGAGACAGGTAGGGATAGGCTGGTTGAAATATGCTGTTTCAATGAAGCTGAAACATTTTGTGGAGGTGTATTGGTTTCCACAAAAGTTTTGTTGAGAAGGTTTTTAGGTGGGAGAAAGGGAGAGTCCCTCTAAGGGTATGTCTACACTTGGAGCTGGGGGTGAGATTCTCAGCGGGAGGAAATGTGCTCTCACAAGCTCTCATCAAGTTACTAGTTAAAATAGTGTATAGTGAGAACAATGAGAGAATGTGTCCATCTGAGATGCTAGACACGTCCTTGCGGTGGCTAACCTGTCCAGCTGTTTGTGCTGTCATGGCTACACTCTATTTTTAGAATGCTAGCTGGATCACAGCTGGCGTGCGGGTGTATGCCCTTGAGCTGGGATTAATATACCCAGCTGAAGTGTAGACATACCCTGAAGCTGGGCAGTTAAGGTACTGGCTAGGATGTGGGAGAAGCCAGTTCAAATCCCTGTTCTGCGTGACTTGGAGTGGTCTGGGATGAAAAGTTCTGCTCTGATTCACGTAGAGCAGGGACTTGACCCTAGCTCTGCTACTGCCCGGGTTGGTACTCTAACCCCATCAGGTTACAGAACCCATATCCTTGTGTTTTCATTCCAATGCAGAACAAAAACAAAGTTAGAAAACCTGTCATGTATCAGAACTGTCATTCCCTGTCCTGCTCTAAAAGCTCTAGAAGCCCTAGGTAGACACCAAAATGTTAAATAATTGTTTTAAAGACTGTAGAGGGGTCACATGCCTTTTTATCGTCTGTAATGCGATTCCACTAAATATATTTGGACATGTGCACAGTGAGTGAGTCCAAGTTTTAAATGGAGGGATTTGAAGACAGGATTCCTGGGCTCTGCTAATGAGTTCCAGGGATACTTTGCGGAAATGACTTGTACATTTTCATGTGCATCAGTTTCACCCATCTGAAAAAATATTCACTTTCCTGGGATGCTGGGAAAAGTAGTAAACTCCCATTCATAAAGTACATGTGTTAGGCGTTAAAGCAGTGTCAAACAGAGCTGAGCGAATAATTGATTGTTTGATTTGGGAGGGAGAATCCAAAGATGTGGTGTTTTTCATTTCATTATGAACCTACGCTGAATTTGTTTTCTCAGTGGAACAAATAACCAAACAATTTTCATTAGGGTTGAACGAAATGTTTCAGTGTGGTTTCAAAATGACATTTCAAAATGAATAATTTCTGTTGCCCTCAAATTGCAGTTTTGGTGACTTTACCATTCAACCAAAACAAGTCACACTGTGCTGCCTGGTACTATAATCCCCCTTTGCCTGGAGTGTAATTGCATGCGTTTTATTTGCCTGCAGGTTCTCTGGTGCTCTGGTCTCATCTTAAAGCTAGGCAATAGTCAAATAAAGTAAGTAATTTAATGGAGACGTCCAAGGAAGTTGTGCTGGTGGTTCAGTAGCTGGCACTTTCTCTTTTGAGTCCATGCTTAGCCAATGACCATACTTAGGGCTAGGTAATGTGCCACATTTCCGATGAGGTGGCAAACTGAGATTTCAGTCACTTAAGGTAGGTCGTTGGAGACTCAGGACTGGACTAGCAGGGCATGCTGCTTCTCAGGGATGAGGTGTATTGGCAGAGTTCACTCTCTTTTTTTTTTGTTTGTTTGTTTGTTTTTTGCAGAGTGACACAGCATGGGAGTGTGAGCATGAACAGGGCAGAGAGGGAAATGCTTCCGGGTGGGCTGAGGATGGAACCAACTGTTTCTTTCTCTTTCTCTCTCTCTCTTTTTCTCTCTTTTCTTTTTTCTCTTCTCTTTTTTCTTTTTTCTTTTCTCTTTTTTCTTTTTTCTTTCTCTCTTTTTTCTCTTTCTTTTGAAATTCCCAACCTTAAGCACTTCCCTCCAGCTTCCTTGCTTGCCACTCCCTGGGGGACACTTTCTATGGACACACCTTTTTCCATTGCACCAGAGCCCTTTGCTCATTTCCAGCAACTCTGTGCAGGCTTGGGCCTGTCACCTCACTCATTCCTTTCTGTAACTAAGTACGTAGTCCATTAGGTCCTTTTACAACATGTGAAAACATAGTGATAAGAAAGAAACTGGCCCAAGCAGCAGTCTCCCCTTGTGGAGAAGCATACGGAATATAGATTTTATAGATCATTTTTCTATTGATAAGATTAAAGTGTGTCACTTTTTTGGCTATGTTCAGGAATAGCAGTATTTAATAGAAATTGAACAGGGTGGCTTCATGGAAGATCTATAGGATTTTATAGGGTGAAAACAACAGAGTTCTATAGAAATGAGAGAGAATCTAATATTTATTTAATAGGGATGAAACCAGCAGGGTTTCACAGAAATTGACTCAACTCCCAAGGATGTCAATAGAAAATGCTAACCATTCTGTAGGTTTGGGGGAACATTATAGAAGGGATTTAAGTTTTTGTTAAATTCTGTAGGATTTTTCCATAAGGAATGGGACAAATTCATCCCTGGTATAATTCTTTTAACTTTCTGTTTGATAAGCTAAATAGATTGAGCTCCATGAGTCTTTCACTGTCAAGATGTTTCCAAATCCTTCATTTATTCTTATGGCTCTTCCCTGAACCCTCTCCAGTTTTTCAACATCCTTCTTGAAGTGTGGACACCAGAAGTGGACACAGTATTCCAGTAGCAGTTGCACCAGTGCCAAATAAAGAGGTAATATAACCTCCCTATTCCTACTTGATAGTCCCCCATTTATATTACCAAGGATGGCATTAGCCCTTTTGGCCACAGAATCACATGGGAGCTCATGTGATTATCCACCACCACTCCGAAAGTCTTTTTTAGAATCGCTGCTACCCAGGATAGTCTCCCACCCTATAAGTATGGCCTATATTCTTTATTCCCGGATGATCCTAGACCTTACAAAAGGCTGCATTGATAGGTTTGGGGGAAAGCTAATGCAATTGTGATGTAAAGCTGCCCTGAGGCCCCAAAGGAAGCGCTGGTACAGGGAAAATGCACAATTAGCACTCAAATGATTTTTAAAGAAGAGAGTTGAATCACTACAGTCCTACTCAGAATGGGCCAGACTCCTCTCAGGTGTGAAGCCAGTGGAGTAAACTCAGGAATGAATTTGGCTCTGATTTCCACTCTCAAGAAAGGCTCCACATCTGAGTCTTAATGCTGAAATTCCAGAACCCTGACTTCAGAGAAAAAAAAAATATCTTCTATTGTTTGCAGTATTATTGTAGCCAGGGTAGTCCCAAGATATTAGATAGATATGAGAGACAAGGTGGGTGAGGTAACATTTTTTACTGGATCAACGTCTGTTTTCTCACCAAACAAATCATCAGTGGCTGAATTTCTTTTTTTTTCTTTTTCTTTTTCTTCTTTTTTCTTTCAACATCTCAATGTGTACGTGCTTATATTATACACACAAACCACCTCCTTAACAGTTTATAATACACTTAGAGAGGATACCATTCATATAAGATGCTCAACAGATTATATTTAAAAATAATTCCAGAGAATAAGGCCAGACATAGACTATGATGAAGTAAACTAAAGACAATAGGTTGTCAGCTGTATACATCATAAAGACAGAGTGGGATATGGGAATATGAATTTCTGTCTGTCTGACTGTCCAAACACCTCTGCCCCTTGTTTGACATCTCCACCAAACTTTCATCAGACGATCAGACGCCAAAACCTCCCGCTTGTTCTAGAAACGTAAACTTAAAAACTTACGTCCCTGCTTTGTTGAAACTATTTCATCAGGGCTATTTCCTAACTTGTGTTATCTACAGGCCATTCTGTCTATCTACTCCCCATCTCTTTGACGAGATAATAATGTAAACACGGCTATTTTTAAACCCGTGCATTGATAAATTGCATCTTCATGCTTCCCTAGTCTTTTTCAATGTAAGACCGGGCCAGGAGCTATGAGAATCGTGTATTTTTAATGGCTTTTGGTATCTGACAACCTCAGCACCACCTGGGGTCAAGAAAAGAGATGAGATTGTAGAACTGCACTAAAGCAGGGCTAATCAATTATTGTTTGTCAAGGTCCAAATTTCTTGGTCAAGGTACTGTCAAGGTCCAGACTCCAGAGAAAATACAAAACCAAGAACAATAATAACAAGTAAATAAAAAGATGCTGTGGTCCATTCAAAAGCATCTGGCGGTCTGGATTTGGCCCATGGACTGCCGATTGACTACCCCTGCACTAAAGCAACACATGCCTGGGATGCTAAAGGTCAGATTTTTACAAGCTCTCAACATGCAAAGTGTGGAAGGTGAGCTCTTTCGAAAATCTGTCTAAGTATCACAAGGAAAACTCCTGGGTGCTAAGCACATCTGAAAGTCTTGCCCTAATATGTAAATAAATATTCCTGAGTAATATCCCGTAACGATAACGGAGTGGAAATGAGTTTCTGTAGGTGTCTGGCTGACTGAGTTCCTGGTGGAATGATTATTTCAGTGCTGCTGGGATTTCATAACATAGTATAATTAAGGTGCCTAGAGCCTTGGAGAGGCAATTTTTGTTAATCATTTTAAGTCTAAAAAAATAATGAAGCCTGGGTGCTGGTGGCTGTCCAGCTGCTGATGAAGCTGATTTGTTCATCCTTGACTAAGTCTCAGGGGCAGCAAACTGGGAATCTACTCAGAATCTGTAGGACACTGTTGGACTATAAGAAACCTTACGAGAATGGCAGGCTAGCCTGGGGAGCTCTTAAGGGAGACTTCAGTTAATGAGTCTCATACAGCTGCTGGGCTTAAGACTAGAACTGGGCAGGGTGACCAGATGTCCTGATTTTATAGGGACAGTCCCGATATATGGGGCTTTTTCTTACATAGGCTCCTATTACCCCCCGACCCCCACTTCCTGTCCCTATTTTTCCACACTTGCTGTCTGGTCACCCTAGAACGGCGTGACATTTTTTGACCACAACTTTTTTCTGTGAAAAATGGAGGTTCAGTCACACTGAACAAATTTTGTGAATTTGTGTGGATTTTTGCCAAACTGATCACTTTTGGGGGGAAAATCCAATGTTTCCAATAGTCTGATTTGATTTAATTGCTTAAGAAATGTTTAAATATTAAAAACTGCTCAGAATTGAAAAGAAATAGTTTCGTTTGAGTCCAACAATATGTGTAATTCAATTCAAAATAATTTTGTATATATTTTGATTTGCTGGAAACGTTAAGAAAAATTTTTTGGTGTCACCCCAAAACATTTTTTTTCATTATTCAGGATTGCCAGTGAACCAAAAAAAATCCATTTTTATGCAGCTTTACTAAAGCCTCTATGGCAATTGTGATTATTCTTTAGATTTTTTTAGTGTGGTTCCTTCCCCAGTACTGCACAAGGTGATATCATTTTTTTTTCCTAGCTTGGGCCCAGTGCCAACATTTTCTTCAATAGAACTAAAGTACATGTGTATGTGCTTCTCTAATAGGGATGGACTTCAGCATGTTCTTCAGTACTTTTCTGAATCAAAGTCTTGGTGTGAAGACATTTTTAAAAATGAAACCAACTTTTTGACCTCCTGTGTCAGATAGAGATAATCATCTTATACCTAATTCATTTACACATCAGTATAAACTATATACCATATTCTTGGAACTTCTTTCTCAAATAAGTGTTTCATATTTATCTTTTTTTACCCTCCTGCATACTCAGGGGCTTAGGGTATCCACCAGTTTCCAGCATTTATTTCGGTCTTGTGCTGGTCTCTTGAGGCTTCCGAGACACATGTTGATAAACTTGGCTTCTTTCTCTTTTGTTCTGCATCATGTTTCTCTAGACCACCCTCTTTTCAAGCAGTGTCCATATTATCACTTGCTGTGTAAATGGTGGCATCTTTAAAGCGTGTCCTAAATATGTCCATTGCTGTCATCTTACCACTGCGGATGTTTTAGATTGGTTTGCTCACTTTGAATTACTGATGTTTCAGGAAACTTTCCAATGAACTCTGAAGATCATTTCCAGTTATTTACTCTGGAATAAGTTAATCTTATTGTTAATTACTGTTGTCCATTTTTATCTCTCACCCTCTCTTTCAGCAGCCGCATAAAAACTAACTTCTACTGTCAGCAATTCTGTTTATCTATAAGAAAACTTAGTAAAACATCTGTTTAGTTACTGTCTTTTGTTAAAAGGAGCAATGGTGTGAAACTTAGGCACTACATTACTCCAAAGGAAGTTGGTCCTGAATCCATCTCCTGTTCAATTTCAAAATCATTATAAATCTGCAAGTGCATGAAGTCACTTTCTAATTACTCATGGCTAGGATATTTTTTGGGGGTGCTTTTGTGAAACTGTTGAAATATGCAAATGAAGCCTAGACAGGAAGGTAGGTGAAGCCACCCCCACGCTAGTGTACCTGACTGCTGAAAGGGTTTGCAGGAAATTTCCTTTCACTTGTATATAAAGGACCAGAAACCTGCAGTCAGAAGCAGAAATCCATTAACACCAAGCTACTGTCTCCAAGGAACTCAGGTAAGAAATGGAAGGAACTAAGCACTCTACTTTATGCTAACATAAAAATAATGATGCTATATTTTTAATGAACTGTATATTAAAAACCAGCATGGTCTAATGGTTAGAGTATGGGATAAAGATTCAAAAACCTGGGCTTTATTCCCAACTACTGTTGACTTGCCACGTGATTATGGGAAAGTCTCTTCCATTTCTCTGTCTCCATTTCCCCATCTGTGAAATAGTGATGCTGATATATCTTTGCAAAGGACTTTGAGACAGCTGAATGAAAAGAGCTTTATAATAGCAGAAGATTTCTTACTGTTTATGTCAAATGGGTTTAGATATTGAACATGGATAGTCCACAGCCTAGAGGAATTAAATTATTTTGCTTTAGTCTATGAACGCTTTCTATAGCAACAAAAACAATTTTAAATTATGCTTGAAAAACTGGCTGCCTTGAACATGAGATCTAATTTTGTGAGTGATCATACTTTTGTCCCGGCACAATCTAGATTCTTCAGTTGACTATTTATAAACAGGGAAGAATTAGAATGACATCTACATATTTTCCCATATGAAATCACGTACGAAGAGCCTAGAAAGGCCATTTTAAATAACCTTTAGACTCATTAGTGGATCAATGATAATGACATTGATTACTTGGAGGGTTTGTTATTAATATGGACTATGCATGAGATCCCATTATTTTCTTATATTTAATATGAAAGTAGGATGGATGATCTTGCAGTCAAGTGAGAAGACTGGGAATCAAAACTTTAAGGGGTGACTTGATTATAGTCTATAAGTACCTACACAGGGAACAAATATTTAATAATGGTCTCTTCAGTCTAGCAGGAAAAAGGTCTAACGATTCAATAGTTGGAAGTTGAAGCTAGACAAATTCAGCCTGGAAATAAGGTGTAAATTTTTAACAGTGAGAGTAATTAACCATAGGAACAATTTACCAAGGGCCAGCAGAGTCTCTGCAACTGAGCATTTTAAAATCAAGGTGGGGTGTGTTTCTAAAAGCTGTACACTAGGAATTACTTTGGGAAAGTTCTATGGCCTGTGATATACAGGATGATAGACTAGTTAATCCCTTCTGGCCTTGAAATCTATGAAACTTCTGGTTCTATTTCCTAGTTCTGCCACAAACAGCCTGTGTGGAAAGTTAGTAAACTTTTGTGCCTCTGTTTCCCCACATGTAGAATTCTTACATACCTTTCAGAGGTGTTTTAAGGACACATTCATTTATGTTTGTAAAGTGCTTTGAGATCCTGGTATATAAAGTGCTCGGGAAGTGCTAAGTAGTATTACAGAATAAACTCATGTCCCTCTAGATTATAGAAGCTGCAGAACCCAAGTAAAATAGAATGAAAAGGGTGGTGTCAAAGCTGAATTTGGTTTGTAACTGTTAAAATTAAACATTCACTTTTGTTGATAGCATGTTTGCCTTTGTTCATGCTTTCCATAAACAACATACATGGCATTTAATAACATGAGAGTTTTAGACTTGGTGAGTAAAATGAATGGAACAGTTGCTCCAGGGAAACGATAGAAGTCCCATCACTTGACTTTTAAGACTGTGATTAAACAAAGCCTGTAAGAATATATATTACTCCATCACTATTCAGCCAAGTGTTTAACTATATTATATATTATTATGCTGACTTCTGCTAGATGAGGCTCTGTCCCACTGAGTCAATAGACTGAAGAAACTGTTAAAAGAAAGACGAGAAGATAAGGAAAGAAACTGAGAGACAAGGTGGGCGAGGCTGTAACAACACTGCATACTTGAAAGAAATTGTCATTCATTTCTAATGACAATTGAATACGTCAAAGTGGGATACATTTGGAAGGCATTATAGAGATAAATGAACAAGTGGAGAACACATTGAATTGTACTTGTATAAACAGCTAATTATGCTAACAAAAAAACTTGATTTCAGAAATGCCAATCACCCGTAACTCCAGTTAAGTCAATGGGAGAAGCAGGTGCTCAACACCTCTGAAAATCAGGCTCAACATGAATGTAACATTGCAACCCCCCTTTCTTTTTAACAGGGGAAGTTCATCCTGTCTGATCTGTAGAATGATGTTGACCAACAGGTGTTTGTGCTGCCTGGTTTTGCTTCCATTTTTCTTTGGTGGGATTCTAATGATGGAAGGAGGAAGTCTCCGCTTCGGTGATTGTGAACTAAGTGGTGTGTCTTTTCAAGAACTAAGGGACTACTTTGGTGCAATCAGAGGAG
The DNA here is from genome assembly GCA_007922305.1 of Dermatemys mawii. Lineage (NCBI taxonomy): Eukaryota > Metazoa > Chordata > Testudines > Dermatemydidae > Dermatemys > Dermatemys mawii. The sequence continues at coordinate 7,685,912 of ML677412.1, read as the reverse complement.
CCACTGTAAGTACCACCTGGAAATGCTTGTTGGCTTCCAATCTGTGCACAGGAAATCACAAGTGCATGTTGAGAAGTCTGAATTAAAGGAGACCAATCAGAGCATTGGCTAACATGACATCTAGAAGCAAGTTCAGAGGCAGAACAGCTGTAGACTCAGAAGAACTGAACACCACATTGAATTATTCCTGTAGAAAGTAAAAGGAATTTGGAACCAATATTCTGCTTTCGTTACCACTTATAGTAGTCATTAGGCTGGAACAAATGCCCATAGATACCCAGTTCAATGGCATTTGAAATCAATGTAAAAAAGAAACAGTAGTCCTGAGCAAAACTCTCAGGTGGCTGACTATAATTTTAAGCCAAAAATAATGGAAACTGATTTCCCCTTTTCAATCCTTCATTCAAATGATCTCTCTCCTTTTTGTAATTGCAGCAAACCCAAGACCGCATAACTGACGTTGTATTGCTGAAGAGAGTTGCTCTGCAAGGAGTCCCGGTAAATGCTGTCATTTGTCAATAAATCCTGTTGCTCAGAGTAGGGAAGCTCTCAAGTAATTTTCTGCCCTCTCTCCTCCCAGTTCAAATTCACCTTCACACACACAAGCTTTTCTTCTTTTCTAGGAGAGCTTTTCATATCTTCCTCTTGTCACTTTCCAAAAAGAGACCTTCAAGTTTCCGTCAGTACTCTATTACTTTTACCACCACCCTCTTCTCCTTGTCCCATGCCTCTTACTTTGTCCTCAAGACCAGAAATCTTAGTCATTTTTCATCTCAAACATCGACCTTACATAGGTCATGTGCCTAAAAGACACCCCTCTCCTACTTGTTTTTCTTTACTCCAGAATGTCTGGCCCTGTGACTCTTCGCAGCTGAATGTGATCTTTTCATTTCTGCAGCTCTGTGTACACTTAAAGCTCTTATGTCCAAGACCCTGTGTCATTTGCAATCTAAAAATCTCAGTGAGCTGCCTCTTCAGTTTAGACTTTTGAGTGTTTCCTCTTAATGCATTCTGAAAGGCATTTTATGAAGAATACAGTATAAAGAGCAACAATCAGAGGGGTAGCCATGTTAGTCTGGAATTGCAGAAGTGACAAAGAGTCCTGTGGCACCTTAAAGACTATCTAAAGTTTTAGAGCATAGGCTTTCGTGGGCTAATACCCACTTTGTCGGATGCAACAGTACAGTATAAAGAGCAGATATTCTCCTCTTCAAGCTGCCCCTGAATCTATTTCCTATTCTGCTCTCCTGCTTTGTGCAGAACTTCCATTGGAGTTTCTCATGCCAGACATGCACAGCAGATCTGATACTGCTGTAATCACAATAGATCCAAATCTGAGCTCAGAGAGAAGCATTTGCCTGGCTTATGTTGCAACGATCTTGCGGACAAAAGCCTTCTGAGAGCTTGCTAGATGAAATATGAGAGTGAATACAATGGAAAATAATCTTAGGAAATGGGCATGGTAACCAGGGCTCAGTGTGGGCAAAGGAATCATTTTATGGAGTTAAACTGCTTGAGCATTGTGCAGAATTGCCTATGATTTCAAGATTTACTTGGTAAATATATATGTGTATGTGTGTGTCTTTTAAGTTGATGCATATAACAAGAGACTTTGCATGCAAATGAACTAGACATAGGATATTTGACACTGCAATAAGCCTCATGTCCTCTTCTCTTGTCTTAGATTTCAGAGAGCTGCTGCTTACTCCGCCATCTGTTGAGGTTCTACATTGAAAGTGTTTTCAAGCACCATGAAGCAACAAGCTCCCTACTTCGCAGAAGAACCAGTAGGCTGTCCAACTCCTTCCTCAGCATTAAGGGGAAACTGAAAGAGTGTGTAAGTGTGGAGGCTATATCAGATTTCTTTAATGCCACAAAATAGGGGCCAATAACATCACGAAAAAATGGAGATTTGGGTCCAACAGTTATAAGAACAGTGTGTGAAATATATTTAAAAAATAAAACCTTGAATAAAATGAGCTAGGACAGCCATAAAGCTTTCTACCTCTAGGTAGAATGACCAGATGTTCCGATTTTATAGGGACAGTCCTGATTTTGGGGTCTTTTTCTTATATATGCTCCTATGATTTCCCACTCCTCCTTCCTGATTTTTCACATTTGCTGTCCGGTCACCCTGTCTCTAGGCCACCTGTTGGTAAACACCTGACCATGGATTGACAGCTTTTCTGAAATGAGTGGGTGGATCTCTGTCTAGTTCCTAGTGAACACTGATGAGAAAAACAGAATCATAACTGATGCTAGTTCCCATTCTTTTGCAGCCTAAGCAAAGTAGGAAAGGACTGACTGGGCTGTGGAGATTTAGCAGGCTTTCTCTTCTGCAAGCCAGGGTGGGGGGCAATATAGGATAGCCTGCTTCACTTCAGAGCACAGACTTCAGTCTCCAGGGCTGCCTCTAATCCATTCCCAAAAATTTGCTTATTGCCTATTTGTTTGCTTTGCCCAATAGTTCTAATCATGGATTTGTTTTCTTATACATAGCATGATCAGAAGAATTGTTCCTGTGGGAAAGAGTCAAACAGCAGATTTCAACTCATCAGAGAGGAATATGAAAAGGTAACTTGGGGGATTCTCCCAATCATGCACTGCACAATTGATTTCTATCTCTGGTGGGGGCAGGGGAAAAGGGACAAACAGCACACCAGCTATTATTATTTATTTGTATTATAATAGCCCCTGAAGACTGCAGCCAAGATCAGGGCCCATTGTACTTGATGTTGCATAGACACACAGGGCGAGACAGTCCCTGCCCCAAAGAGCTTAGACCCAGATTCTGAAAGGTATTCAAGTGGTGCTGGGCTTGCTGTTGCAACATCTAATTGATTTAGGAGCCTAAATCTCATTTTCAAAAAGGATCTAGGCACTTTAGGAGTCCAAATCCCATCAGCTTTTGCTCAAATCATTTTTGAAAATGGGAATTAGGCTCCTTCCACACTCTGGGTTTTTTGAAAATTTTGTCCCTTGTTTTTAAGAATCAAAATTAGTTGCCACATATTGATGTCTAAGCTATCAGTTTTTCTCCAGATTTTACTTAGAAATTATCTGGTAACTGGATGGTACCTACTGGCAAAATCATGAATTTTTACTGTGGCTACCATTTCACTCTCCATTCTTCAATTTATAAGATTGAGAAAATCAGTTCAAAAAATTAAAATGAGCTCCTTTAGTAAACTCCTGTGAGATAATATTGATTACATAAGTAAAAAGGGTCTATACAAAACTAAATCAATATGATCAACCTTTAATTTTATCTAAAGCTTTTTAAGAAGGCACTAACAGCATGTCTTGGTTTTATTTCTTTAGCTGGATAGAAACGCTGCAGCAAACAAAGCTCTGGGTGAGCTGGATGTTCTCTTTGCCTGGATGGAAGGGATTAAGAACTAAGAACACAGAAAAAATCTGGACCACAGCCTATTTTTTATTTCAATAACTTATTTATGTCAGAATTGTTTACAAATCTTCGTGTCATTTTTGCTTTCTGTAATGCAGTGTAAACAGATGTAGCTAAATGAAAATCCGGGGAGGTCTAACAGTGCACGCTAGCTGACGATTGTCCTGTGTGTGTGTTCATTGGTTGTTACCGATGCCTGTCTGGCTCAGGGAGAAATTCCCCAAGATCCTGAGCTTTAGAATCTCAAGGGATCTGGTGATGTAGCTGCGAGCTACTTTCATTTGACGGAGGTGCACAGCTAAAGCAGGTTGCCTAATCCTGGAATTGTGAGCATTCCCTGCTTCTCAGCCCCAGACCATGGGAGTGGAGATGTCACACCAAGAACAAACTGATGTTCTTTCCATTTCATAGGGCCCAACAACATTATAACGCTACTTTTCTGGTACTTACTACTAACGATGGGCCTGAACAAAGCGTGGGATCTAAATCTGTTCAGGAGCATCTCTTTCAGCCATTTTCTTGCACTGGTTACATTAAGGAGCCAGAATCTTCACCCACAGCTTCAACAGATAATTTTTTAAATTTTTTTAAATTTTTTCTTTGCCTCTGTACTGCTTGATCCCAATCAGGGCTAGAAATGGAAGCACCTGAATACTATGAGAAACACTCTTCCAAATGCATTTCCAGCCTATCTGGAAGGAGGTGGTGGTAGAAAACTCCCAAGAGCTGCTTTTCCTTTACATCCGGAGGTTGTCCTCAAAACTGTACCTCTTACTCCCCTGAATGGTCCTGTTAACCTGAATGAGATGGTTTCTCTGAGTACAAGATCAGGCACTATGCTGTCCAGCTGGAATGGCCTTATTCTCCTTTCACTTACACCCCTGTAGGTCAGGAGTAACCCCACAGTAGTAGATGGAGATGTGTAGTGATATATCTGGGGTGAAATCCTGGCTCTACTGAAGTCAATGGGAGTTTTGACATTGGCTTTGAAAGGGGCCTGGACTTCACTTCTGGTGTCAGTGAGATGAGAATCAGTTCCAAGCGGTTTAGATAAGTATTTACCCAAAGTGAAACCTTTTGAAGTTCCCACATCACATTACACACAGGTATAAGTGACAAGAGCTTATCAGACAGTAACTTGTAAAATATCTTAGAACAAAAACTACATTTCTATCATAACATGCATTTGAGATCTCTAATGAAAAGTGTGATGCAAGTTCCAAATGTTATTTATTTGAAATAAGCTTTATTTAAATCTGTTTTATTTAAGATGTATTTATAGTAAAATGTATCTGTTCTTATATAACTAATATGGCATGATCGTATTGTCTGTTATTCAGTATGTACGTATTGTACAAGCTACTAGTGGTGAACAATGTCATTGAGAAACTGACACATGTAATGACAATATTTGTTCTTGCAATATCTTAAATGTCTAATTGTATTTAAGATGTCTGGTCAAAGTTCTTTGCTTTTTTGCAGCTAATAAAAGTTTAATAGTTCACTTCAAAACCGATGTGGGTCATGTCTGTCTTAGAGATGTCAGGGGAAGGGCAGCATCTGAGAAGGGGGAGGGGGTCTATATTGTCCTCCTGACTGCAGAACAGACAGGACTCCGAAATATAAGGAAGATCTTTATTGAAGCTACTGGGCACAGATGAGCCCTGTGGTTGACTTTTGCTCCCAGACTAACACAGCCCATCCTGTCCAGTGTATCCACATGGGGGTCATACTAAGTCCTGGCCAGGAATCCGAAGTCCTGGATGGGAATGGTGACTAGAGAACAGGATCCAGAATCACTGTGAAAGTCACCTTGAAGTAATGTGGGATGATACCTTTTGCCTGGACAGTAGCAGTATAAGCTCCCCAACCCCACCACACCAGTAGGGGGAAGCACAGAGGGACCTCTCTAGGGCTGTGATAGTATTTGATTTCATTTATACTGCTATAAATTAAGTGAGGCACACTGAGCGAGGTAATACCTTCTATTGGACCAACTTCTGCTGGAACAAGGTACAAGCTACACAGAGGACTTCTTTAGACCTGGGGAAAGAAGTGGAGTGTTGGAACTGAATCTAAATGGGGACAGATAAAGCAGAAAGGGTAACACATTGGAATTAAACATAACTTCACTAATACCAATGGATTTACATCAGTGTTAAATTGGGATCAGGCCCATAGGCTCAATAACAATAAGCACTCACCTAAAACTTTCTCTAAAACATTTTTAATTTTAATGAAAAATGTGTAAAAGTATTTGGAAAGGAAAAAAACAAACACCCTGTTTTCCAGCCAGTTTCATAGCTGATCAGAAATTTAGCACCAAAAATGCATTTGATGAAACATGAGAAATTTTTGCAAAACAATTCTTTTTCTAGGCACTGGATTATACACTATATTCACGTAGTTCAGGCCGACAATAAAGATGAACTTTAACACTCTCTCAAAATGTCAATGAGCTTATAGGGTGAAATCCATTCTTGGGCAAAGAGTACAAAACCTAGCCAACACTTCAGTCTATTAACCTAATTTGAGGATTTAAGTGGTGCTTTGATGCTGCACTGGCCCTCTGCATAGGAGAAATCTTCATCTATAGTTAATAAATATTAAGAGGGAAAGTTTGCCTCTGCTTGTAACTGTTTGCCCAAATCTGTGTGTTTTCACAACTACCTATACAGACCAAGTGAGAAAAATCACGTTTAAACAACCACAGCACATCCCTTGTATCTTTGTAAACTTAGCACTAGCATTGTGTGGAGAATGCTCTGCAGAAAGTGATCTACAGGCTATGTGGTCACAGAGCATCAAAGTAATGCATTGATGGATAGGGTTCAGGTGCTGATTGGAGGTGGCTTTGTAGGTGCTTCATGTGCTTCCTCAGCTGTGCCTGGTGACCAGGGGGTAGAAGTGTAATCACAGCAGCTATGAGAAGACAACTCTGCAGTGATGTGAGTCACAAGGTACCTGAGAACCTAGGAAAAAAAACATGGTGGTAATAAGATCTGTTGTCTTATAAACTATTACATCTAGCAATGGGTCTGAGGTAATGCAGTGGTATGAGGCAGGGAGGAATACTAGGACTACCTCCTCATTGCCATCATGACTTGATGTAGTGGACTAGATTTTCAGCCTTTTGCACTGCAGACTCCTGTAAGCAGGGAAGGGTTATACCGGCAAAGTCACCTTTATACTGACATAACCGCCCACAAAAGCAGTTGCATGGCCAGAAGGGGTGTGTGAAGGGAGGTACTGAGCTTCAGTGGGGCAGAGGAGGCAGAGGTGTGCCAGGATGGGCAGGAGAATCATAGGGGGTTCCTCCCTGGCCTGATCCCAGGTATCTGCTCCAGATCCTTTGGATCCCATGCCCTTCTTCCCAGACCAGTCCCAGGCCCCACAGCAGCTGCTCTAGCCCCTCCAGATCCTACTCTCTGCTTCACAGCTTATTCCTGGGCCCCAAGACAGTTGCTCCAGCCCCTCTGGGTTCTGCTCTGATCACTGTGCCCCACTCCGGCTGTGAGGTTACACAAGAATGGATCCCTGTTAGGGTCCACTGCCCCTGAGAGGGCTATAGAGATCAAACTATTTTGCCACCCCCCCCCCATCACATCTTTCATCAATGTAGTTATGCCATAAAACATACAAGTGTAGCACAGGCCCTGGGGACTTGGGACCACAGGCAGAGCTGGCCACTGGCACATTTTAAAAGGCATTGCTAAGGAGCGCAACATCTTACGGCCATGTATGACTTTGAAAACGCTTCCTCACAAAATCCCGCCGACATCCAGTGGAACCAGGGTGCCTACGGGACCGAGGAGCTTCTGAAAATCCTGGCGCTAGGGTCAATGGAGCCTGAGGCTTAGTCCCTAGTGGGGGTTTTTAAGTGGCCTAAGAGGGCCAGGACAACTTTGTATTGAAGTGGGAACATAGTCTAATAAATTAATCTGAAACACCTCTTGGCACTCAGTAAAGATTCCTGGCACTAGTTTGCCTTGGGAGGGGTTGGAAACATGTAATTATCATCAGCAGGAGCATCATAATGTTTAGACAGCATTTTTCAACAGTAGTGCTCAAAACACAGTCACTCATTAGCCCTGTTCTACAGCTGGGGCAACTGACTTGCCCACAGTCACCCAGTAGACCAAGCTGGGACTAGAATATACAGCTCCTACATCCCAGGCCAGTGCTGAGACCCCCTAGGCCACAATGCCTTCCTGCCAAGCTGATGTAAGTGTTACAGGGTTTTGCAAACTTGGAAATATCCACTGCATATCTGACTAGCCTGCAAAGAGAAAAAAATGCCGACACAAACTACAACTCCAAGTGAATTTAACTGCAGTTTTCCAGCTTGCCTTACAATTTTCTGAGAAGGTCGGTGACTCACCTGTCTCATCAGTGCCTAAAAAGTCTCATTGAATATCCAGTTACCTGGCACCTGCGTTCAGTTATTGCCAGCAAAAAATGCTGAGTCGTGTACATGATGCAAGTTCTGTGCATTTCCCAAATGAAAACATTTCCTGCTGTCGCTTCGCACAGCATCACAATGAACATGTAACCCGCTTGACGAGGACACAAGAATAAAGGCATAGGGTGTGTAATACAGAGCCTGCCCTGTTGAGTAGAGAATATAATACCCCTTCCCATAAACTAACACTGGAATTACCCATGGGCACACTCTTTATGTTGATCATTAGCTATGCCACTATTGCTGTCTGAGCTAATGTATCACTCCGCTATTTATGGGCGTGCTAAATATAAATAAACATCACAATTAATAATAAATATTAATATTATTCATATTAAAATATTAACTGAGTTAATTATTTTATTACAATTGTCTAGTTTTGCTATTTAATAGTTTAACCGCTTACAGGCACCTATTTCAGGCATTCCAAGGGGCTATAAGATGAGGACGACATTTAAAAAGAGAAACTGAGTTTGGTTATCAGGAAACTAGCCTCACTGTGAGATCTATTATGCAGCGGAATAGCCTAAGAAAAGATAACATTCTTATCATTGGGGCTATTTAAACAAGACTAGAAAAATTCTTTAAAACTGTACCCTGTGCTAGTTAATAAGCATCCTGAGCCAGGAGTATTCCTAATGTCCCAAGACACAGACCCATACCTCAGTTTCCCTATTGAGTTCCTTTATCAAGTGCATTGCTATCTACAGCTGAACAGCCCCATGTAAAGGCTAAGTATTATTATCACTACTATTTATACCCACTCAGACATTGCTCTGACTAGTGTCCTGACAGCATTATAAAGGTGAAACCTGTCAGACAAAAATAAACTGTCAGTTAAGTCACACGTCTTGTAAGTTACTTCCTAGTGTTGCAGTTTATTGCATAAGCTGAACTCACCATTGGGAAGCCATATATCATGCCAAAATTCTCTCTCTCTTTTTTTGTTGTTGTTGATGACTGGTGAACTTTTTGCTAGAAGAGGACACTGGAAATAGTCCTTCACTAGAGAGGAAGGAGGTATGAGCATGAACCTTTCTTCTCCTCTGTTACTGCCGAGAGATGAGCTTTTGTTAGGTCTTAGATATGTGCGGCTGGTTGCACCTAAATGGCTGGTGAGGAGAAGGCGCAGCTGGAATTACTAATAGGTAGTTTATAATAATAAAGGCAAGAAAGTGTTTTTGTCTCTCTGTTTCTCTCTCTCTACGGGCCTGAAATACAGTCACCTTAGCAACTCAGTGAGAGGGCATGTATGTGGTGGTTAGAGCTTGGAACGAAAGCTCTAGAATTAGAGCCTACCTGTCTCTCTCCAGCCCCTTCATGCTAGGTATAAGAGCCAGAGTAGCAATTCTAAAAGCTTTGATACCCACAAAAATTATGCTTGCCCCAGGACAGGCAGCAAGGCAGAACACAGCCATAAGGCTGCCTTCTGAGGACCCCATCATAGCCCTATTGTAATGGACATGCTGGGGGCTGGAGGGATATGCACCGAGAGGGGAGTGTTATGTAACTGGTTTTTATAAATCACTGGGTCCGGGATATCTGAATACAAAGTGTTATTGTTTATCCCCTTTATTAAGCAGACACACCCACAGAAGCCATTCTCAGGAGTTAATTGTCTGCTGCCAGTGGACGTAATCTTGACAGCAATATTAAAAGGTGGGTTTAATAGGCGTGGATTTAAGTTGCACATACTGTTGGGTGAACCCTGAAAAGTTTGCAGATTCCATCTGGATAAGTGTCCAAACCTTTTGGATCTGAAAATCAGGGCTAGAAATCTGACAAGAATCTCATGCTCAAGACTTTCAGATCTTCCATTTCTGCTTCCAGCTGGAATCAGTGCAGAGGCAGGAGAGAACATGAAAACTAAAGGGAGAAGTATGGGGGAATAAAATTAATCCACCTTTTTCAATTTATTGTTAATTTAGCATTGATGGATTGAATTCACCTCTAGTGTAACTTCAACTGGGTTACTTTAGGGATGGTTTGGGCCCCAAAGTATGAAAAATGTAATATACGCTTTGGCTAACAAGGGGCTGGACATAGCCAATCAGATGAGCTGTATTTTTAGCCCAGTGAATGGTTTGTTAAGTTGACTCCCAGTTAATAGGCGATCTCGGGTCAAATCCAGAGCTTGATTAAGCCAGGACTCTGTTCTCTGTGAGTTTGCTGCCTGATTCACCATTCAAAGTCCCATAATGCATGGCAACTTCTGTAGCTCTAATCTGTCTCCCTGGATGGACTGGAATAGCGGCTGCAGTGGCCCTCATTCCAACATGTTCTATGTGTGGAAAGGGTTGCCAGGTTCCTGACATCTTTGCAGTTTCTGAGCAGTGTGATGAAATGTCATTCTCACCTAAAGGAACGGTGTGGGTGATGCAATGTAGAAACTGCTGCATGCCTGGTTGGAAAAGCTTTAGACAGGGGGATGGTGTTGATGAGAGACTAAAGCAGCTGGAGATCACCTGGCAGCTGGAACTGGCAGATCAGGTAATTGTGGCTGATGTTATCAGCCTAATTATACTTCAGAGAGAAATTCCTAGTAAAATGAGAGGAGAGGGGGTGGTAGAGAGAGAAAGGCCTTAAAATAGACTCTTTATCTATTCATCTGCCTTCTACAGTGTCCATATTATTTCTTTATATGGTGGGTGGGTCAGACATGGGAAATGTCTTGTTGATCTAATTGCAGCTGCCTAAGAACTGAATTTCCTAGCATCTCCCAGCTCAGAGTCCTTTTGGGCTAGTTCAAGTCTAAGGCTCAGTATTGTAGTCTTGCTGAACAGAGCAACCATGTAGTAAGCAGTAACTTGCTATAATGGCTCAGAGTTGGGAGTCCAACCTGACTTCTAACACATTTCACTCTATTTCCCTTTTCACCCCCACCAGCAGCTCTTTCAGTTAGCATGAACACCCGAGGTTTATAGTTTGGGCCATCAGTACAAGGTTGTCTCATCCAGCTTGCTGTTGCATTAGGGTCACATCAGGCATGTTTTCAGTATTTGATGGTCTCAGGGCTGGCTGTATGGGTGAGTGCTGGGGTCAGAGGAATGCCATGGTCAAGGAGTGAGGCAGGCCTGGGGCGCAAAGCTGCAGAAGGGAGCATGCAGCAATGTATGAGGGTGAGGCAGTGGGGCATCAAAATACAAGTTTGACCAGGAAGCCATTTTCCCTAAGGCAGGCCTGAATGGTCTCTTGCTCACATAAATATAATCTGTGCACACACGCCATGGCTGGTACAGGGCAAGTCTGCCCAATTCCATAGTAGTGTGCCTCTTGGAACACATTAGCCCAGCTCTGCAAAGACTTTGCTGGCTTCCTGTGTGTTTCCAACTGCTGTAATTGAGCTGTGAAGATGATTTGCCTTCCTCTCTAAGAGGTAACATTAGCTGGGGTGCTTTTACTGTCAGCCCCCAGACCTGAAATTCTCAGTGGTGGGTCCTGGAATTTATTCCCTTTGTTGATCAGACAGAGCCTGAGTTTGCTTCTCTTCAGAGCCTGATGCAAGGTGTATCTGTTTGCATAGGGCTTTGCCTAAGGAGGTGATTAGATAATGTAAAAAGAAGCAGAAGTCAGTCTAGGTCTGTGTTTGTTAACGTGTATCGCTAGCTAACAGTGTATATGTGTGTCATCCCCCTGAATTAATTTAAGATCAACATCCTGGGCTGCAGTGGCCTATTGGTTAATGCTCTACCCTAACCTTCAGGAGACTGGGCTTCATTTCCCAGGATTACCCCATATAGGCCATTTGGGTTTGAGTCTGTTGCAGAGGCGGATCCTGTGTCCTCATGGTTTGTGCTCCACGTGGGTACACTGCATGGGTCAGCTGGGTATGGGATCTAGCCCTTGATAGCCTGTCTCAGGGAGTCTCAAACTTCCTTGTGCCATGACTCCCTTCTGACAACAAAAATTACTACATGACCCCAGAAGGGGTGGGACCAAAGCCTGAGCCCGCCCGAGCCCCACCACTCCAGGTGGGGGGGGCAAAGCCCAAGCCCCACTGCCCCCAAATGAAGGGGGGGACACCTGAGGCCCCCCCCCTCAGGGTGGGGTGGGGGGCAAAACCCAAAGGCTTCAGCAGGGAGGTGGGGAGCCTGTAACCTGAACCCCGCCACCCAGTGCGGAAGCACTCGGGCTTCGGCTCTGGATGATGAGGCTTTGACTTCGGCTTCATCCCCAGATCCCAGGAATTCTGTCTGCCCTGGTGACCCCATTAAAACAGGGTCCTGCCCTGCAGTTTGAGAACCTCTGGATGTTCCTGCAGTCTGTATAAACACACTGGTATCGCTAGACTTGCCACTTTCCTTTTCTTTAGCACTCTTCTGACGCTTGTTTGTCCAGCTGTGCAACTTTGCTGCAGCAATATTTGTAAATCCTCCCCCGCCCCAAACAAAGAGCAGGGAAGGAGCAAGACAGGATTCACAAGGCTCATGCTGAACCTGGGAGCACCTTGCACGGCAGCCAAGTGCATTACTAGCACAACAGAAGTGCATGTTACGTAAGCCAAAGGGAATGGGATTGTCAGGGGTGTCTGAGGACAGTTCCATAAACATATCCTGAAAGCTCTCAGCCCACACTCCCATCAGTCAGTAGTGCAGCTAACATGAGTAACATTAGACATTGAGGCCAATGCTGCTTTCAGCATGATAAGGGCAAAGCTGGGCCGTGTGGGAGAGGGAACTTTCTTGGGGACTGGTCCAATAGTGTGGAAAAAACTCCTCCAGGAGCTAATGACCATCACAAACCTCATCACTCTTCACTCCAAGTGCAAAGTGCGTTTCTTTGACCTTGCTTTGTCTAACGTAATTCACAGCAAGGTGTATATTTAAAAACTAACAACAAATAAACTAGGGTTACCATATTTTCTCATTAAAAAAAGAGGACACTCCAATGGGGGGGAATGGGAGTGGGGCGGTAGGGGCTTGTCTCCCCAAACAGCCTGGCCCCACCCCCTGTCTGCTCCCTCCCACTTCCTGCCCCCAACTGCCCCCCTCAAGACCCCCAACCCCTCCTGCTTCTTGTCCCCTGAGTGCCCCCTCTTGGGACCCCCTAACCACACACCCCAGGACCCCACTCCCATCTAAGCACTCTACTCCTTGTCCCCTGACTGCCCCCTCCTGAGACTTCCCCACCCTAACTGCCCCCCTAGGAGTCAGGACCCCAACCCAACCCCCTCTGCTCCCTGAAACAAAGACATTATTTTAAATTAATCAGTCACAGATGTTTAGTGTGTTCATAAAAAATGTTCATTGCTTTTAGAGAAAGGGAACACTAATTTATTTTGTGTGATCTCCATGACAATAGACATGTTTATGAAATATCACCAACTTTAAAAAATGTTTCCAAAGATTTTAGGCATTACAAAGGATTTTATCTTACTAAGGTACTGATTTTGCTGGAGGTTCTCTTAAAACAAGTTTATCAGATAGAAGTAAAGAAAGGGAAACTCTCTTTGTCCAGCTATTTGGAAGGAGAAAGGGATGGACAGGAAGACTTTGGAAGCAAGTTTGATTTTTAACTATATAATTAAAATGTGTATTTTAGATAAGGGTGGGTCTTTTGCATAGAATAGAATAGTTGCACTGATAAAAATCCAAAGTAATTCAAGGGACATCAGTGGGTTTATGCTGACATCATACTGTTGTAAATGAGAATAGAATCTTGACATTAGTGAGCATCTGCTGTAGACTGGAAAGACCATAGGTGGAGAACAATTAATTTAGAGATTGAATAGTAGTGAGTGAACTTACTGTTCCTGTCTGCTCCCTCGAGCCTGTGGGGTAACACGGCGTAGATATTTTCCATTGGAATGTGCTCTGGGCCGTGTTCGAGCGCACTCAACCTCAGATTTATTCCGTAGGTTTCACTGGAAGCTGCTTCTCCAAAACATCCAAACGTAGATTGTAATGCAAATAAACCAACGGCAGTCAGCAGGTCTACAGGCTAAATACATTTAGCATTCATGATTTGTTATAGTCCCCCTGAAATAAACTAATGGCTGGATATTGAGAGTGCGGAGTGTATGCGCCTCCCACCAGTGGAAATGTGTCATGTTGGCATCTCTGTAAATCAGACTCTAAAGCAGTTATTATAATGGTGCTTCTATAGCAGCTTTCAGCCAAAGATTCTGTTCACCAGACTTTACAAAATGGATGACAAGTTGCTTACGCTGTCTTCACTGAAATGCAGCCCTCTCTGGGATGGAAGGCAGGTGTAGAGCCACATAACACAAGAAGTTAGGTGAGCAAATGAAGTAGGTTAAGTAAATGAATTGAAACTATAGGGCAATTTTATGCAGGCAGAATGTAATTAGTCAAACTGTAACTTGGCCAGGACATGGCAACTAACACTCAGTCATCAGATATGGACGTTCACAACGCAGGTCTTATGTTTCATCTGAAATAGGCAGTAAAACAATCTACCTGTTTGGTTTGTTTGGTTTTTTTCCCTTAGAAATGAAGGCATCTGACTGGTAATTTTTCCCTTGGTGTGATAGGTGCAAGTGTGATGGGTATGGAACAAATAGAATAAAATATCTGTGCAAACACCAGCTATTTTCACGAGTATTCGTGGATTTGATCCACGTTACAGTTTTGCTTTTGTCGCTACCTGCAGTTTTCATAGTGAAAAATAAAAACTTTATTTTCTGTAAGAGGCAAGGAATTACAGTATGTGAATTTATCCAAAGCAGAAATGAGTCTTTTTCAAAGAGAGATTGTAGTTCTTCAACTGTGGAAACTGTCTTGTCCTTTATTTTTACCACAGAGCGGCAGATACCACAGACTGGTATAAGAAGTATATGACCTTTCTCTTACCTTTCTTCCCTCGTAGCTGTTTTCTAACAATTATCATAGAAGCCACAAGCAGCAGCATTATCAGGAGAACTGGTATCAGGATTTGAAAGACATCACTCCCATAATTGCTTCTCAACAGGCTGGAAAATATTGAGTAAAAGGGGGAAGTGGTTTCACTGCCGGTTCTGACATGCAGATCCACTCCTCACCCAACCAGCTTGGTTGACCCAACAATATTTGTAAGCTTGAGAGGAAATGAAATGATCTAGGGGCGAGTTCATGCTGGGAAATCACAGAGGGGGGAAAGTTTGTGGAACTCACTGCTTTTTATGCCCTGGATGTGCATAGCCGATTGTCCTGGAATTCTTTGGAATCCCCTTTGTTATACTTCCAGTTGCTGCAAAGGTAACAGTGCTGCCAATGACGTCTGCAGGTGTGATTATCATACTTTCTGGGAATTTGATGCCAGGCACAGCATAGGAGGTATATTTTGCCCATTCTCCATTAGTTATCTGTGGTTGTGTGACTCCTGGGGAAAGCACGTTAAAATGAACTGTTACTACGTTTCCCATTCTTGAACATATGTATCTTTTCCAATAACGCAAGCTTCATAGTCAAAACTAAGGATGAATGTGAGGGACGAATGCTGACCTTACACATGTATTAATCTGGAGACACTCCATTGACTTAAGTGGAGTTACGTGGATTTACACCAATGTGAGTGACACCCAAATTTGGCATGGGCTTTTTGTTTTTTAAACTGTAAAGCTCTTGGGCAATATTCTGCTCTCTTTTCCTCATACTGTATTCGGAAGATTGGGCATAACTGAGGTTAGGATTTAGCCGTTGTTTGGCCTTGAGGACCAAAGATGCTAATTGTAAGACTGGAGCCAGTCACTATCTTTGAAGGTTATTACTGATGATCCATGATAAATTGACATTTACTGTAAAAATCTAGAGTCTAGAACACGGCAGACATGGTTCTACTCTCATATAATAATTTATCATTACTAATTAATAATATAATAGGCTGGAGCCTGGCTGGGAGAGAATATCTGGACAGACACAATGACCTTGCCAAGTACAGATTTAAATGACCTATGCAGTATTATGAACACCCTCTAGAGAATGAAGAGATTAGTGGAGCACTCAGCGCAATTCCTAGGGGTATGAACGAGCAACTCAGGAATACATTAAGAGTGTAATATATCCCGATGCAATACATCCCAAACAGAGACCTCCGGAAGTCAGCACTCTTAGGCACTGTGAGAATTTTAAGGCAAGTCACAGGAGAACCAGTGCACCTGAGCTGCTAACATGCAGGAATTCTGTGGAGAGTTTAACAAAACTCCTGACTATTCAAGCCAACAGTCACTTTATGATCAGGATTTATCAAGACTCCTGGGGATAAATTTTAGACAGCAGCTTTCCCCTTTTAGGCTTAAAGACCTTTTATGTTTTGAAGGCGGTTTATTTAAAAAAACAAACAAACCAACCACCATTCCCATTGTTAATATGGCAGGATAATTAATAATAATTAATAAACATACCTGCCTCTCTTTAAAAATTCTTTAGAGCCGAGAACGTTTCAAAAGAAATCAATATTATTATCCCCATTTTACAGCTGAGGAAGTTGAGGCACAGATGAAGTGACTTGTGGTGGAGCTGGGAAGAGAACCAGAGGGGCAGATCTACAGCTGGCCTAAATTATCATGTACCAGCTGAACACCCTGCCTCAAGTTTCCAGAGCCCCAATCTAAGGCCCTTTTAATTAGGCCACACTGCCTCTCCCTTACACCCAATGTACACAAATATGACTCCATTGATTTTAATGCAGTCACTCCCTACTCCAGTCTAACCGAGAGCCAAATCAAGATTCACACTAAATATAACTATTACAGGTCCATATTGTCCTAGTTCTGGCAATACAGGCCAACAGCCCCCGGGGAAAGGAAGGAAGGAAGGGAGGAAACAACCCCCAGTCCTAAAAGGGAAGGCAAAAAGAACGAGAAGAAGGAATGTGTATTACACAGCATTGTCTGGCCTTTGTGCCTGGGCACTCGCGTAAGGGAAGATATAAAGCCCTATTAACTAAGATCCAGGAGCCTGGTATTCTGAATATATTAGCAGAGGTAACTGCCATGTGTTTAGAAATATAGTCAGAGAGAGTAACAAAAAACTGCAACAACTTGTTGAGTCCTAAGAGGCTTAATCTTGCTGGGAGCATTCAAAAAGAAATGCCTTGGTATTTAGGATTTGTCGATGGTTTCCTCTTTGAGAGGAAAGACAATTCCACAGGGAAATCAGCAGAATGAGGCTGATCTTGTCTGCCACAGGCTTCCTGTGTGGGCAGGGGCAAGTCCCTTAGACTAGTCTGGGACTTGGATCCCCTTCTGTGAAGTAGGGAGGATACTTCCCCCACCTCACAGGGAGGCTGTGAGGTTAAAAACCATTAACAATTGTGAGGCACTCTGATACCACAGTGATGAGAGGGAAGCAGATAAATTCCTCAGTTAGATAGATAGATATACAGTAGCGAATCCAGTGCTGGTGAAAGGTGCCCTGAAAGCTACCAAACAGGCACAGCCCAGGCAGCTGTGGCATACGATTCCCCCAGGCATCACCCCATTAGAGTGAACATGAGACCTCCCCCACCCTAAGGAAGAGATGGGGACCATTTAGTGCCAATTCCCTTCCCTCACCGCCCGTGGGGCTATAGAGAGGGATCTAGCAAACCCCACCTTCAGTGTCAGCGCCTCTGTTGCCAGACTCTGCTGGTACCACAATAGGTCTGTCATGTCTCAGGGGATCAGCAGACAATGTGCCCATTCTGGGTGGAGCATTCCCTGCATGGAAAAGAAGTAGATGTGTTCCTAGCACACACATGCTAAAAAGCCAGGAGCCCATTTTCATTACTGAAGCTAGACGAGGTACTGCACAGAGTGGTAGTGCATCACTAATGACTCTGCACAACCAGAAGGATCTTGTATGGAGTGATCACATAGCCTCAGTGGCACTGTGTCAGCAGTGAAACTATACAGAGTGATAGTGGATTAGCAGTGACACCATACTATCCGAGTGATACTGTAGCATCAGTGACATGGTACCCCTGCATGATACCGCACTGCAGAGAGAGAGAGATTGTACAAAGTGATCCCTTACCATTAGAAACCTTCAGCTCCACCTGGAGGGTCCTTCCACTGCCCTTATTTAGATTTCCTGTCCCACAGGTGTACAGCCCAGTGTCATCCTCTTCCAGCCTCGTGATTGTAATTTGAAATATTCCTTCCCGAGGCCTCTCAGTGATGGCTATTCTATTCCTGTAATTCTCACTGGTGTATGGAGAGGTGGAGACGACGGTGACACAGGTCCCTGTCTCGAGCTCCCTGCACCAGAATTTTCGCCTGGAAATTTCCTTCGCAGGGCACTGTATGGTGATGGATCCTCCAACCTCACCAGTCACTTGAATGCGTCGTCTTGCTGCGCTTGAAACTGACGACACAGAAAGAGAAGTCACAGGGCCCGAGTCGCATTTATGCTAAAGAGGCATCGCACCGAGGCCCTGTCTTCACTAGGCAAAAAGGTGGGTCCTGACCATGTGATAACTCTCACAAGGTAATATATGAGTGAAGACAAGGCTTTAGGGCCCTTTACAGAATCATAGATGTGTAGGACTGGAGGGGGTCAGCTAGTCCAGTCCCCTGCACTCAAGGCAGGACTACAAAATAACCAGACCATTCCTAACAGGTGTTTGTCTAACAGCTGTTCTTAAAAACCTCAAATGACAGAGACTCTACAACAGTTGTGGGCAACCTGTGGCCTGTGAGACAGTTTGTTTACATTGACTGTCCACAGGCAAGGTCGGCCACAGCTCCTGATGGCCGCGGTTCACAGCATCTACTTGATGAACACTGTATGTCTCTGAATGGCTAGGGTCCTGATCCTTCCTCCCTGTTTGTCACTGCAGAGTCTGAGTTCCACTAGGGCATTCGTTTGAATTCTCCTGGTATTTAAACATGAAGGTTCCCAACTCTGGAATTCAGTCCCCCTCTAGCGTAACAGCGTCCAGGTCTGTTGACATTCAGCATATAACGCAGTGTCCTTCTGTTAGACGTTTGCCTGAGAGAGAGTGGATCTGAATGGGCAAGAATTGTTTTTTGGTTTGGTTATGCCCTTTTCTGTTGGCTTTTTGGGAGCACAGGCTGATTTTTCTGGAGCACAAAGTTCCAATAACTCTAACTGAAGTGCATGAAAGCTGAGGGAAGCTCAGGCTTCATGTTTTTATTGCATGTCATTCATGTGCCCTGAGCTAAGTAAGGGAGGGCACAGTTTATAAGTCAATCAATAATTCAATAAAGTAAAACATCTGGATATGGGCATGGTTCCCCATCCATCTACCTGAGCAGTAATCCCTGGCTGTGATCTATTTTCCTGAGCCTAGCTTGGTAAAAATTCCATGCATTACTACAGTGAGGAAGCTAATGGCTTGCTAACCACAAAACAACATGCTCTAGGTTTGCTTATGATTATGCACAAAATCCAGCAATCTCTGAGGCAGTATGAGAGAGAATTGCTTCCAGAGAGAAAACCTGATTGCAATATGAGATTTGCTTGAGTAAGGATGGCTGGCTGGACTTGACTCTATGGGTCAAGTCCTGGCTCCTTTGAAGTCAATACGAAAACTCTCACCGACTTCAATGGATTCAGGATTTCACCCCTATATCTTTAACATCTTGGGTCCAATTTAAAAACGTGAGTTCATTTAAAATCTTTTAGGTGCCCAGTATCCCAGTGTAGCTAACATTAAGTTAACGTTGTGTGCCCAATTAATTAACTTAGGTTTGTAAATTGCTCTGCATTAGAATCAAGGCTCACATAATGTACATCTCTAAAATAAAAATGTTCTTTTGTTCTGCAAAATGATACACGAGTGGGTTATAGCTCTCACACCCTTCCTTTTACCAGTATATATTTATATCCCTTTTTTAGGTTGTGAGAACCCAGTCAGTGTTAAAATTAAAGCATCTCAAGCTATTCTGTGTTCTTGGAAAGCCACAGAAATATTTCATGGTCCAGTATCGAACAATTCCTGACATTTCAGGCTTACCCACCTGACAGACCCTTAATTTTTTTTCCCCCAAAAGAAATGTACAAAGTTTTTTAACAATCACATTGGACATTCTTGGAGGGTAAAAACCCTCTGCAATTTATGATAAAAGCAAACAGGCCCAGTAAACTGTAGATGCCCGAAGTCTAAAAACAAAGCTCAAACATCTTCTTTGTTCTTACCTGCTATCTCCATTTGGACTCCCTGACACACTTTTTTAATCTGTACAACTCTTACCTTGCAGCAAGAAAAGTAACATACTGATGAACTCCATCTTCTCCCTTTGTAAAACAGGAGTTAGAGCACACTCAGTGATGGCTGCTTGCTTCCTGTGGCACGTATTTCCAGTAACAGAAAGGAGTAAAGCAACAAAAAGGACTCGCTATGCTTGAGGTTCTGTGTCAGATCCTTTCTCGCTCTACAAATGGCGTGCAAACCATAAAGGAAGTTTTATAGGAGGCTTCAAAACATATTGGACCAAATTCATCCCAGGCGTAACCCTGTTGTGAGGTTGCACCTGGAGTGAATTATTTTCTTTATTTAGATTTCTGTTTTATGTGAACCAAAGGGCACCCCGCCCCCACCAACCAAAGCTCTGGGTGCATTAGACATACAGTTAAAAACACAGGAGATGCAAAGTAAAAACCAACACAAAGCAGCAGCGCTTGTTCCACTTAACGTACGTCATCTGATCATCGGTCCTTTGACCAGTGCAGCTTAAACCTTCCTTTACACCCCTTTGGGCTTGTCTACATGGGGAGAAAAGCCCAGAGTAGCTGCCATGCACTAAGTAGTGTTCACGAACTACTCAGTGCTAACTCTGTGTGGATGTTTGGCCTGCCTGCTAACAGTGCCCTCAGCACACCCAAAGTTAAGCTAATGCACACAAAGGCACTTGGAGTCAAAGGAAGCTGCAGCATGTGTAGACGTACCTGAGCTAGCTTTGATCAGGGTAGCTCCACTAACCCCCACAAAAGCAAGAGTGGCAGCAAAGCCCATCCAGAGCTCTGGATATGTATTCGAGGGACTAGTCCAAGCTGCCCCCTGTGCTGCCATGGCTTCACTATTATCATTTCTGGAGTTAGCTAGAGACCTATTTCAGGTATGTCTACAAATGCTGCAGTGACACCTCTGCAGTGGAGACATACCTGTAGAGTCAGGCCAATTATGCTTAGCATAACCAATGTGGCATGAGCTTATATCAACCCTACTTGCACGGCCGGGGTCCCAGAGTTCAGGCTGACCTTGGATGTTCCTGCTTTCGTGTTCTGCTTGAGCAAGTGTGTGGGAGAGTGGAAGTGAGAGAGACAATCCGGTGGGAAAAAATGATGAGTAAAGCTGGAGAAGAGAGTGAGGGAGGGTGAAAAAACAAAGGGAAGGAGCCTGGATACAGAGAGGAAACTCTGTCCTCCCTGGTCCTTCGGGCTGAGGTGCATAGGAGTTGCGGAGGTAGGCAGCTTCATCTTCCTGCTGTCCTTCTTGGAACTCTGCCATGGTTCCCAGTCTCCAGGGATGTCTGCCTGGTACCTTTCAGCAGCACATTATTAAAATAGACAGGTAGCCACACTGACCTCTGCTCAGTGCTTTCACTGAAGGAATTAATAGGGTGATACATGAGTGGGTTATAGCTCTCACACCCTTCCTTTTACCAGTATATATTTATATCCCTTTTTTAGGTTGTGAGAACCCAGTCAGTGTTACTTAAAAAAAACCCGCAGCCTATTTTTGCTTCTAGTGTGCGGCACAGTAATACAGGAAGTGTTCATGCATCTCCGAGCAGGTGGTATGAGGCAGGGTTTGCCCCTTTTGCTAGCTGCAGTGTTATTGCCAGCATTGTCCCCTCTCGTGCTTCCTCCCAGCTCTGATGACAAACCACAATGGCTTTATTTGAAGCAGGCAGACGGGGAGGTCAGGAAATAACACTGCCTACACCGCGGGTGTCGTCATGGAACCCTGTGGAACTGAGAACTCGGCAGAACATTTTCTTTAACATGAAGACTCCGGGCCTGATTTTCTTCCTGTTTACACCAGTTTCACATCATGGCAATGCCACTGACTTCAGGGCAGTGGCGCCCTCTTGTTTACACTGGTGTTGCTGAGAGGAGACTCAGACCCAATAGACCTGAATCAAAGCCCATCAAAGTCCTTGGAAAGACTCCCATTGACTCCAATGGACTTTGGATCAGATCCATGTTCTAAACTTCTGAGTGGGGTTTAAAGCTCTTCATTTTCCCCCCTTTTCTCCCATTCTGTGTCATGCCTCTTCCCCCTGAAACAACCTCCCACTTTCCATGTGTCAAGCACCTCCCTTCTTAAAACCCTCCATGAAACTTTCCGACATTTTCCCTTGTACCTTCTCAGGTGTGAACCACTGTCCCATGTTTTGTATATGTCTATATTTGGTTGGAACCTTGTTATGGCAAAGACCCTCTCTAATGTGTTTATTCACCGCTCTGTGTAATGACAGTGCACAGGCAGCTGATTTGCAGAGACCACCTGCTTTTCATACTGACCAGTTTTGTCTTATTACTTTGTTCCCCTGTCTGTCTCCACCTCTCCTCTCTTCTTTTATACTCACTGTAAGCTCTTTGAGGGATCTGACCCATGACTGTGGTCCCTGAAATAATAGTTAATGTGTAAAACTTTTAATAGTTCACAAATAAGGCAGCAAGAGAACAGGTTGGTTATAGAAGTACAAGGATCTGGCACTAATCAAAGGACTCACACTTGTCTGTGCGTTGTACTATTTTTTATTAATGTCTCCCGTGGCTTTTCCAAGTGTCGAAGCAGCACAGGAATCAGCCCACAGGGCCCTAGATGTTGCAGTGAGCATGAAATCATCCGAAAGGCTCAAACAGAAGCTCTTTTTGCTCTAAACTTGCTGCCGCCCTAGCTGCCCTTTGCTGAGATGTGACGGGAGCCTGTGTCAAGAGATTGCTGGCTGGTCAGGTGTGTTTTCTGTACCAAACGTATGAAATGAGGAAAGTCAGTGTCCCTACCTCAAGATCCTAACCAGATCTTTTGGTTCTCTGGATGAAGGATTCTATTGATAGCGGATGTGCAGCTGTTTGTTCGCTCTGCTTTAGCCCATCTCCATATCTGAGACAGCCAGTGGAGTTCACCTGACAGTGCCGGTGGCCTGTAACCCTGAGGATCTCAGAAGGGAGACGGGAAGGCCCCACCAGAGGGGATCCTGGCACCTAGAAGTCAGGATGGCAAGAGATAAGGGTTTAATCTGGGTCAGATTTTCTTCGTCAAACCAGCTCCTTTGCACTGTACGAGGAGCATAAAGAAGCCAAAAACCAGGCCAGATGAGAACCCCCTTGATGAAAAGCCAGGTACCTCCATTTCCTGTACCAGTAATCACCCCTCGCTGGTGTTGGGGAAGTGCTGTGGACAGGAGAGGATGGGCAGCTGAGCACAGTTGTGCTCTACCAATTTTCAGCTGGTTCCTTGGGGACCAGAGGCAGCTGGTTTTGAGTTATGTTAGGGAGGGGCATAGGATGGGTTGGTCTATGTGTTTTTGGCACCTAGAAGACAGGCCAGCAAGAGATCAGAGTTAGATGCCAATCTTTTTAATCCCTTTGTGATGCTGTAATTTACACCAAGATCTTGACTGGCTCCCAGACAACTCCCATCCTTACTCCACTCTGATAAACAGATCCCAGCACAGGAGAGACTCTAGTCCTAATTGTATGTGTTACAGTATGGTACAAATGTACCTGGTGTCTCCAGAGGTCTCTGGTTTTGAGTGACAAAAACTAACCCCAAATCCCAAGTGTATTTTTATTCCTGGCGAGCCCCTTGCAAAAATGTGCCTCTCCCCAGGGCATTCACTCCAGGTGGTATCAGAAATAGAACAGAATAAATAAAATTGCTAAAATGCAATCATATTCTTTATTGGTTGAGAAGAAAAAACAGTTTCAGGCTACTGCCTTACAGATTAAAAAGCTCACAGGTATCAAAAGAGAGATTCACATTGTTCTAAAATATTTTCTGGTGCTTTTAAAATCAAATGAGATGCGAATCCTAAATGCATCCTTAGGTCACTGCCATCCTTGGGACTTGAACTCCAAAAAGTGTGAGCTCAGCCTGCAGGAAACCAAAGGCATTAGAGCTTTATTGATATTTCACCTCAGATCTGCTTGAAATGAGATCCTTTGCTTTAAAAAAAAAAATCAAACTTCTGAGGGTTCAACTTCCCCAAGGCAATTTATTTTTGACTAGAAGATTCTTATTATATCATCAGTCAGAATCTCATTAAAAATCTTTGAGGATCTGAAAGATCTAAATGCAGCAAAATGTTTGACAGTAAGAAATAGTGCAACTTGCAGGTCTGTTGTTCACTGATTCAGAACACAGGATCCTTTTCAATCATGGTTGCTTTTTGCTCGTACCAACTTCAGAAGCAATTGTACTGGGACAGTCGAGGAACTCACTAAGCCTCTGGCTGGGCTATTTTGTTTGCATGAAGCAGGAATGTGGAGTAAGCCATATCAGCCTCCTCCTTGGAACCCTGAGTAAAAGGAGAAGAATCACATTATTCAGACTTCCCCAGAAGAGCTAAGGAGGCAGCAGACACTGAAGGTGCCAGGCAGAGCCAATGTGTAAAGAGACTAGTGTATCCAATGCAAACAAGATACCCAACATAGCTACCACTGAGAGAATCCTTTTGTCATACTGTTGCCTAGTCAAGGGGATCAGGTCTTTGGGATCAACTTCAGAGAAGTGTCCAAAGTTTTGGAAACCTGAAATTCTTTGCAATGTGCCCTGCACTGCATCACTGTTTTAGTTCTGTTGAAACTGGCATTAGATTTGCCTGTTGTAAAGGAAGTGTCAAGCTGCTGTATTTCCAAAATTTTCTCGTATCATAAAGACATTTTGCACCTCTCAAGTGACTTGCAGCTAAGGATCTCAGAGCAATTTACAAACCAATTAATTCAAAGAGACTAGAAGGGCATTCTTCATGGGAACTTTGGAACTTGTTCCCTATTCTCACCACCTTGGTCCAGAATAGCCCAAATGTAGCCTTCTGCCAATGCTGCAAACGGCTATTTATTCTATAATTATTTTTTGGGGGTGGGGGAGTTCCTACAGGTCTAAGGGGCTTTTCTGATGCTTTGATTTACTGGTGGGGCTCCTAGCAACATTAATTGTTAGGGCACCTAGAACTGTTTGTTGTGGACATTTTTTTTAATAGTTGTTGACAGCTTGAGGAGCAATAATCCATAACTAAGCCTTACAGCACTCCTGTGGGATATGAGTATCTTTATCTCATTGTACAGTTGGTTAAAGTGACTTGCCTTCAATCACACACAGTGTCAGCAGTAGACTTTGCAATAAAACACAGGAATCCAGGCTTCTCATTCTCCCACTCAAACCACCATGCAGCACCCCTTCCCGACATTAGAGAACTACTTGTTTAATAGAGAAGAACCCAAAAGCAGTTGGATCCCTGTGGCAGGCTCATGGCTTCTATTAACGCAGTAAATCTGGCAGGTTTGGATTTATCAGTCTCCTCTTCTAGACTCAGGCTTCCAGAACAATAACACCTGCTAATAGTTCCAGCTGAACTGAAACCATGAATCAAAGCTAAGTGACGGCTGTTGAGTTCTATGCTCTAATGATGTAGGTGCACTAAAAGGTTAGAAACTCCACTGGAGAGGCTGCAGGTGTGATGCTTAATAGGCTGCTAATTGAGAAATAGTTGACCGTAAATAGGGAGTACAGGGGGACAGAGGAGCTTTTGCTGCTGAAGCTCTGCTGCCTGAAAGAAAGACTAGGCTGCATGCGGCACCTTAGGTTGTATATTCTGGCTGTTCTTACCCTTTTCTTCTTTGGTGGTTCTTTGGTACCTTCAGCATTGCCAGGGGTAGTTACAAATTCTGAAAAGCAGAGCAGATGTTAGGATACTCTGCATGGGAGATCATGCCGTGTAGGCCAAGCCCCACTTATTCAGTAGCTCCTACATGTACTAAACTGCTGCTGGCCTTCAGGGTACAACTTCTTCTCTGGGATGGATGTCAGGCTGAAGCACTAGCACAGTAAAGCTTTTGCCAGTGCAGCCATGACACCTCCTTTCCCATGAACCAACTCTGCTGCACTTGCATTACGTGCTGGGCATCCCTGCAGGGAAGCCTCTAGATTTCTAGGGTAGAACAAACATCTTTGATGTTTCTTTACAAAAGTTTTATTTTCTGTTTCCAAAGATGTCAATCACCCATGACTCTATTGCCCACACACTCAGTTGGATGGTCTAGGGACTGGAACTTTTAGGCAATAACCCCAACTATCAAAAAGATACAAGAGATTTTAACCATTGCTTGTGACTGTAGTGCTTGTGAAAGATGCTGAGATCAGAGACCGGGAGACCAAGTCTCTATTGCTCCTATTTGTGCTTTTATATAAGAATGTCTATAGGGGGTCAGACCAATGGTCCATCTAGCCCAGTATCCTGTTCTGACAGTCGCTGGTGCCAGATGCTTCACAGCGAATGAACAGACCAGGGTAATTTCAAGTGATGCACTCTGTCATCCAGTCTCAGCTTCTGGCAGTTGGAGGTTTAGGGACATATGGAGCGTGAGGTTGCGTCCCTGACCATCTTCTTAGCGAATAGTCATTGATGGCCCTGGCCTCCATGAACTTATCTAATTCTTCTTTGAACCAAATTATACTTTTGGCCTTCACCACATCCCATGTCAACAGGTTCCACAGGTTGACTATGTATTGTAAGAATAAGTTATTCTTTTCGTTTGTTTTTGCCTTGCTATTAATTTCATTGACCCTTAATTCTAGGGTGTTATGTGAAAGGGTAAATAACATATCCTTATTCAAGCAGAACTACCCACAGTATTCAAGTGTACAAGCATTTGTATAATGGCATTAGGATATTTTCTTTTTTACTATCTATTCCTTTTCTAATGGTTCCTAGCATTCTGTTAACTTTTTTTGACTGCCACTGCGCATGGAGCAGCTGTTTTCAGAGAGCTATCTAAGATGACTGCAAGATCTTTGAGTATTAGCAGCTAATTTAGCTAGTTTTGTGTGTGTAGTTGAGATTATTTTTTCCAATATGCATTACTTTGCATTTAATATTGTAAGCACTTCTGGGATAATCTGTTTTATATGTAGAACATGTAGCCCATTGTAGAAACCATCCAGTTTGCAGTTGCTTGCTAGATATAGATATAGATAATATATTTTTAAGTTTTGCTTTTGCACAACAAAGTGAGAAAATATCCCAGTATCTTTTCTGTAGCAAGCAGCCTCAATGCAGAATCCTCTTTATATGCCCTATCCCCTAGGCCACTCATTTCTTTACCTCAAGATACATTATGGGTGGTAAAGTTTTAATATGCAACTTACCATCCATTCCTCCTAACTGGGTCTCCTGAGCATCATTTATGCCCATGTTGTCCTTTGCTCCATAATCTCTGGAATTCTCAAATTCTGACATGCTAATGTTTGTTCTGTAGCTTCCAACTGAAACCAAATCTGTTAAAAGGGAGGCAGGGAGCAGAGATAGGCACACAACATTATTGAACACAATGAGCTCCTTTGTTTTATACATTCAAGGTAAATGCCTCACTGGTAGCCTTACCCTGTCCCTCCCCAGCCATGCACACTTCTGTTAGCACTGGATGACCTGCCAGTCTGATGCTAGTAGCACTCAGATATTTATCTGAACCTCTCTGGTATGGAAACCAGGCTAGATGTCTCAGGAGGACAGGCTTTCTTCAAGCTTTCTGCTACTGCCTGATTTTTAGAGAGAGAAGGCTGTAGATCTGATCACAGGGCTGGGGGAGCGGATGCGCTAATGCCAGGAAAACACAACTCCCGCTGCAGCCTCATTTTCCTGGTCTGTGAAATGGGATGGTGGGAGGTTCAGTCAGCTAGATGTGAAGTACTCTGAAGTACAATCATATTATTGAGTCCAGGCCATAAATATTATACTTTGCCAACAATGTTTTATATGGAGTTGCTTTGTTCCGGGGCAAAAGGCTGGGACACTGTTCCCCACCATTCCTGTATGAGTGCTCTGACAGGGGGAGGCTCATAGGAGCAGCCCAAACCAGTACACAGACTGTTGTACATGTCAGGACACACCCTCTACTTCCAAATCTACAGTATTCCCAAAGCTCCATGGGAGGCTAAGAAAGAAAGTTAGGACTCACCTGTGCGCTTCAGGAGCCTAAATTTAACAACCACAAAGACTGTAGCAAGGAGCAGACACACAACAGCAATGGGGAGCAGGACTGAGAGAATCACCTTAGAGCTGTCATGTTCCTGGGAGCTGGAAAGGGAGCAATTGAGCAATACACATGTGTGATCCATGTGACTTTTTATATTGATCTATATAAAACTCTATAACATAGACGAACCAGCACAGTCTAGAACATCTGTATAGAAAGCTTGTGCATGGTTACGTATACAGAAATGCTTAACAATGGCAAAATCATGGATAGCTGCTCAAAATTCAGATTCAAGTGGGATTTTTTAGAACAAAATCATCATTGCATACATATAGTGCTATTCATCTACAGATGTCAGAGCTATTAATAAACAATTAATAAAACATCTTGACATTCCAATGAGACAGATAAATATTTTTATCCCCATGTTGCAGAATGGAGTAATTGAGACACCGATGGGTGAATTGGCTTCTCCCAGTTCCAAAGGGAATGAGCGTTGCAGCTAAGAATAGGACCCCAGGTTCCTGGACACCAGTGTGGTGTTCTAGCTACCAGAACACGTTGCAAACTTTGTACCAATAGAAGCCTTAGAAGAATGAGTATTTGCCAAATGGCATTATCAGAAATGATGGACAGAAGTAAAAAAATTGGAGTCCAGAGTGAATAAACACTCAGTTTAGATGATTACCCAAAGCTGATCCAAAACTTTGATATGAGCAAAATTTTGCTGAGAAACATGAATGGATAGTCTCTGACAGTAATCAGTATTCATTGGAACTGAACAGATCACAATATGTGAGAACTATTAAAAAAAAAAAAATTCGGTTGTACAAGTGGATACAGGTTGGATGGGGCAGGGGAATTCTTACTTTTTTTTCCAAACCACTTTGGAACAAAGTCTTCAAGGGACTGACCTTAGTGAAGAGCTGTCAGTTGGGATCAAATTTCTGTTTTGGGGATTAATATTTTCAGAGTCTGTGTCAGAAATAACAGCATCTTCAGTTTCAAACAGTAGTATATGGGAGTGGTGGGTCATTTGCAGCCAGCATCACAGCAGAGAGAGAGAGAGAGAGAGAAAGAGAGAACCCAATATATTGTCAGCACTTGATTTATAAATAAGACAATTTTCAAAAGTGCCTAAATCTCTTTTTCAGAATGTTTCTATTGACTTTCAATGGGACTTTGATTCCAAAGTGACTTTTTAAAACAGAATCGCTTTTAGCAAATTACCTCATAAGAAAATCTTGAGTGGCCTTCCTAGCCATGTATTAAAGATATTGTTTTTAATCCCTACCTGTGTTACTAGTATGCTCTAGAATATGACTCAAATATTTGATATGCTTATCACCATTTATATTGCATGTTACTTTTTGCATTTCACTCAGCAAGGACACTACTTCCCTTTCATTTCTAGCCAGTTGCTCTTCCTGGTTCTCATGTATTAGTTAGCACAAGGATATTGGGTTTGGGTTTCCAACACCACAGGGCTGTGTTGCCCCCAACTTCCTCCAACTCTTTATCCCAAGAAAAAATTATCTTTATTTTAAATGTATTGAGATGGAGTTGAGCAATCGAGTTCCCCCTCTATAAAATAGTACCATAGACCTTATTTTCTTGTTCCCTGTGCTCTTCTCTATGTAAACTGTAAGGTTTGGGGGAAAGGGGGTGTCTCTTAGAGCACAAAGGGACCCTGGTCTTGGCCAAGCCTTCTCAGTGCTGCTGTAATATAAATAATAGGGGGCTGAAAGGCAAAAGTGGTGCAGACTCGATTTTTTTCAAGACTAGTTACAGTGACTGGAAAATGGAAGAATGCTGTAACCAATGCACGAATGAGAGTTACAGCAATAAACGCTGTGAATACCGCAGGATCCTTAGTGAAACAGAAAGTGTTGTCTGTCCAACACAGGAAATTCTGATGTCCTGAAATGCCACCACTTGGTGGTTGTTTCGAGATAGTGCCTCTCAATGGAATGACACCATTATGGGCAAGCATCGTGGCTTCAGAGAAAACTTGGCCTGTTTTGTCTTGCAATAAATCCTGAAGCTCACCTCCATTTACTGTCAGGTACACTGCCGTGGTTTCCCCATAGTGACCAGAATGGCTCACTCCACACCAATACCACCCTTGGTCTGTCGGTATTACTTGGTCAAAAGTTAGGTAGAGTGTCCTCTTCTCCTTGTCGCAATTGACAACCAGGCCGGTTTGGTTTTGCTCAGAGGAGATGAGAGTTTCACAGCCAGTATTACGCCACTTGCACCAATATTTCTGGTAAGAATAATATTTGCATGGATAAGAGCATGGTATAGTGACCTGTGTGCCAATGACTGCATCAATCTTTTTCGGTCCTGTTAAACCAGGTTGCCCTGTTAGAAGGGAAATAAAACAGTGAGGCTGATATTAATGACTTGATCAATTAATATGCAGAAGTACTGTTATCAACAAGGTGTTAATAGGAATGTATAATTACTATATAACTACATGGTACAGAATGTGTCTATGAGGGTAAACACACGTTATATTTCTTTCGTAACACTTACATGTACTACACGTGTGTATGGATACATATATCCCTATGTACTTTATAGTGTGTATATGGCATTTAAATAGCATTTGTGTCAGAAAAGCTTGAAAAATAGTGGAAGTGTTTGGTGGGAAATTAGTGAAATCTTTGCAAAAAATGTTCATTATCCAAAAAAAAGTTTCTGTTGAAATCTTGTATTTTTTGAAAAATTTTCACCAGCTCTAATTTGTACCTTGAAATGTCAAGCTTTACCCATTACGATCAGGAAGCTAAGAAATAGAAAACAGTTCTCCTCAGGAAGACGAGGCTCTTCTCTTTGATGCTGCTTTGGGAGGAACAAAGATTAAGTGCCCGTATCACTTGTGCTGGCAGACACACTAATCACTACATGCACTTTCATACCATCTATAATCCTCAGCTCCTTTGTAGATTTCCTTTCCATATCTCCATCTGTCATACACCAGTAATATCCTGCATCCGCTGCTGTCAGCTGGTTCATTATTACCGTGAATGTTCCATTTTCTGGGTTATCATGCAGGACTATCCTTCCTTCATATGAATCTATCATACTTGCAAGGTTGTTTATTAAGTG
The DNA here is from genome assembly GCA_007922305.1 of Dermatemys mawii. Lineage (NCBI taxonomy): Eukaryota > Metazoa > Chordata > Testudines > Dermatemydidae > Dermatemys > Dermatemys mawii. Next base: position 7,654,837 of record ML677412.1, on the reverse strand, counting down.
AGTGCACCCATTTTTCTTCCATTTGCACCAGTACTTGAGTGTGTAATTCCCTCGTGGATCATAGTTGCATTCGACAGATACTGAACCTCCTATGACTCCATTTATTATGTGTCGTCTCTGGGGGACAGATGTCTCTGGTGATACAAAATGGAACAAGTGCTGTTAAGTTCCTCTCGCATGTTTCATGCAGCGTGTGCCTCGTGGTTGGTTGGTTGAGTTTCTTCCTTTATAAATACATTTTAAACTTTTTAAAGGGAAGTTAATTGCGGGGATAGAAGATAACAACAGACTGACAACGCTGGTGACTGCAGAAAAGAACAGTCACAGCATGGTCAGTGAGAACTCATGTTTCCCTCACACACTGGCTCCTGCCAGCCCCCAGGGGAATAATGGGAGTCTTTTCCCTCACTTTTGTGGACTTTGCTTTTGGCCCTTGTGCCTCAATCTTGAACTGGTGAGGGACCCCCTCTAGAGGCCAGAGAGTAGTTCAGTCCTCCACAGACTTGTCCTTCTGTCCAGAGAGCCAGCAAGGACACCAACTAAAATGGGCATTTCCTTGTTGATTAAGGATTAACATGAATGGTTCTTGCAATGTTTTGGTGTCCCCTTCACTTAAAACCTGTGGAGAAACCTGCGCACAATGTTTGGCCTGATGCCATTATCAATGTCTTCTCCAAACATCCGGGAATCCAAACACAAGTGGAACACTAAGAGCTACACATACCTCAAGTGGAACAGCAGCCACTAAAGGCAAGTCTACACACGCTCTGCATCTGCGCATCTTAGTGTTCCACTTGTGTTTGGATTTCTGGATGTTTGGAAAAGTGAAGATGGAAGACACGCTCCCCCGTTGGCATAATTACTCCATCTTGGTGAGAGGCATAAATTATGATGGCCGGAGAGTGTCTCCTGCCGACATACTGCTGGTGTGGACAGTGCAAAACGTACATCACTCAGTGGTGGAGAGGACTTTTTTTCACACCCCTGAGCATCATAAGTTAGATCAACTTAAGCAGTAGTGTAGACCTTCCATGAGACTGTTAGTGCATCTAACTGAGCATAGAAATATCTTTGTCTTATTGCCTATAACATCTGCTCTTTGCACTTGTGCTTCGGAAACTAATCCAGAATGAAGCAATGAGGCTAATTTGCAGCAGGCAGATTCTGCAAAGGGAGATCTATTGTAATATGCAGTAGTCTCCCAAATAAAGTGGTGGAAGCCCCATCATGAGAGACATTTAAAACTGGACTGGAGACTAGATTGTAGGGAGCTATCCTAGGATGACTGAGGGACTAAACTATATAGCTCTAACAGGCTTTAACCTTTTCTAAATTCTGTACTACTTTCTCTTCATAGTGGACCAATATTTCTAAAACTTGCATAGGCAGGCAGCCTAGTGGTCAGGAAAATGTCTGAGCATTTTTCCTTCTATAGTCTGCATTTAAGATGAGCCAATTACATGGGTTAAGCAGTAGTTTGCTCATCCCAATTTTGTAAAGAGAATTTGCCGTTTGCATGTGCCATCATGATCTCCTCTAAAGGCTGGTTTACAGAGAGGATAATAGCCTATCACTGCTGCCTTGAAGTTCCTCCTTCAAATCAAGCGATAGCTTTTCTGACGAAGGCTCATGTTTAAACCCCTGCTGCCAACACACAATGGAGATTGCAACATAGAGTCTTTGGGAAAGGGACTTTTGTCTGTCTTGTCTGTGATGCATATAGGACACTGTTGGTAGCTAAATAGATGAAAACATAAAAGAATAACAAGTACAATTCTTATTCTCTCTAGATAAGATTAACAGTATCAGTGAGATTTTCAAGGGAAACTCAGACCCTTAGGAAATAAAATTTTAGTCTCTTCAGACTGTTGTAATGGCCGATATCTACACACCCTGCCCGTTGCTCACCTTGGTAGACATGCACATTCAGTTCCTTGGATTCTCCATTAGCTCCATAAGTCCCAGCCCCACACAAATATACACCTGAATCTTCCTTCTTCAGCTGAGTCATATAGATGCTGAATGACCCTGCAGTTGGCTGATGGCTCAGCAAAACTCTCCCTTTGTAGGTTTCGTTAATGTTCCCATAGGTGTCGATGATATTAGAGCAGCCAGTTTTCCCCATTCTGCACATGTACTTCCTCGCACTTCCATATTGCGTGCCAAACGCGCAGTTGATGGTCACAGAACCTCCCAGCTCAACATAATAGAGGTCGGCTTCATCGGGCACTTGTGGACCTGTGTGAATGATAGTCCAAGTCAGTATCCAGAACCCAGTCTGTATTACAGTTTACAACACTGTTCTATACCTTCCCTATTGCACTGCAGTAATCACACTCGTCAATACTTCTCTATACTACCCCAGTAAAGTATACCCTACTATATCATACCTTGATACACTTTTCAACCTGGCATCATTTTGTACCGGGCCACCCATTATGCGCTGCATTGCAGGATATCTTAATCCATCATGCTACTGTGCACCATATCATATGCTTCTACGCTATGTCAGATGGCACTGTTTACTCTCCCATACTACATAGACCATACTATTGTATCCTGTCCTATGCTATGCTCCACCACATGATCGCACATGGTGTTGTAAATTACAGACAACCTTTATTTTTGCTGAGTTAGCACCTTCCACTCAGGAGAGTAGATAATTTTGGAGAACGTTGATTGTCTTGAACAGAATGAGTGTACATCTCCTTTTTTGTATGGTACTTTTACATTACAGCAATGGGGGTGCTAGAAATGCAGAGATCTTGGTCATTACTCCAGGTACCAATCACCTTGCTCTCTTGGATATTGCCGATGGATAGATTTCCCAAACATAATTATTACAAAAGAAAAATAATTTAAGAAGCCCCCAAGCTGTAACTACCCTTGGAAACATCCAGCCTGACTGTGAAGGAAAGTCCTTTATCATTGAGACCAATGCCACATTTATAAAAGCCGATGTCATCGTCCACTAGCTTCAAGATCTCAATGGTGAAGATGCCGTGCTCTGGGAAGTCTGTGATTGTCGCTCTGCCAGCGAAGTCTGGAGCAGTGTAGCCATTGGAAGAAATGATGGTCCCGCAACGCTTTGCTGATTCCTTGCACCAGTACTTTCTGTCATGGCGGTTCACACTGGTGCGAGGGTAGAAACATTTCACAGTAACTGATCCTTTCTGCAAACCGGTCACCTGCCTCGGTCCAAATATGGGGCTTGAACGTGACACTGGCAAGAGGAAACGTGTTTCATGTCATTATTATACGAGCACCTTCAGGCCCCAATGAAGATCAGGGGCTTCATTGAGCTAGGCACATAGCTACAAACACAAAGTAAGAGACAGCCCCTACCCCAAAGAGTTTTCAGTCAAAATAGCCAGGACAGACAAAAGAAAAACTAAATAACTTGCCCAAAGTCATACAAGGAATCTATGGCAGAGCCAAAAATTAATCTCCTGTGTTACAGTCTAGTGCCTGAACCACAAACCCCTCTTTGTTTTAGAAAGTGCTGTGAAATTTCTGTGGCAATATAGAGTAGCAGTTATTTGTGATGGTTAAACTGGTTTGGATGAAGAAAGAACCAGTTCAAACCTTCATGCCAAACTTGAAATGAACCTCACTGTTTTAGCTCACTTGGCTTTTTAACATTCTTGCAACCTTGGATTTCATTCATAGGCAGAAATACTAATTAGCTGTGAAAATAGTCACTGCTCTGATTATTCCATCCTGGCTCAAACCAGCATATATCTGAAATCTTGCAAAGCAGTGGGTCCCTGTCATTGCTAGGCAATTCTTCCTTAACGATGGTTTCATCGGCTAGTTTTGTTGCAAACTCAAAACTCAGGTTTTGCCCATAATTTTACTGAGGCTCAAGAACATTTGAGGGGTCGGGGGCCTGAATTTGCAGAGGTCCCTGGGGCTGATTTTATCTTTTTTTTTTTTTTTTTTTTTTTTTTTTTTCTTAAAAAAAAAAATGCTAAACATGATGGGTATTACATTATTTTGTGCCAAATCCAGGCAAATTGATTGGGCTAAGCTTTGAAATTTTAGGTCCACTTGAACCCAAAACTCAAAATGAAACTCGGGGTGTGGAATCGAAACAACAAAATTGTAGAAAGGTTTCTGTGAGGCCCCCATGGACAAAAACTGCAGCACATCATACAGCTCTTGTTCCCAGGAGATTTCAGACCAAATACCATACCAAAGAGAGAAAGATGAAGGAATGGGAAAGCCAGGAAATCTGATGTATCCGCTGACTTGCCTCTAATTTGAATGGTTTCAAGAGGTCAGCAAGGGCTATAAAGAACATTCATCTATTTTGTCATTCCTATGTCTTCACCGATATCTACAATATAAGATTAGCCCTACACTGACTGTGTTAAACATTGGCATGTCTCTCTCACTCTTAATTAGTCACTGTTTGGTTAGATTCTTACATCTTGTAGACTCCACTTGGAGGAAGGAGAGCAAGAAGATGAACACCAACAAAGTCATTTTTCTTTCAAATGCCTGGTTTCCCAACTTCTGAAATCTGTAAATAACCACATTCAGAAGGTCACATTATTTATTTAGTTGGATATTTAAATAATTTTAAAACCACCCATTGAACTGATCCATGATACAAACACCATGCACATGGCTTAACTCACAACTCAAGGAGTGTTACCAGAAACATAGGTCTATAGCCATTTGTACTAAAGGAAAGTGTGATCTAAGGTTCATAGCAGGCAACTGGACCCCATGGTACTTGTGTTCTTGGCTCTACCATTGACTCATCATGTGACTAGAATTAGGTCACCTCATATCCCTGGACCTTAGTTTCCTTCTTAGTAAAATGGGGTGTCAGGTTGTTTGGGGTGTAGTCCAGACCAGTGAGGGATTAAGTCACTACTTGCCCCGTATCCCGTGGTGCCTCAAATGCTATGCTACTGTAATTCCCTGCCTGGGATGTTCAGTCAGCAGCAAGAATGCAGGTCACACCCTGAGTGTCCCTCTAATGGCACCTCTGATCCAGCACCTCTGAATCCAGCAATCTGCCAGCAACACATCAGTCATACCCCTGGTCACTATCAGCCTTGGTTACTTGTAGAATGACCCCAGCATACTCCCAGTCCTCAATTTTCCAAAATCATGTGCTCTGTAATGTCCAGAGGGAAAAATAAACATTTTTTCTGAACTCCCCAGAAGAGGACTGAAGTCACAAAAGAACACCATAGCTTATTAACTTCACTGGGGCAAATACACCCTTCTATTTAAACACAGCACTGAGTTAGTTTATAGTAAAAAAACAAAACAAAAACCTAAATGTATTAGCAATAGGATACAGGTTAAGTGATACCAAGTAAAAGGAATAAAGTTAGAAAGGGTTACCAACAAACACAAGTGAAAAAACCCATATCTAAAAGACAAATGTAATCTATCAAGGTACGGGCTTTGTTTAAAATGTTTTGTCTCACCAATCATTCTCCTTCCCAGCCATGGCTATTTTTTCCTCTATTAGGACCTTCCACAGAAGTACAAGAGGCTGGCTTCTCTTGTCTTCCTAGGTGAAAGATCTTTGCCTAAGAGGAATTCAGTTCCTAGAGACTTCAACCCCTGCTGGTTGAAGGACCCATCCTTCTCAGCTCGCAAGACTCTGTTCCCTTTTGTCTGCATATCTCTGCTTATATCTCCCCAAATGTACTGACTTTGCTTCAAGAGGCAGGATGACTTCATTCTTCCCTTCCTGTGGGCTTTCCATCTCCCTGTATGTAAACAGAACTTCCATTGTCTTGATTCCACCATGCTTACTTTTCATAGGAAACAGGTGAATAGCTGCTAAGTTCCCTCCTGTCTGGGAGAGACCTGTTTCTCCCTTTGTTTGGACATTAGACTGTAAAGCCTCATATCAATAAGTATCCATAATCCCTTAAAGTTCTAATACATACATTCTATGATGATATTAAACACCAGTGTGTCATTAGTTTTCATATACACCTATTTGTGCATGATATTGTTGTATTATTAAAGTATATCAATCAGTTGATTCCATTGCTTATCACTTGAGGTTCAGCCCCCCTGTCTTTAGAGGCCAGTGAACTTTCATAATGTAGTTTGTGGAAAGTAAAAACTCAGACCAAGCTTCTCTCCCCTGCTGGGGGTGGGCATAGAGGTTCTGCTGTCTCCTTGCCCACTTGATAGCTTTGTTTACCTGTGCGATGGGACCCCCCCCCCAGACACATGTGTCCTGAAGGGGTTAATGGAGGCCAGATAGGCCAATTAACCTATTAGGCTGAACACTGAGAGGAAAGCTCTAATTAGGGGAAGCTCACCTGTGCAGGAACAGGAGGGGCTTCTATAAAGCCAGGGAGCTAAGAGCAGACAGGGGACTGTAGGGAGGCATTCTGCAGTCACTCCCATGGATTTGGGGGCTATAGAGAGAAGTAGCCCCTGGTGACTCCCTATGAGGAGGGAATAGAGAGGCTGGTAAACCCCAGAGATGGGGGAGTGCTGGGGTAAGAAGCAGCCTAGTGATTAAGCAGCAAGGTTGGGGACTGAAATGACCTGGGTTTTGTGTGGTAGGGTCCGTGGGCTGGGTCCTGGAGTAGAGCGTGGGCCTAGGTTCCCTGGCCCACCACTGGGGAAGTGGCACTGGTGGGGCAGTGAATGGAAGACTGCCTCGGTCACTGTGTGAATGACAGAGACTTTGAAGAAGGATCTCCTGGAAGGGGAGAACACCAAGTGACCTGGCTGGAGGGCCGAGTCATGGAGAGGATGTGACAACTCCTGGAGCAAGAAAGGAGCTGAAGACCAGATTGAGAGAGGGAGTGATGGCCTGCGACCGAGGCAGTGACCTGGTGAGCTATTCCCCAAAAGAGCCAAGAGGAGGTGCCGGACCTGTAGTGAGTGGCATGCCACATCACAAACTGAAATGTAAAATAGCCTTCATTGTCTCTGCCTGAAGACAGGCCTGGTCAGAGAATCCAGTGGCCATTCCTTTGTCGAAGGTATGTTGTGCTTATGCATTGCTAGCCATGCACATTTTAAGAATATAATTTTAGCACATGTTTATAACATTTTGCACAAGCCCTGTGCATACATAATACAAGAATATTAATGCTCAGTGAATTATTGGTTTTCCAATGATACCTTGCATTGTACATTTTTAGGTACAGATTGTAAACCGTAGTTGAGCTGGGATACACTGAATTGGTCAGGCTAGCTGAAAGCCCTAGCCTGATACCGTGAGGCCTCTAGCCATCTGGCATCAGGATGTTCTTAGAGTCATATGGGGATAATCCATATTTACTTGCCTCTCGTGGGGTATTGCTATGCTATATGAACTAATGTCTGTTAGATTCTATTATCTTTGCCTAAAAGTCATATAGTTTATAGACCGACTATAAGAAAGATTGCCTGCAAAGGTCTGATTTTCATCCATTAGAGGGCAGTGGTATCATACAGAAACTATTGTCTAGTGCATATTCCTATCTACGGTACAATGGCATTCTGAAACAATCCAGTCTGGGCAGTGTTAGCACATGAGTTTCTGTAAGAATGAAATAAATTATATGAGAATAACTATACTGCAGATCTCTGCTCAGTTGAAGGTTCCCATTGGATAATTTACTCTGGAGGACCAGGCTTAGACCACAGCATTCCACAATGTGATAGTAATTATTTTTGATTATTGGTACAATCTTTGTTTGGAGAATGGATTTATCTGGTGGCGGTTTTTGTTCCAAAGACAGTCTCTGTACAGAGAATGATTGAGACGTCTGGATTCTATAACCCCGTCTGTAAAAGCCAATACTTTCCTGCAGCAGTTCAGTATTGTAAGGCATAGTCTTACATTCAGGATGGCAGCCTGCAATGTGGAATTACCTTGCTTCATGTTACCTTCTGTCCCTCTTAGTTCTTTTGTTATGAAGATCACCTCAAACCTACTATCTCTCTCTGTGTGTAGACATCATTATGCTAAACCATTGCTCTGAGCAAAGAATCAGGGCTGGTCTACATTTTCTATAGTGTTGCAGTTGTGAAGATACTACCTACACTGACCGGGAGAGGTTCTCCTATTAGCAGAAGTATTCCACCTCCCTGAGAGGCAGTAGCTATATCAACAGCAAAAGTCCTCCTGTTGACATAGCACTGACTACAGAAGGCGTTCAGGCAGTATAACTGCATTGCTCAGGGATGTCTATTTTCCACACCCTCACCGAGGTACTTACACCGACATAAGCTTGTAGTGTAAACCAGGGCTCAGTTTTCTCCAAACAAGAAATGGGCCTGATCTAACTGCCTCCCCCAGGTTTTAAATTCTAAAAATCCAAAGCAAAATCTGGACCCACACTTTTCAGATGGCTCCTAGCCTTGGGCTGAACCCAGACCTAGATCCAAACACCGCTGAACTTTGAAGGGAGCCGGGGAGTGAGAGTAGGAAAACCGGGCTGGGATCTGGATCTAAACTCTTCAACTTGGGCTCATTTTGGAACAAAGCCCCTTTTCAAGAGTTTGGTGCCTCAGTTTCTCCCTTCTGTTCTGTAACATTATTCACCCAGCAGGAAGAGAGAGAGTTTTACCAGAGCTATGGAAGCAGGTTTTTAAGGCATGGTTTTGGCAACCACCATGATGCCAAGTAAACAATGTTTGATTTGTGACCGTTGTTCTTCTGCCATTTTCAATCACAGGTGCAGATCTAAACAAAGTTTTTCCTCTTTTCCCTCCTCAACCTCTGTTTAATCAATGGGAGATGCAGGTACTCGACATCTCTGAGAATTAGGCTTAAACTGCAATGTACTTATCGCACCCCATCTATCCTACCTTGTCCACCTGCTACACAGCGTCCAGCCAGGGGAAGAGAGTAGGGCCCCAAAAATGACACCAGGTGTCGAGGATCAAAATTCCAAACACTGGGGCCTTAAACTCTCCTAATCAAACTGGGCACATCTTAATCCAAGTCTGTCTATAATTCATATGTTTCTCAAACCTTCATATGTCCCAAATCTTTAATGGTTTAGATGGGCTTTTGAGTGATGAGTTGAAGGGAACTGGAGTTCTTAATATTTTAAACCTGCTTGCCTATCACTGAATTGTTGAGTGCACTTGATTTTGCGTGTGCGCAATGCATGATCAATGACCCATCAAGTAATCCAGGGAGTGGTGGTGCTTGATTGTTCAGTCACCGAGAATATGATGGGTGCCAAGAAAAGTTTGTGCAAATAGCCAGACTGGTTTATTTTCTGGGCATCAGGTGACAGGGTTTATTTTATAAGGGGTATTTCCCAGCAAAAAGAGGGTTTTATTTCCTCCTTCAGATAAAAGGTGTTCTGTTGTGCTCTCTTTCCCCTGCTGTGGTATTTAGTTGCTCAATGGCTACTTGTCTGTAGCTAATAATTAACTCCTGGAGCATGAAAAATGTCCTTAGCTAGCCATCTTTCAAAGAAGCTGGTAAGATAAACATGACCCACTCAGCTGCAGAAAACCAAATCGACACAAAAATGGGCCCTGCTTTTTGCAATAGTAACTGCGTTTTATTGGAGCTGGCCTTGTTGCCTAAGCACCAACTTGTCTCTGCCTTCTCAGCCTAGGAGAGGTGGGAAAAGGCCAGAACCCCAGACCCTTCCTCCTCCTTTGACAAGAAGATTAAACAGCCCAAGGAGGAGGTAGGGGAGAGACAAAAAGCCTCTGTGGAGTCAGCAGTTAGGCTGGTTTCATTGCAAATAATCAACCATTCTGTGGTTCTTTATGGTTGATATTTGTTGTTAGGTATCAAAGGAACATCAGCTGTGGTGTGTGAGCTCCTTGGAGCACAGCTGTAGCCTTGTTCCAGGAGAGCTAGAGTATAGGAGCATGTTCTGGTTTGTGAAAGTGTGTTAAACTGCATGTGTGCGCATAAGATCATGCAAGCATCCATATCAACATAATTGCATGTTTGTGCGTTTGTACATGTGTGAGCACAACTGTAGTCACACGTGTAGGCAAACTTGTGATCACTGAAACCATCCACGTGGCTACTGGCAGTCAAATGTTATTAGAGACTTAGTTTGGGTCCTTCACTGCAAACACAGCATTTATGGAGAAAATTTCTCTCAAGTAACAAGCCCAAGCAAGTGTAATCAGCTGTTGCATAAATTGCTCTTTGTCTGGTACCTCCATGGCAAGAGAGAAGATAGGTCTGTCGATTAATGTCACTGGAAACCCCCTTTTCTCCTGCTGCGTATTACGCCCTGTGGCCAGGAAGAATGCCACTTCCCAGCTACAGAGAAATGACACCAGCAAGCTTTGCTGCTATCTCTACCAGACCCAGGCACTATCCAAGAGGCTGGAAGAGAATTTGATCAAACCTCTGTTGCTGAGAGGGCTCTTGCTTCATGTTGCTTCTGAAGACCATTTGCTGCTGAATTTGCAGGTACAGAAGAGAAATGAATCTAGTCCTGGTGTGAAGGAGAATGTGAGTAAGTACCACTGAAATTCACTAAACTTCACTGCCTGTGCAGACAAGAGGCTTTTGAATCGGGAGAGGGTGGGAAGATGAGGCAGTTACTGTTTGCCAGGCACTGTCAAAGGGACTTAAGAGGACTAAAAGCAAAGTGAGATGCCACATATATTGCATTCTGACCAGTGATGAAGAGGGTTTATAACATCCATGGGGCAGGTTTGGTTTAGAACAATGAGTATGCGCTAGATTTTTGTTTTTGCTGCTGCTGCTGCAGCACATCCATTAATTTGACATTGAGTGAGCAGTGCACCAACTCCAACACTCGACTAAGTCTAATGAACGCTGTGGTCGAGTGTCGAGACTGGTTTCTATCTAGTGAGGTGTGTGTTTGTGCCCAGTCTCTGCATAACAACCCCTTTGCATAGATATCTTGTACAGGTTTTTATCCTGGGTTTACAGGAGCACAAGAGGAGGAAAATAGCCTCCCCTTATTAGTACGTATCAGGATGAAACCTTGGCCCCGCTCAAGTCAGTAGTAAAACACCCATTGACTTCATCAGAGCCAGGATTTCACCCCAAGTCTCCAAAATAACGTCATCTACACCTTTGTTGTGAACATGGGACTTGCCAGACTGGATCAGAGCCAGTCATCCAGTCCAATATCCTGACTCTGACAGTCACCAACACCAGCTGCTTCAGAGACCGGGGGCAAGAAACCCGGTGGTAGGCAGGGATGGGATCACCTGCCCACAGGGCAAGTTTCTGCCAAAAGTTTGGTGGCTCGTATGCGATGAGCTGGCAGGGAGAGACTCAGTCCAGTTATTGGTGAAGAAAAGCACCTTCCACACCTGCCCCCTTTGTTGACAGTTTCAGTGAAAAGGCCCCGCACTGAATGGACCCTGGAGGCTGGACTCTGCTGTTCCTCACTGCTGGGCTCACTCTAGGCCAGGTGTGAGAAATATCAGGGGGGTGGTTAGTTGAGGGGACGCTTGGATTGCCACTGCTTGTGCTGTATCTATGCTTATGGACTGAGGATATCGGTCTCCAGGGCTGCCAACCCAAGACTCTTCCACCCAGCATTAAAAATCACTTGTCAAAATGCACGTAGAAATATTAAAATCAGAGAGAATCTGCGTGGAGGGAGTGAAAGAGGCTGGTAAGGAAGGGATGAAAAGAAAAGATCTTTTATCCCCACAGTGGTGGGAGACAACAGAGCCGCCACTGTGCGGGGAAATGCGACCAATATATGCACAATGCAGCACGAGGAAGCTGCGGTGCAGAAAGCGTCCGCTTCGGGGCTGCTCTCCTGCAGTGTGTCTGCATTCCCTAGTGTGTTCTTCTGGTTTGCGCTGCCTGGATGTGCAGCTGATTGAAGCCCGCCCGCCCCCCCTCCCTCTCTCTAATAACAGAAAGCAAAATGTTTGAAGAAAAAAACAAGCTGTGCCAGTTCCCATTGACACTCTTTGCCTCTCAGCAAATAACTGGCATGGGAAACAACATATGGGGAGGCTTGTATTATCTAGCAAGGCACAGGTGTGTGCTGGCCCTGTTTGTAAATTCCCCTCTGCAAAATTCAAAGGTCAAAATCCACAGCTGATCTAAATTGACACAGCTTCATTGAAGTAAATCTACTCTCATTTACATCAGCTAAAGATGTGGCCCATAATTTTAATTAAAGCACATGGCCGCTGTTCCCTCTAAGCTGCACACACACACAGATCCTAAACCCTGTGCACACGGCAAAACACCGCACGCACAAAAATTTTCGCAGAAGCACAAAAATTTGCACAGAATTTTTTTTTTTTGTGTACATGGCCTGTCAAAAATTTGAGGGAACATTGGACATGGCTTGTGTCTAGCTATTAAGGTAGAGGGGGAAATCTGATTGTGCTTTTATTTTAATGAATTAATTGCATTACAACCATGGCAGCACCCCAGAACTGTGAATTTTCCAAGTCCACTGTACCAAAGCTTTGGATTCATGCTTCAGGATGAGGCGGGCACTATTTCTTTATATGATGTGTGTATAAGGCACCTAACACAATGAGGTTCTGGTCCTTATTGAGGCTTCTGGACATTACTGTAATATTAATTGCAAAACCAGACAGTTGAGTCACCTAGTCCATCCAACTCACCTTCCTGGCCAGTGCAGGAATGTTCCTGGCAGTGTGTTTTTTCTATTGCTTTGACCAATCTAGTTTTAAACACACCAAGCAATGATCTCTTCACCACTTCTTTTGGAAAGGGCTTCTAATATGCCTCTGTTCCACAAGGCAATAGATTTATTCTGATATTCATCCTCTGATGTCCTTTTCTTAATGCTCTGGGATGATTCCTGATTGTGTCACCATCCTGAGATCTCCAGAGGAAATCAAGCAAAAAAGCAAACAAGAATGTTAACAGCTTCACTCCCATGGCCAGCCAAGGACGTTCCCCAAGGACGCATAAATGCTATTTTAAGGAAGATATGAGTCACTCTTGTTAAACAGGCTAGACCATTGGTGTGAGCCTTGGTTATAGTGGCCTGTAATATAACTCTTTGCACTGTTTTACTTGGATTAGACTGAAGTTTATTCTACTCTGCAAGAAGCCAAAAACCCGATCAGATATTTGCATATGAAACTTTCTGATCTCTTCCTGGTTAAGGGCAAGAATTTGGACTCCAGTCCAGAGGGTTTCTTAATACTGAAAAGTGTATTATCCATGTATGTGGAGAGACAAGAGCAGTTTTGGGGAAGGATTTTGCTACCTTCCACTGGGTTCTCATGGTGTACATTTGTACCTGCACACGGTGTACTTCTGCCTTCCAGCGATTGTTCGTCTGGGAGAATCTGTCGAGGCTGAATGCCCCTTTGCCAAAATGACATTTATATTTGCATGAAACTTCTCTTAATCAGCTGGAAGTCTTTGTTTCTGGTGATTTGTCCATGTTCTGGTTGTTAATTTATTATTTATATTGCATTAGTGCGTCCGAGTCCGTTCACAGACAAGCTCCCCATTGTGCTGGGCACTGTACAAACATAGCACAAAAAGGCAATCCCTATGTAGGCCTGGGACATAATCAACCTTTCATTCCCCTGCCTCCCCCGTCCCATATTAAACCAGCCTTGAGTGAAACTCTCTGATTTCATCACTGCGGCCGATAAAGAATTAATCTATTTAGGCTCTTGTATGGTGTCCATTCGTATAGATGTCGATCACCTGTGAGAACAGCCTCTAGATTTGTTTGCATCAAAACCTCTCATTAATCTATTAGCCTTTTTTTTTTTTTTTTTTTTTTTTTTTGCTAATTCCTTCATTAAAACATTAGTTGCTCATTTGTGCCACTAAAATTATAGGTTCTGTCAGCAGTGCTATTAGAAGCACCCATCTTCAAGGCTTTTTTAGTACCCATGGGACAGAAATATTTACTAGGAACTTAATGTGTGACTCAAAGGCTCCAAGTGCGATGTGCCACAAAAAAACAACCCAAGTTTGTATCTTTTGAATTGCAGGTGCGTTTAAAGTGATTGACGATGGTGTACTGCCCACAGGCCAGCTGCACCGTTCCTGGAATCTTTGTGGCGAGGGAGGTCTCCGTGATCTCAAGAATGCTACAATTGCTTTAGGCCAAATTCCCCTGCGCTGATTGCTGGGTCACAGTCATGAGAAATAGACATGTGTCTGAAACTGGGAATGGGCAACAGGGGATGGATGACGTGTTCTGTTCATTTCCTCTATGGCACCTGGCATTGGCCACTGTCGGTAGACAGGATACTGGGCTGGATGGACCTTTGGTCTGACCCAGTACGGCCGCTCTTATGTTCTTATGGGACCTCGTCTGGGGCACAATACAATAAATGTAGCCAATGGGGAAAACTGGATAAAAGAAAAATATGAGGGCAGCACCTGAAAAGCAGCAGTGCGGCTTTTAATTGGAAAGAAGAGCTGCATAGGAGGTAGCCCTGCTCACTAGATCTGATTAGAGATTTAGGAAGAGTGTGTTTCAGTGGTTAGAGCAAGGAATTAGGTGTCAGGACTCCTGTCTTTTCTCACTCTGCCAGTGCCTTAGTGTGCAGCTGTGGATACATCTGTGTCCCTTGGTTCTCTCATCTGTAACATTGGAACAGTAATGCATACATGATGTAGGTAATATAAGAATCTGAAAGGGCTGGCTAAGAACAGGCTGCCTTCACTATAGGCATGTTGCAAGTCTAAATTCAGAAATATTTTTAACTGCTTTTAGATTCTCAGTTTAAAAATATTGTAGAAGTGGGAATAAGAATTTTCTTGGATTTTAACTTCGTCGTTCTTTCTATCTTTGTATTTTTCTTCTTGCTCAAGTGAAACAGTAGGAAACCTTTTTAAGAAGTTGTTCCCAGGGGCTGATCTCCTGATCTCAGTTATACCATTGTAACTGCATAGAAACGATTGGAAATGCTCCAGATTTGCACTGGTACAACTGAGATCAAGATCTAGCCCCAGGATTTCGTAAGAACTGGTAATCAGCTGGTCTTGCTGCAGAGGAAAATGCCAGAGCTCCCTACCCAAATTCCATTGACCCTAAGGAACTGGTATATGCTAGTAGTACAGATGGCCTGAGTCCAGCAGCCTAATCCATTAATCATTAACGACTGCTATTAACAATTGCCAATGTCAAGGGAATATTACTTGATCATTAAAGCATTAAAAATACAGTGTACAATTTGTAATTTTACCAAATACACTTTTTGTTAAAAAAATTGTTGCTGTGAAACTGGTCACATTCATCAGGAACGTGAACAGAATTAGTCACCGCCATGGAGAGAAAGGGGTTTTTATTGTCCATTTGGAATGGACTTTTTGTATCTCCTCTAAAGTATTGAGGAGCATGGGTTGGGAGGAGGCATGAATGGCTGCAGCAAAACTTCCTGGCATTGAGTAGCTAATGATGATGGTGGCAACTTTCCTGAGTTTTTTTTAAGATTATTAGTGGGAAAGTTCACAAAACTCAGCAAAATGCGTTTTCTAAATCAGACTGTTTCACTTCCCTGACTTTTGCCTCAGGTGAAAATGGAAGTTGTGCTGTATTGCACCTTGAAAGAGTATGAGGAAAAATGAGTTTCTGGGTGCATCACAAAACATTAGCATCCCGTGGTCTTTCACTCTTTTTTCCAAAGCAAAACCTGTTCCAGACAAAGTCAGTCTAATGTGGTTTTATAAATGTAATGGATAATGCTATTTCTAGACATTCTTGAGTTTGTAGGCTCCTTCAACTTAACTTGATGTTGGAGATAACAGAGATAAAATAGAATAAGAATGTTTGTTTTGTTCCCCCCCCCCTTGACTGCCTTTTAAATCAATGTGTACCACAAAGCAATGAGTAAGACAGCGATGCAGTTTCCTGGTACAGACACACATAATGACCATCTTTTGCTGAGTCGTAGGTTATATTCGTCCTCAAAGGTTAGAACCTGTCACGTCATAAGTAAGGTTAATGTTTTGTAATTTGAGTATTTTTAGTAAAAGTCACGGACAGGTCACAGGCAATGAAGAAAAATTCACAGATGCCTGTGACCTTTCCCTAACTTTTACTCAAAATATCCATGACAAAATGGGGAGCTGTGGAGGTCTCTAAAAGTCATGGATTCCGTGACTTCTGTGATCTCTGTGACAAAATCATAACCTTAGTCATGAGTAGGGATATTGAGGGGCTATTCCCTACCCATTTTTGAAAGTTGACACAGGCTCTTCACTTTGCCTAGGCAAAGTCACCAGAAGTAGCTTTGAACAGGGGGTTGGACTAGATGACCTCTGGAGATCCCTTCCAACCCTGATATTCTATGATTCTATATAGACCTCTCTTCTGTACAGAAGGTTTTTGATTATTTAGCTGCCTTGTAGAGTCCTTTTGCTGCAAAAGCAAAAAAAGGAAGTAGGATGATAACTAAGGAAGAAAACTCCAGCTGAGGTTCTGACACTGCAAATCTTTACTAGCACAGGTAGGTTTTACTTGGGTGAGTAGCCAAATTCAGTGCATACAACTGATGTGTTTGCCAGCAAACTAAAAAGAAGGTTGAAGTGCGATAACGGAACATTCTTGACCCAAATCAACCTTTGAGAGGCTTTGACTTCACCATAAGTTTAATTTTATATTTAGCAAACATAATTTTACTCTTACAATGGATTTATAACAAATAACTGACTATCTAAGACTCACATTTCTCCTCCCTACAGGAGAATAGGGGCTAAAAACCCGAACCAAATGCTGAATGCCTTAGTCCCACCTCAGCAGAGTTCACTTAGGCAAAATATTCATTGAAGTCAATGGGATTTTGCCTTAGTCACAACTGTAAGTTTTAGTGGTTTCCTTGAATGTACTAAGAATTTGAGCAGTGATGGCCAACCTGTGGCTCCGGAGCCACATGCAGCTCTTCAGAAGTTACTGTGCAGCTCCTTGTATAGGCACCGATTCTGGGGCTGGAGCTACAGACGTCAGCTTTCCAATGTGCCGTAGGGGAGAGGGCTCACTGCTCAACCTCTGGCTCTGCAGATCAGGAGGTGCAGTGAGGGAGGAGGCAGCGCATATCGGCAGGGCTGCCGATGTGCGTGAGGTGCTGGGAACGGGGGATTTTATGGGGGGCTGCTGACGTATTACTGTGGCTCTTTGGTAAATTCTGGCTCTTTCTCAGGCTCAGGTTGGCCACCCCTGAATTAGAGAATTCCAGCAGAGCCACTTCACAAAAGGGATA
The DNA here is from genome assembly GCA_007922305.1 of Dermatemys mawii. Taxonomy (NCBI): domain Eukaryota; kingdom Metazoa; phylum Chordata; order Testudines; family Dermatemydidae; genus Dermatemys; species Dermatemys mawii. Next base: position 7,637,713 of record ML677412.1, on the reverse strand, counting down.
ATGAGAGAAAAAAATGACTAAATAAGAAAGGACCTTGGGGTCAGGAGAATCAGTGATAAGAAGAGGGTAGGAGGGTAAGTTTTTTGCTGATGGTGAGAAGCTAAAGCTGTCAGCAGAAACCAGACAATGAGACCCCACTAAAGCAACAGCTGCATTTCATTCTGTCTCTCCTTACAATGTCGCACTTGTGTTGGGTAGTGCCTTTTTTTTGGAGGACCTCAACAGGTTTCTTACGCACATATGAAGAATATCAGCACCTCTTTGATGGTAAATATTACACCCATTTTACAGACAGAAAAACAGAAGCACAAAGCGGTAGTAACTTTCTGAGGGTCACATTGGAAGCCACTGGTAGATCTCTGAAAAAGCTTGACTACTGATTCTGGATTATAATTACTAGCCCACATCCCATGCAGCGTTACATTCTTAGGTAGTGAGAATTCAGCCAATAGGCTGCTTTGGTAATAGTCAGATATTAATGTAGCAGAATATTGGGTTTTTCAGTGGCACCACCACCATGTGCATTGAGATCGATGAACTTTTATTGTTCATGAAAGGCAGCAAGTCCCCAGGGATAGAACATTTCTAATGCATTTTATGGTGCTCTGAGTGAGCAATTCATCATTGTCATCCTGAGCACCCTTGGAAACGAGGAAATACTTCAGGTTCTGAATCAATGTTCCCTGATGGTGTCGAATGAGTAGAAAATAAATAGTCGTCATGAAATTGTGACATGCTGAACAGAAAGTGTCCCAGGATTTATGATAAAATCGACTATTCTGCCTGTCTTAGGGTTTTCTGTAGCACTTGCATCCTTAGTATCTACACATTTATGGGCTAAAATACACATCCTAATATTTGGAATCATTGTAACATGTATAATTATCATAGCATGTTTAGGAATTACACTTAGAAGATTTTGACCATAGAATATCAAGTGACTAACGTCAGACAAAGATTGAAATTCAGAGTACCAGAAGGGCAAGCTCTTAAATGATCTGGTCTCAAGTTTAACCCAAAATGTCATACTACAATATACCATTTTGCCATGTCTCAGATATATGGGATTCTTACCGTTCATGTGCGTCTAGTTTTCTGTTTGTTGTGGCTGAGCCGCCTTACTTGCAAAGGGAATAGAATGATAGTTGAATGCCATTTAAAATGTCAAGCAAGAAGGTCTTCTAATCCAAAAATACTTGCTGATTTGTCAACCTTTATATTGTGCAAAGTAGATATTGCACCAGTGCCTATATTTGAGGATTAAATCAAGGTAGATGTTCCTTGTTTCTACATACTCTAAATGATAACACAGACTAACAATTTATTAGCATATTTGCAGGGCAGAGTAAAAATGTTATGCAGAAAAAGCCCTTCTCTGCTGTGGTATAAATGGGATAGATGATGATAGAGGGTGCAGTAAACTTTGTATTTTCATGGCTTAGGGATAATAATGTATAACCCATTCATTGACTGTTTCCACTACTTCCCATCTCTGTCTATTATGCAAACATGATTGATTTTTAGAGCCCACCAAGGGAATTAGCTACACAACTCCCACTGTAATTAGCAGGAGCTGTATAACCAAACTCCCTAGTTGGCTTTAAAATCTTGATCCTTATACTACAACTTTCTACACTAATGATCCAACATGCTTTAATAATCTGATCACGATCTGCAGTATGTTAGATCATTACTGTAGAATACAGTAGCAGTTTTTAAATAAAGAAGTATTGTACATTTCCCTGCAGACAAGAAATCATAAAAATCTTGGGGCCAATCCTGCAGTCCTGACTTCTGTAAAACAAACAAACCAAGAAACTCCATTGAAATCCAGTGTGTCTGTCTGTCTATCTAGGTTTATATATTAATAAGGCTCCCTGAATTTATTCAGACTGGAAATCATGCTCTAAATTATTCTGCTTTTCCACACCCTGCATGTAGCTTACAAGGGATTTCATATTTTAGGGAGATGAATAGTAAACATTACTCACACTCACTGTTGGTTCTGCAGTCTGTTTGGGCGACTTCTTTTCTCTGTTAGTCTGGTCACTTTAATTCTGCTTCCATCTCAGCAACCGGACCTCTGAGGATCCCGTGGGTGTGTGTGTGGGTATGTCCTGCCTCCCTCTGTGCAGCCAACAGGACACTGAGTTCTGTAAGAATTGAAAGTGATTTAAATACTCCTCTCACCTCTAGCCCTGGACTTCTACCTGTTGAACCTTCTTAAAGAAATATCCTCCAAAAATGCAGAAAGGTAGGAATGTCCCATGTGACTATTTGTTTAAGCCTCATTTTAGTTTTGCTGACGTGTTGTTTATTTGTTTACATTGTCATTTACTTTTTGATTAAATGGTGCAATAGTACTATGGTGGCAATGCAGTTCTTACTGGACTACGTGATTTTTTCCAGGTGTCGGAGAATGCATGTTTGTGACCAGCCCTCTCTTGACACCCATGATCAGGGGAAAGAATCTTGGGGCAGTTTTTGAGCCAGACTTTAAGGAAATTCCAGGTCCTCTCCTCTGGCTGCTTGCTGGATAGGATCCCAAAGCATGGACTTAACTGGACCCCTACACAACAGTGTCCAGCCGCCTTCTTTCCCCCATAGGTTTCCCTGGTGCAGGCTCTTCTGCGCCAGCTGCAGGAAAATGGCTTGCCTTGGGGTGGGGGTCATGGAGCACATGCTGGTGGTCTGCAGAGAGTTGGCTGACCACAGGGTGTATCTAGTTCCTCTTCCTCTTTCAAACTGCTAAACTGGATTGGAAGAAGCTTAAAAATACGTTAAGAATGTAAGAATGGCCTTAGCTGGTCAGACCAATGGTCCATCTAACCCAGTATCTTGTGTTCTGACAGTGGCCGATACTTGGTGCTTCAGAGGGAATGAACAGAACAGGTAATCATCACGCGATCCATCCCTTGTCGCCCAATTCCCAGCTTCTGGCAATCAGAAGCGAGGGATACTCTGAGCATGGGGTTGCATCCCTGGCCATCTTGGCTAATAGCCATTGATAGACCTATACTGCCATCCTCCTTTCATATTCAAAACCTGAGCATCTGAAGTTTCCAAGATCTAACTAGTGCCCTTAAACCCAGAGAGGACACTGCTATTTACTTCTCCATTCTGAAAACTGGCCATTTATAACTATGCTGTTTTCTGTCTTTTAACCCTTTACTGATCCATGAAAGAGGACCTTCCCTTTTGCCCCATGAGTGCTTACTTCTCTTAAGAGCCTTTGGTGCAGGACCAGGTCAAAAGCTTTTTGAAAGTCCAGGTAGACTATATCAAATGGATCACCTGTGTCCCCATGTTTACTGTTCCCCTCAGAGTTCTAACAGATTGGTGAGACACGATTTCCCTCTACAAAAGCCATGTTGAGTTCTTCATGACTCACCTTTGGTGTCATGGTGCTGTCATTCAGCAATGAGTGGAGCTAGTGCCTGCACAGCCTCAAAGAGTAACAAGAGGAGATGGAAACAGAGGAGAGAGGAAGAGAAGGGGAAACTAACCTGTGCCAGCAGGTAATTTTTTTTCATGAAGTCAAGTTACTTGTGGTTTGTATGAAGTGCACTTAATGGAGCTCATACTGTTTAGTCCCATTTGGTTATTTCCAGTATGTTATTTCCCTATTGCTAATTAGGAGATCTACATTTGCTAGGGATCAGGTTTTTCAACTCTTCAGAAAAAAATGTCTTTCAGTTTTTTCCAAGGAAACCCATAGAGATGGCTCTTCCAAATCAGCAAGGCTCTGCAGGGGTGCAAAGCTACCCACCCACATAGCCCTGATGGGGCCATACCATGTAGGCAGGCAGAGATTGTCCTTACTTGCATTGTATACAGTGCTGAACACCTTGTGAGCTCTTAACAAATGAAAAGAAATGAACAAAAACTCGGCTGCCATCTTAGCTATGGAGTCTCTACTGCTCCTCCGTGAGAGGGAGGGATTAAGCAAAGATCTCTTGTTAAGTAAGGTGCTATTGGAAACCCAACCACATGGCAAACTAAAAGGATAAAGTATCCCATTGTGAGGGATTGTGGTGGGGTGGTTGCCCCAACCCCATGAAAGAGTGGGCTGAAGCAGGCCAGAGCAGCTGTGCAGGCAGGCAGCAAGTCAGGGAGGGCCTGGTGGGAGCCAGTCAGGGCCAGGCTCAGCCCTATATAAAGGCTGCCCAGAGAGGGAGCAGTCAGTCTCTCTCAGGCCGTCAGAGGATGAAGGTCTGTCTCCTACATGAGGAGACTAGCACCAGGGCCAGCACAGTGCTGGGCAGGCCGGGGGAGCAGAAGGCACTCCAGCCTGATACCTGTCAGGCAGCAGGCTCTGAGCAGAAGGGCCTAGGTGGTGCAAAGGGGAAGTGGCCCAGGGAGAGAGGTGGACAAGGGGAGAGAAGAAGGGCAGGAAGGCTGCTGCCAAAGGGTCCCTGGGTCAGGACCCAGTGTAGAGGGAAGGCCTGGGTCCCCCCTTCTCTCTTGCATGTACACCCAGCCATTGGATGTGGCGATAGCAGACTGCACCAGACTCCTGACACAAGGGGTTAGACTTTGGGGTGTGGCTGGCCACTGCAGCTGGGATGCAGAGAGAGACTGCTGTTAACCCCCGCTCCCCGGAAGGGGGTGAGTGTGGACATGGGGGCACTGCTGGAGGGCCGTGTCCTGAAGAGGACGCCCCCGAGCCAGAAGGAGAGGAGCAACGTGGGTCCAGACACCAGCAGAGGGCGAGGGATTGATGGGACACCACCAGCAGAAGGCACTCCAGGACTGAGAGCTAGTTCCCAGACCGAACAGCAGGAGGTGCTGCCCTGGTGAGTCCCAATCCCATTACAGGGCTCAATCATTAATTTGCTCTAGGCATGGACTAATTGTTTTTTGAACCATGATTTCATTTAAGCTGAAATGCAACCTTAAACTTTCACTACTCGTTTCCATATAGCTATAAGTGGAAAGTTGCTTGGATGTAACAGAGGAATTGTCACCACACAGTGGGAGCATGGTTTAATTTTTAAACAGCATCTTGTTGTTTAATCTTGCTTGGTTTCAGTCTTACCAAATCTGGGCTCATTATTTTCTCTGTGGCCATGAACTAGACTGTTGAATTTTTACAGACTGTGGGCTACAGTAGCACTTCAGTTTCAGTTTTTCAGGCCAAGTTTTCCTGTGGTGTAAAGGTTAATGTTCTAGAGGCATAAACAACTGACTTCTTATTTTTACCCATAAAGTGTAAGGAAATCTCAGCTTTCCAAGGAGCTATCCACAAGAGGCACAAACTGTAGATAAAACCTCCTGCAAAGTGCCAAGCTTAAGAGCATTTGCCCATTCAAGGGCCTGGACTAAATGACCTCTTGAGGACCCTTCCAGTCCTATGATTCTGTGATTTATAGGTAGCTGGAAACCAACTCACCTTAGTAATGTAGATTATATTCATGCTGCCCTACCAATGTGTGTCTCTTATGAGCTGGAGGGCACCATGTGTAGGGAAGAATTTCTAATCTTTCAAAACATCTTAATCCATTTGTCATGTTCTTTGTGACAGTTAAAGGCCTATCTGTGTTTCCACTAAAATACCTGATTTTTAGGTGGTTTTGTCTTTTACATAAGAATTTGCTGGGGTTGCACCTTGATGACAAGCAGGGGAGAAATTCCTTTCTGTGCTGTTTGAAAATTTGGGGCTCTCTTAGATAACAAAATAGCTCAGCCTGGCAGTTACAGCTTGCAGCAGGAATCACTGAATTGGATTCTCTGGCCTTTATTTTGTAGGAGGTCAGATGGGGCAGTCACCATGGTCCTTTCTGGCCACAAAAAATCAACAAATCTCTTAATTCCCTGTGGCTGTGAAATGATCTGGAGGTATTAACGGAGAGCAAAAGACACAAAGGCTTTGCTCTCTGGGCTCTGATTGGAGACCTAACCAGGGATGGCAGCTGTAAATGCTGCAGACCACTTTGACAGTCAGGGAGCAGATTGCTTTTGTTCTCCACTTACAATTTGTTTTTGCAGGATCTCGGCTTCAGGTATGTTTGTCCTGGCAGCAGTCATTTGAGTCCCCTGCTGGAGTCAAGAGTTTTGCATGGGGTGTTAGGTCTCCCAACCCCAAAGAGGTAGAGAGAGGATGAAGTGTCCTTTACTGTGGATGGGGCATCAACCCACCTTCCATGCAATAGGGTTGCATCTGCAAGGAACAGTCAAGCTCTTGTTAAGTAGTTCTATATGGCCTGTGCAGTAGCTTACACAGGATTAGCTGCTATCCAGACCCATGAGGGTCTAAATGGGCCAATTAGGCACAGAAAGGTAAAATGTTCAGGATTTGAGTATCAGAACAGGAACAGATAGGATGGCTGCTGTGAATGGTCACTAATCCCCATGTCACTGTTGCCAGGACAGAAGTTGCCTTTTGGTTTATTCTGTTCTGTCCTCGGACAAAAATAATTAATAATGTTGCAGCTACTCGGCCACAATTTGCTTTTATACACCTGCCTTCGTTAGCACCTCCCATTAGCCATTTCCAATCAATCTCTTTTTGGATGTCTACACGCCACTGCCCTATGTTGTCTTTCCTTCTTCTTGTTTGCACTGAGGAATAGAGTTTTTAAGAGCATCTGTGACTGAATAGTTTGCAAGTGGTACCAGTTTGGCACTTGAAGAGTGTGTAAAATGAATGCAATGCACACAGCGGCGGGGATGAAAGGATTGTTGCTGGAAAACCAACCCAGAAACTGGCCCGGTGACTAAATGAGCTAGAATTACATGACCATATTTACATGGCTTTAGCTGACAAGGAAGTGTCCTCCTGCCAAGCTACAGGCTTCCAATGCATTCTGATTTCCCAGACAACAAACCTTAGCTGTTACTTCTCAGTTCCAAGTATGGTGCATAGCCTAGGACCTAGTTCACCCATTAGAACCAAGGCCATTATTTGGGTCTGAGCTAACATCAGGCTAAAATGGTTTGATAATGGGTAGCTCTGGGGTAGAGATGGATTAAAACCAGAGCCAATTATCCAGATCTCCTGCACTTGAGTGGCTTAGGTGTGAGTCTCAGATTTGAACCACCTCTGGTTTTAGTTTTGCAAAACAAAACCTGACAGGTGAGGATTTTCAAAAGCCAAAACCATTCCTCAATTTTTGCCCATCTCCAAGACTGATAAATAGCATTTCAGTCTGTTGTTCATTCAGACTTGCTACCAGTACACATTAATTATGGCTAATGTGCTATGTGGATGCTCCCCTGTTCCCCTTGTAGTCCCTACATATAGCCTTCAGTCATTAATGTTTTCCCTGTAGTATACATACAAAAGAGACAGGTTGCTCAATAACAGTTACATAAATATCTTGGCTGTAAAATAGACATTTTATTTTCTGTTTAGCAAACAGTTCAACTAAATGTGCAGTCTGTAGTTCTTCTGCGCTTTATATAACGTGCAGTTAAAGGAAATGCATCCTATTGAGGATGGGAATAAGCTAAGAGTTCAGCTTTGCAATCTGCAATTTATAGCAATGTCTATCTTGTATATCAGCTACTGAGTTTATGAAAACCCTGATTTGGAAGGCAGGGAATCCTGCCCTATTTCCCTTGAGACTTCAACTGGTACTTCATTGTGTGTAGTTGGCAGATGTAATTGGGAGAGCAACATTTTCCATTGGATCCCTGTGAAAACAGAGGGGAAAAAATTAGCTGCTATCATCTCTGGCTAATATTTTCAGAAAAGATATTGGGTGCGTCTATCTGTGGATGTCCAACCAGAGATGCCCAGCTCTTGTACAGTACAAGTGCTTTTTAAAGGTATTATTATTAATGGGGCCTGATTTTTTCAGAAAGTGCTAAGCACTCAGCCTCTAAAAATCAGGCCCTTGTAAGTTATTTCAAGATGGGCACCCAAAAATCAGTGAGAACTCTTGAAATTCTTGGCCTCTGTTCTTACTTTTTTGGTCTCTCACTGTAAAATGTCATTGCGTTTGCTATTGATTGCTTCCTCCCCCTCCCCCCACAAGCCCTAGATTTTAAGCAAATACATTCTCTCTTCATATATTAGAAACCTCAATCATTAAGTTGAATAAAAATCCCGTGTAAAAATACTATATCATTCTAAAATAAGGCCCCACAAACTATTGTAATTTGTAAATTTTTGTCCAGGTTTATGTTACCATCTGCAGTACTTCCTACATCTCTGATATTATGACTGACATTTTCCAAAGCCATTTTCAAAGGATTTGGATGGCTAATTCCTACTGAAAGTAATAGGAATTATGTATCCAGATTCCCTAAACAGCTTTGAAAATCTCAGCATATATCAATAGACTTGCTACCTGCTTCTATTGAAGTCAGTGGAAGTTTTGCTATTGGCTTCATTAGGAGCACAAACCTGAACAGGCCTCTGTGGTTTGCTTGAAGTCTATGGTTGGGTCAGTCTAATGAAATTTTGCGCTCTCTGGGACAAATTCTCTGCTGGTATAAATGGCACAATTCTTTTGGTGTTTCACCCATTTACACTAGCATGGAATTAGGCTCTATATATTTTCACAATGTCATCAAATCGTTATAACTTTCTTCCTGTTTTGACCATTCCTCAAAGGAGAAGAGTAAATTTTACTGATATCAAATGCCACAAAATGGGGATCTCTAAGGTTTTTTCAAGTGTCTCAGCTGCTTCTTCCAGGAGTTCCCCACCCAAGACCACTAATATTCTTAGAAAACCCCACTGTTCATTACCTTGTCAGAAAAACTTAGATTTCATATAGGCCACCCGGATGTTTCAACAGTCTTGAAGAATGTTCTGCACACACGGAACAGAACAGTTGGAATGATTGCAACATAATGGAAAAAAAAGGTTTCTGTGTAGCCCTGTGATAGGTTATGACCAATCAAATATTTTTAAAAGACTGCAAACAGGAAGAGAGAACTCGCTGGCTTGGAGTAAGCAATCTAACAATACATTTATAATATTAATAAGCAGCCTGATCCAAAGCCTGGTAAAGTCAATGGCTTAAAGCCACATAATTAGGCAAAGAAATGAGGGAGTCTTTTTTTGTCCTATTAAGGATACAAAATTACATTCCTTGTCCAGCACTCTATCTGCTGTATATAGACATCTACTGACTATTCTGTATGAGTACAAATATAGGATATTCAGTTAAGGTCAAATCCAGCAAACTCTCCGCATGGAACTCCCATTATTCCTATTCTTCCAGGAGAATTATATCCTTAGATATATTTCTTGTCTATAAACTGGGGAAAACTCTCACAATTTAGTATAGGAGACCGCATACACCGTGCTATAGAAAATCCTAAAATAGCTAGACAGATACTAAGATTGGGGGAAAGAGTTCGAGTTCATTTAGCTCTTACCGAAATTAATTGGATTTGAGTGCCCATAGAGTCCTTAAAAAATTTCAGCCTAACCAATAGATATGGGGATAAATGAAAATAGATCAATAATCAGAAGTGGAATCAGGCAAATATGATCAGACAAAAAGTAGAATAAATTCCAAGATACTCAAAGTGGTCAAAAATTTTAAATTTTTGATACTTCACTGAGAACTTTTGCAAGAAAAAGTTTGTTTAGATTTTTTTCGACTCACTTATGGAGTAGTCAAGTTTTATAAAAAACTGACACTTCAATACAAAATTACCTGAAGAGTTTTGTGGGTGGGTTTGTGGTCGTGTTTGTGTGCGCATGCACATGAGTGTGTTTGTATGTGAAAATGTTTCTGCATTTTTTGACCAACTTTCCCTGGCTCTCACTAATAGTGCTTTTTGCACAGACTTTAGCTTTGTTTTCAACTGTCCTCTAACCAGGGAGATGATATTTGTAGCACAGAATCCAGAATGTGTCTACCTTTGTCCTGACCCAGTTCAGGTTCACTTTGCTTTGCTGGATCCATGTTTTCCTCCATCATTTGCTCTTCTAAGTACTTTAGATCACTCAAGGTTACTGTTGCTTCAAGATGTCTCACAGAACTTCTGTTCATTTCTAAAAAGAGATACAAAGATGCCCATTGACTTCAGTGGGCATATGATCTAGCTTATAGTTCCTTGTATTCCTAGTGACTGAATAAGATATAGCTGCCAGGCACTGCATTCATTAAAGTTCAGCTTTCAGTTTCTAAATTCATCTTTTATAGGACAATAAATTCTGCAGTGAGAATACAGCATTTTCATGTCTTGGTGAAGGATACCAATGCAGAACATCAGCAGGTAACAAGTATTCTAGTAAATCTTTGTACCATCTGGAAAGGAGCTGCTGGGCTATGGGTTTGTATCAAACAGCAAGCAGTGTGCCCCTTATCCTGCACCATTAAAGACAATGGGAGCTTTGGTCTTTGACTTCTATAAGGAGTCAAAGACAAAGGATTGAGCCCTTTATGCTCCTAATTTTCCAAATGGCAATGGAAAAATAAAGCTGTTTTCTTTATTCCTTACACAAAGAGCAGGCTTTGCTTTCAGTTTGGAATGATTTTTAAATGATTACTTTAAATTAAAAACAAGAAACACACAAAGTGAACTCTCCTCAGGAGACTTCACTTTTGTTCTGTCTGCGGAGACAGGCTGCATTGAGCTGAATACAAAATGCCTGTTTCTGTAGGGGGCAGTTTTGAGAGATTTTGAGGTCTTGCGCACAGAAAACCAAGGCACATGGCTCAACACAACACAAAAACCATCCGCAGAGGCTTGCTGCTCTGACTTACCCTTCTTCTTTTTAAGCTTGACTTTAATAAATATAAGAATAATAATAGCAAAAAGCAACAGCAGCACAATGAGGGCTGGCATCACAACTGGAAGCAGCGGCAGTTTACTTGTTGATGAGCTGGAACGATAAAGCATCAGGATTAAATGAGATTTAGTGACAGGGGATTTACTGATAGTGGGATTTTGTGCACTTGAACGCTGGCAGGGCTTGCATATAGCACAGCTGCTTGCTGCAGGCTGAAACGTGAAACAAAAAAGGAGTAAACACTCAATCTGAATCAAAGGAGAATAAGCCATTAGATCTGGAGTTTGATTCTGAACAAGCCCTATCTGTAGCTACTTATGACTGTGCCCCACTCAGTGGAATTTATGGTGCTGGTTGAATTACCCCCTTGAGAATGGAATCTACCTGCTCTCATTTTACAAGTCCCCAGGTTTGGTTGTGGTTCTCTCTGTACAGGTTCTTACACAGTTCCCATCACCATGGTTATCAGAGTGCCTCTGAATACAGTCTCTGTGCAAAATCTATAGAGGTACCGTCAGACTGGAAATCTCAAGAGCTCCATATTCACGGAGTAAATTGTTTGCCACTAAATAGAAATCGGGGACTTCACTACATCAGAATAATATCTTGCCTGTATATTGTAACGGACTGTCCCCAGTCACACAGGAGCAATGGAAAGTGTTCTTTTGGAGGATGGTGCTGCCTGTGTTCAGCTCTAGAGGAAGAAAGAGCTGAGCTGAGAGGCTCTGTCTGTTACATTTTATGGGATCTATTGTACAATGTGGTCTTGCCTCGGTTCTTTTGGGTACTGCATATGTAATGCTACCATATATTTTCTCCCTGGCAAATTCCCAAAGCTCCTTACAAACAGGTAAAAACGACGACAGGGAAATCAGTTCACCCACCACTGAAATGTAACAGCTGCTCACAGTGACATTACAGGCCAGTTTAGGACAGGAAGTGAAGACAAATATTTGCACCCAGTTACAATTATTGGGAGGATACGAGGGAGCAGAAACTTAGCATGGGTGCTGGGCTTAGCAATTGCAGAAAAGTAACACGGTATCATTGCTGATCACAGTGGCACCTCCTCCAAAGCCAGTGCCTGCCATAGTACACCCTTTCCGCAGCACCCCAGTGGGTTATTGATTGGCTACTGACTCAAAGGAAGGCGTGGCACCTACTAAATCACCCACATCACTTCCTGCAGCACTGATGTTTCCCTGCAGATTTCCTCCCCTAGTACTTATCATGGTAGTAATGGTCTCAAGTTGCAGTGGGGGAGGTTTAGGTTGGATATTACGAAAATCTTTCTCCACTAGGAGGGTGGTGAAGCACTGGAATGGGTTACCTAGGGAAGTGGTTGAATCTCTTTCCTTAAAGGTTTTTAAGGTCAGGCTTGACAAAGCCCTGGCTGGGATGATTTAGTTGGGGATTGGTCCTGCTTTAAGCAAGGGGTTGGACTAGATACCTCCTGAGGTCCCTTCCAACCCTGATATTCTATGATCGTAGGTACATAAGAATGGCCAGACTGGATCTGACCTGTGGTCCATCCAATCCACTGTCCCGTCTCTGATCTGCTGCACATGTTTCAGAGGAAGATGCAAGAACCTTGCAGTAGGAGGACATGGGATAATCTGCCCCCCATATTAGGTCTCCCCTTAATCCATTATAGAGATTGGCTTAGACCGTGAAGTATAAGGTTTTAGATCTCTCTTAAAGTTGGTTTGTATTAATTATATTATATTATTTGTATAAATGTCTAATCCCATTTTTTTCATCTTGATAACCTATTTGGGCTTAACAACATCCTGTGGTGAGACATGCCACAGTCGAATTACTTATTCACACAATGTGTATTTCCTTTTATCAATTTTGAATTTGCCACCTTTTAGTTTTATTGAAGGTCCCCTGGTTCTTGTGTTGAGAGGGAGAATAGAAGCTCCCCATCTCCTTCCTCTGACCATTTGTTATTTTATAGACTTTTCTCATATCCCTCATTAGTCATTTCTTTTCCAGTCCAGCTCTGCTTAGTTTGAGAGCCAATGAGATAAGAGCACAAGGTGCTATTTCTGCAGGATCAAATATTTTTCTATTTTCTGCATATAAAGTATTTTAAATGAAGTGAGTGTAAATAATCTGCATAGACTTGGTGTAAGTTGCCATTGTCAATGGTGATTGGG
>ML677412.1:7536331-7624842 GCA_007922305.1 Dermatemys mawii | reverse complement strand
TGCATTGCTAACAGTTACAAATCTATCTTCAGGGGTGGTTTTTTCCAGTATTCCCTCTGCGACTCTGCTCACGGGATATGTCTGGTTTATGACATTTACATGACTGGGCATGCTGTAGAAAGCAGACGTTGGTGATACTGGGCTCACAGATGCAGATGGTACTGGTGCTAGAGAAGAGAATGATTGTAACAAAGAAAATAAATAATTTCAGGGCTTGAATATTTACCCTTTGCACGTCTGACAATTTTTACCTGTGAAATGCACAGAGTATCCTTCCTGGTAACATTCTTCCACCCCTGTCATCTCACCTTGCAATCTATCGTGGACAAACACACAGTACAAAAGGGACCATGCCTTTTTCACTGTGGCCGTTGGCTGTACAGAATATTACGTATAAGTATTAATGAAATCCATGATCACTTTTGGAAAGCCAGATACTTTTGCTAAAGGCCACTATTTCTACCTTGTAAATTCTGGAGACTGCATAAAAATACCATCTGTTATGTAGAAATGTAAAATGGATAAAGCATCCCTATTGCTGAAGTAGTGACCTCAGTTACTGGTGATTTTGGGTTTTGTTTTGTGTTTTAATGTAGGGTCCAATATCCAAATGCTGGGAAACATCAGTATCTTTTCAGTCTTTAGACTTTCAGTGTAGAAAAAGTATTTTTCTGACAAAACTTGTGGTGTTCGTGCCTTAAATGGGTGTGGAGGTGAAAAAACTAACTTGCTGACCCAATAGGGGAATTATTAAAAAACTGAGGTTGACAACTAAGTTTGTCAGGTGATCTTCATGGCAAGAGCTGTGTCTATCTCTGTGTTTGGCACCTAGCACAATGGAACCCTGATCCTGACTGGGCACTACAATAATAATAAGAATAGATAAACATCTAATTTCCATTGAAAGCCAGTGGGAATTGGGCACCAAACTCCAGTCTGTGCATTTGAAAATCTCCCCCTGAGTCTTGACTTTACCAAACATCTCTATTTCTGTCCATTAATTGTTTATCGTTGGGCTGCCATTCTTTGATCAGCAACAGGATAAGAATTAAGCAGAGCAAAACTTATTAATCAGTGGGATGACTTTTCTTATCACCTGTAGCTGGGAGGGGCACGTGGGCTATGATAGACCAGAATAAAAGAGAGAGAAAGAAGGAGGTATTAATCCCAGTGGGCAAAGCTCCTCAAATCACTTACCCTTTCGAATGTGCAACTTCATGGAGGAGGTTTGCTCTGTGTCTCCATCTTTAGCCCCACACCAGTACCATCCTGCATCCTTTTCTTCCAGATGGCTCATCACTACTGTGAAAGTCCCATTTTCCTGGTTATCACTGATTATCCAAATTCTTCCTTCAAATGCATCCTGTACAAATCCATTGGTATCTGCCACAAGGGAGCACGCAGCTTCCTTCCAGCTACACCAGTATTTCATCTCATAATTCCGCTGTGGATCATAGTGGCACTTGGCAGACACCAACCCTCCTTCAGGTCCATTCAGGGGCCTGGGTTCCCTGGGATAGGTTGACTCTACGGGTTGAGTATAAACTGGGTTAGCCTTACAGACTCTACTGCTCTGAATTCCCAACAAACACATGTTGGTTTCTGGGACCATGAATGCAAATACAGTGCTGTTAGCAAATCTCGATCTACAGCACCTTCTAAAAATTAATTGGTCTTTCTTTCTAGACTTACCTTCAGTCACTTGTAGATCTATGATTCGTGCACTTCCAGAGTCACCACGCATGGCCATCCCACACTTATACAGTCCCGAGTCCTCTTTTTTTAGTCTGTTTATCAAGATTTTGAAAGTACCAGAGCTTTCCTCGGGAGTAATAGAGATCCTTCCCTCATAATTCCTGGCCACGTAACCATCAGAGTCCGCTATGACAGAACAGCCAGTTTTCCTCAGTTTGCACCAAAATTTCTTTCCACCGCTTCTGGTGTTTTCAGATTGGCATTGTATTGTCACTGACCCCCTGAGCTCCCCAAGCATAAGCTGTGGTGATTTGGGTACATTAGGACCTGTTTGAATAGATCAGACCAAAACATCTTAGTGCAACTCCTATTTCACGTGGAACAATTGCCCTTTCTCTTGATTTTAAATTTAACAGCTGTTTCAGTAAAATCTGAGTGCTTTGTAGGAAAATAAGTTCTAATCCTACAGGTAAATAACAGGGTCTTAACAAGGGGATGGGGAGGTATGAATAAGAAGTCAAAGTTGGTGCAACAACCACTGTCTTAGGTTGAAATGCTCATGAGTCCACACTTAGGACAGTGGTTCCAAACAACTCTGTAAATGTGGCACCAGGATATTTCAAGTCTGGTGTTGCAGACTCAGAGAGATTTGGGTCTGTACCTTTTGCAATCAGCCTGTTGTGAAGATCCCCAGCTACTTTACCTTCCAGAACTGTTAGATTCATGCTCACGAATAAGGCTTTGTTGTTTCTGCCGATGCCACATCTGTACGCCCCAGTGTCCTCCTGCTCCAGCTGTGTCATTTGTACTGTGAACGTGCCGTTCTTAGGGAAGTCGGTGATGGATGCTCTGTCTTTGTAGTCTTTAGAGATGAAATAGCTGGTAGAAATGATGGTGTTGCAAACATTTCTGGCTCCTGATATTTTACACCAATATTTTCTGTCATGTCTGTTGGCTTTAGTGGGTGGATAGAAGCATTTGATAGTGACTGATCCTCCAACCTCACCTGTCAAAAGCCTTGGTCCGTATATGGCACTTGAAACTGTTTTTTAAAAAAAAGTAGAACATGCATTAGCCAATTAGAGGGCCAAAGCCTCAGCTGCTGTAAGACAGCATGGAAGTCAGTGGTGTGTTACTGATTTTCACCAGCTGAAAATCTTGCCCAGAAAGTGGAATAGTTATTCTGGATAATGTATGTTACTGTAGGTCAGATCCAGGTCTTTCATATCTCCTATTTATTAAACTGTGCTTTAGAGAATAAAAGATTGGATAAAACTCCTTGTTTGCTTTGTGTATCCGCACATAGCAAAAAACTCTGAGTTCCTACTCAAATATTGCACGGTCTTTAGCCAGGTAAAATGCCTATTAATGCCGACAGGAATTTTTCCTGAGTTAAAAGCTGAGTGATGCATGAAGTATTTTGGCCATACAGATTATGGGCTGTATTTAGTGATCAGCAAATCCCAAAATAATTGTAAATAGTTAGTATTTATAGGGCCTGTTGTCTCCCTGCCTTGCAGTCTGTGTTTTCATTGACATCTGTATAAAATGCTTCCAAATCTGAATTCTCCATTCATGACAGTAGTAGCATTTTAGTCCATGAAAGCTTATGCCCAAATGAATGTGTTAGTCTGAGGTGTCACAAGTACTCCTGTTCTTTTTACTTTGCAAATGTATCTTTCCATTGGCTTGTGGGCTTTCAGTCAGGCCTCAAATAGAGATATGGGGCTTGCTGCCTTGTTACCCTACAACTTGTGTAGTCATTTACACCAGTGTAACGTGGGTGTGAAACACTATCCTTCTGATCTGAAAGCTCTTCATGCCCTTCGGCACTCACTTGGCACTGATATTAATGGCTGCACAAGGTGCAGAGCAGTGGAAAATTAGGCATTTAATCCTGAAAGCACTTTACAATCAACTAATGTTCACAACACCCCTGTTAGAGAGACATGGTGGGTAAGGTAATAGCTTTTATTGGACCAACTTCTTCTCTAGAGCTCTGTGTAGCTCAAAAGCTTGTCTGTCTCTCTCTCCTCAATAGCAGTTGGTCCAGTAAAAGATATTACTTCACCCAGCTTGTCTTTCTAATATCCTGAGACTGACACAGCTACAACACTTCATGCAACATCCCTGTTGAACAGGTAGGGGTGTCTTTTATTCATTGTGCAATGTGGACATATCACTCCAGCCGTCCTGCATAAGGAAGGATGTTCCCTCATTTTAAAGCCAGATTAACCTTTGTCCCCTGCAAATGTGGCATTCTCTCACTTTTATTATGGTGATTTGCATCAGGAATGTAATTCCCAGCTACTCACCTTGTAGCAAAGTTAATAAAACAATGAAGACAGCCATGTTTAATCTCCAAAAAATGTTCAGAAGGCAGACATCTGAATTTGACTCTGGATGTTGAACTCAAGATGCCCTTTCAGAGTCAGCTGGAAATCTGATGTACTGACTTTTTCTTTTTACCTGTCATCAACAGTAAGAAGAAATGATAAGGGAGACTGTATGGAAGTGCGGCACCCAAACTTCATTGAAATTTCAGTGGGAACCGGTGTGAAATTTCACAGACCCAATGGGAGGACATTTGTTGAAGATAATTGTAGGGGGGTGGCTACCTGCTCCCAGCCAGAAGGGCTTAAAATAGCCCAGGGAAGGGTTGTGGCTGAGAGCAAGCAGCTCCCAGGCTGATTGGGAGAGTAGGCTTCAGCTGGGTGGCCACACCCCAAACAGACTAGCAGGCCCTTATAAACAGGCTGAGAGGCAGGGGCCTGGGAGATGTATAATCTCTCCTCTGTCTGTAGAGGCAGACAGGCCTGGCTGCTGGGGAGCTTGAGTAGGTACGTAGAGTGGAGCAGGGCACAGGCAAGGCAAGAGGAGCTCTGGGAGCTCTCACCTGGAAACCCCCAGGCTGCAGGGCCTAGGAGACAGCCCAACACAGGGTACTAGGGTTGCAGGGGGCAGCCCATGGCTGCAGAAGCAGCAGGCCAAACTCTCCTTGCCAGTGATGAATGGCAATTACACTGCAGTCTGCCCCAGTGAAGGGGGGTAAGTGGTGACTGGCAGTTGCCTAGACTGAGGCAAGGTGGGAATAGGGTGTGGGGGTTCCCAGGGGAGGGGAGACCCTGAGACTGGGGGGGTACTGCAGTGGCGCAGCACCCTAGGGAAGAGGGCACCAGGGTCCAGGGAGCGACACGGGGCCAGTAGCAAGCAGGACATCAGCCTGCAGAGGGTGCTCCGGACGCCGGAAAGAGCGGATTCCCTGGACGTACGGGCAGGAGGCGCTGCAGGGTGAGTCACCATCTTATTACATAATGCTTTTGCACTTGCAAAGGGCTCTGAGATCCTTGTGTGCAGAGAGAAGCAACTTGCCCAAAGTCACACAGTGAGTCAGTTGCAGAGCTGGGACTAGAACTCAAGCATCCTGCCTACCAGTCTCTGGCCGTGTCTACACTACCCACTGCATTGGGGGGTAGTGATCGATCGATCAGGCATTGATTTATCGCATCTAATGTAGATGCGATAAATCAATCCCCGTGCACTCTCCCCTTTGACTCAGGAGCTTCACTGCCATGAGAGACGGAAGTGGAGTCAATGGAGGAGCGGCAGCGGTTCACTCGCCACCGTGAGGATGCTGAGGTTAGTCGACCTAGGATACGTCGATTTCAGCTATGCTATTCCGTAGCTGAAGTTCATGTCTTAGGTCGACCAACCCCCCAGTGTAGACCTGTTCTCTGAGGGTCTGTGAGCTCTGGGACAGCTGTGTCCACACTGCCACCTGCCAGCTCTAGTGAAACAGGGAACAGCAGCCTATGAGCTCTACAGCTTCAAGCGCCACCAGATATCCCGCCCATGGCAGTCAGGATTGGTGGAGCTAGCTGTGTTCTCTGGCCCAGGCGTGCTATTTTAGGCTGAGGGAAAACTCCTGGAGATAGTCTATGTAGCTAGCAGGCTCCCTGGCTCGCAGCTGCAACAGACCTTACTGCATGCTCCTGATCCCTTGCCTTGCTCCTGGTTCCTGATATCTAGCCTCAGTCCCTGTTCCCTTGCTCTGCACCTGACCCCTCACCGTCTTTCTGTTCCACTAACCCAGCTTTGGCAGGCTCCCATGACTCTGACCCAGCTCAGTGATCTCAGCTGGGACCTGATTTTATGGCATGAAATTGATATGTATTGCTGCTTCTTGCCTTGACCCTTTAGACTGAATTTGGACCCCATTCTCAAGTCCTCTCCAACCCAGACCCTGGCCTCGACCTGTGCCCCGGTAGCTGGGATCCTGACAGAGTCCGGTGCTGTAATCACTAGGCCAGATTCTAAGTCTTATTGCATACTCAGTTCAGAAAATAAACAATGTTTATTATTTATACAGTGATGTACATGGTCAATAGGCAAACTATGCCAACCAGGAACTAAACCTCACTACAAAGTGAGGGCAGGAGCTGGTACTGCCTTTCACAGTACAACATGTACTGAACAAATGCAGCGTAGCGGCATAGAATCAGTGAGTTTTCAGTATTCTTCTGAAGGCAAGAGATGGGCCTGGTAAATATTGAACAATAATAATACCTAGCTCTTGTGCAATGCTTTTCATCCGGAGCGTGACAAAGAAGGTGGGTATCATTATCCCCATTTTCCAGATGGGGATACTGAGGCAGAAGGAGGCATCACCCAGCAGATCGGTGGTAAAGCCAGGGCTAGTACCCACATCTCATGAGTCGCAGTCCAGTGATGTAACCACTAGACAGCCTGGGAGGCTGTTTTAGGACAGGAAGATTGCACAGCAAAAGGCAAACAAGTTGCACTTGTATGATCCTGGCACTGAGTGATGTTCAGTTTCTCAGGGAAGCATATCTGCCTAAGTAAGGTCTGTAACTGGCCTTTCTGAGTCCAGAGCTGTAAAGAAGAAACTAAAGATTTTTATCAGCTCAGCAAACTTCAGCAGAAACAGCAGGTGGTACTTTGGGATTCCCCAAAATTTCCGTATCAAAGGGAGATTCTTTTATTTACGATCTGCAAAAAATAACACTCTTCACTTCGTGTTGGAACTTTTTGGACAGCTTTGCTGCCAATTTTAGCTCTAAATCAAGACACTGTTCATGAGTCCAACTCCCCGCTTTGGGCCAGACAGCATTGGGAGTTACTTCCCCACTTGAGTTAAAAATTCACTTTTGGTGTTTCGTTCTGAACAGGCTTTGTTACAATTCTTGGCTCAGAAGTTGCTCAATCAGTGCGGTTAAAAACACCGCTTCCTACCAGCGCACAATGAAGGTGAACATTTGTAGTTGTGAGGTTAGTTTGGTCACCTCAAAGCATTTCTGGAGGCCAGAAAAGGGAAATGAAGAGGTTCATGAATTCATGGTTGAAACCAACCATGCATTTGGGCTACTGCAAAACCATTTAGCCACTTTTGTAAAGCAGTTGTCATGAAAAGTTCTAAAGGCTTGTGGATCTTCTTGTTCATGGCAGGTATTTGCTTGTGTTCTAGGCATGTCTCCTTGAAACATCAATACAATATCAGTGCCATAAAGAAACTCCACTACATGTTCCAGTACAGGACTGGAACACAGCAGTGAAATGGGTAAGTATTATCGTGCCCCTTTAACTGCTCTGTGCCTCAGTTTCCCCATTTGTAAAGTGACTTGCCTACAACCTGTTGGAGAATGGAGACTAGAACCCAGGAATTCTGAGTCCCAAGTCTGTACTCTAACCATTAGACTTTGCTGCCTCTTTGCCCAAGGAATTTCCTGCAACAACCAATGTTAGGGAGGGTGTAAATTGTTAGAATGCAGGCAGATTAAAAATATTTCAGTTAGCTTCACTTAGCTAAATTCAGGTAGAATACAACAGCACAATTAACCTCTTCCTCTTCTGAGACGCTTATACAGGCTCAATACGAGAGCACAATGGGTGGTGATGATGAAGGGGTATTACAGATAATGATGGGCCTCAGCCAAAACTCTGGGTCTGAACACCACTGAACTTTGAAGACCCAGATGAGATTTTTGTGCCTTGTTTTCTTCTCTTATGATGGTGTGGGCTCAGTCCTGTCTCTGCTGGGCTAGGGCCCAGTCCAGCTCCCTCCCTTTAATGGCAACAAGACTTGGGAAGGGACACACTATAGGGAGTCTGACCCCACACAAAAGCAGCGGAACAGGGTCCTTGGTCTATCGGAGGAGGCGAGGGACTGGGCCAGCCTGATGGAGCAGTTACCCTATTCTATGCCACATGGCCTATATGGTAGGATGCATGTCCCCATCAAGCCAAGCAGCCAATACGTGCCTTCTTGGCATGCCCGTTGCTCCTGCTCAGTCATGTGAACTTAGCTCTTGCTACACTGTAATGAACCATGTGCAACAGGGCTAGGGAAATGTGGTGTTCTCTTTTTAAGCCATATGCTGAACTGGTTGTGATGAGTCAGCTGGAACAGGAAGTAGGAATCATCCTCACTTAACCCCTTGTTTACAGTTCATGGGACACCAAATACAGCTCCACTGGCCACCATTTCTTTATTTCATTTCTTCTCTTTCTCCCCAGGGCCAATACTGCCTTCAGTACAAAGGTAAATAGCCCCAAGGAGCTTTCAGTACATGAATCACTGGTATTTTGTTCATGTTGCTGAAGCTCTCACATACTGGCATCGTCTGTTTATTAAAGTTCTGATGTGGTGCCTAGTGCCATGGCAGCTGGGCATCTCACAACTGGCTTATAAATAAACAAGTTTAAACTAGTATGGCTCAGAAAAATGGGTGACTAAGAAAAACTCATCGTCATCGGAAACCCCTCGCTACAGGAATAGCGAAAATACAAATTTTATCCCATGCCGTGATGATCACCAATCTTGGGGTCTGGAAAGGGTGAGGGTCCTTCACCAAGAGAGGAAGAAAAGGGATGAGTTTACAGGTAGAGAGAGACACCCTATTTGTTCTTCCTGACAAAAGGGTATCACATTACCATCCAAAATAAGCTATTTCTTCTTTTTTTATTGTCCAGCACCGGTGACATTTAGCAATTCTATATGATGCTTTGCACAAGAACTTACAGTATCAGGGTAATTTTTAGCAAAATGGAGAAAACTGCATTAAAATCACTGTAGAGCCACTACTGGAGTTTACAATGATCTGTCTATTTATATCTCTCTCTATTGTACACATCAGTGCAGTATCGTCATTAGTTTCATATCCATTTCATATTGTATAACTACAGTTAGCGATGACTGGTAAGACCCAAACGTGTGTACGTGAAAGTGATATGTGGAGTGCCAATTTATAGGGGCAGCTAGAAATAATAGTGCATTGAATACAATAGATAGCACCTACCATTCTACCCTAAGTAGATGCTCTTCTACACAGATTAGCAGTAGATTAACACTTTGCTCCAAGAGCAAAATAATTTTACCTACCTTAAGTTACAGTGAATCTTTACCGTAGACTTTCTCTTATGCCACATTGCAAGCTGGATTTAGACTCCTGAGGGCTCTCCCACCTGGCAGCACGGTTAGTATGTGTTCAGATCTTGATATTTATTCCAATTTTTTATAAATGTCCAAAACTTGCATATTAAGCTTTTCTTCTTCACATCCAGGCCCCTGGAACAGTTTCCTTTCCAGGCCCCTCTCACAGATTTGCCGCCAAGAGGGTATCAGAAGTGACTGAAGAACTTTACAGGAATGTGAGAAGTGCCATCAGCTCACTGAATATGGAACCCAAAACTTCTCCTTATGTATTTGGCTCCTTTGTTCACAAGTGTTAATGAGGTAATAAATTAAAAAAAGAGAGAAGTTATGATCAGAAATGACTAGGATGAAGGAGAGAAATTCCCCTGTTTTCTGGGAGGATTAGCAAACATTTTAACACAAAGCAGCCTATTCTTCTCCAGAGCACAGAGTTTAAGTAAACCTAATATCCTTTCAGATCTGATGATATGTTACCAATCAAGATTCTAATGTGAGTTTGTTCATTAACTTCTTTTAATGGAACTTTTCAGCATCTTTTCCCTGCCCTCCCCCACAAAAAATCGGCAGCTCAAATGAAAGAGAACATATTAACTTCCTAAAGTGCACCATTATTATTATTGTGGTAGCACTTGGGAACCGTGGTCATGAACCAGGATTCCCCTGTGCTAGGTGTTGTACAAACACAGAACAAAAAGATTGTCCCTGCCCCAAAGAGCTCACAATCTAAGTAGAGTGACTACTACATTGAGAGCACAGCATGAATATTGCTTCTTGATATCACGGGTATCTGGAAAAAATCCCTTTTACTGAGCAATTTGAGCCTATTTTTAAGCATGTCTAGCATCCTTTTCTTCCAGATGCCTCATCATGAACAGAACAGGTAATCATCAAATGATCCATTCCCTGTCGCTTATTCCCAGCTTTTGGTAAACAGAAGCTTGGGACACCATCCCTGCCCATCCTGGCTAATAGCTTTGATAAGTATATTAAAGACTCTGAAGTTGCTTTGAGAGCTATTGATGAAAAGCACAATAGAAGAGCTAGGTGTTATTTTATTATTGGATTGAATTAAGCAAAGTAAAATTCAGTCAATATGTCACCACCATTTTTCTAGCAGTGAGATCAGTTAGACTGTAGAATAGTCTTCCAAAGCAAGCCCCGGTCTTTGAGTAATTTAAAATAAAATGCTATAAGGAACAATCCTGCAATGTCAGAGTGTTGAAAAGGATGATGTAGCAGGTCTTTTCCATCTCTACTTTCTGTGATTTTAGTTAGCATTCCGAGGGCATCACCTGGGAGAACGTAACCCACCTCCAGCAATGTATTTGTTCAGATTTAAATAATAATTTTAAAAGACCTCTGTCCAAGGCTCTAGGTGCCCTATCACATCATTAATAATACAATAAAATCCTAACAGCATTAAAATAACCAAAGAAACCCCTACAAGTGTTTGGCGATGGACAGACGGATGGCGAATCATATGAGACAATCAGTGTTCTTCAGTCACTTCTATTTAATATGGGAAGTGCAAATCCTACAATCTCAACAACATGAGACAATTGCCTGTAGCCATCCCACGGCAGGTGGGGAAGACTTGTGCAATCCAAGCTAGTCAGTTACAGACATGCTAATGAAATAAAATCATATTAGAACTTTGCAACATCGCCCAACTGAACCAATTGCCAGAAGCCAGGGTTAAGAAATAAAAGAAGCAAAGAACATAATCCCAAAGTGTCAGGGACTTCATTTGAAAATACCTTTTGCCTGGCTCAGTAACTGAGTTTGAATTATACATGTGATTTTTATCACTGTGCATTTTATATGTTGCTTGTTTGATGGCTTTAATGTTGTTTTGTGGGATGGGTTCACATTGTATAAAAGTGCCATGCAAAGAAAATGTATTGTTCTTTTCAATTAAAAGATTAAAACCAAGGTGGCTGCTACTTCTCTGCACTGACAAAGCTCAAACATTTATAGGGGTTAACATGGCTACCACTGCAATTTGGTTTGGTAAGTACATTTTAATGTGTGGTTGCAGCTAGAGTAATGATGATTTCCTACTAGATATTGGAGAGAGAATTAAGAATGAGTCATTCATACCCACATAATTTCAGATTAGCTCTAAATAAATTGCCTTAATTAAGAAGGGAAAAGTAGCTAAGATGTGTGTGCACAGGAGATTCTTTCCCTGGAGATTTTTCAGCTGTGATTTCTTCAAGGGAAAATGGGGGGAATAGAAAAACTAAAAGTCAATGAGATGTATTGGTGAGACTGTTCCAGAGTAAAATGTGGCCCTGACTCTGTATTTTCATGAGGTTTGTAGCAACAGTGATGTGACAAATGGCCCAGAATTCATGAGACACAGGGAAGAGTTAACATGATCTATCTATTATCACCAAAAAAAAAAAAAAAAAGAAAAGGGAGGGGGAGGTGTAAAAGACCTGATCTTGCATTCCTCATTTCTGAGGCCCTTTAAAAACTAAGTCTACATTGTTTGTTTGCACATCAGTCTATGAAGATCTTTGGAACCCTGATGCATGAAGGCAAATCTTCATTGAGCACATCTGCATTTTTATCATGTTATGATTAGTTCTACCGCAGCAATAATCTCTATTGCTCTGAGCAGGATCTGCACAATAAACAGCTTTCAAAATTGATTAAACAGCTTAGCAACTACTCACCCTCAGAAACCATTTATTGCCCCATAAATGGTGGAGCAATAAGAGACAATGGAGATTGCCCCACTGTTCCCTATCACATTCTGTTTACAGTTTAGGGGGGCCAACCCTCCAGGATTGACCTGGAGTCTGCAGGAATTAAAAATTAATCTTCAATTAAGGATTAAGTCATGTGATTAAATCTCCAGGAATAGGTCCAACCAAAACTGGCCACCCTCCTACAGTCCTTTGTGTGACATACACACAGAACAAACCACAGGAGTTTGACAGGGCACTGTAGGACCCACCTATTCACTGTATCCATTTTGAGAGCTTCTGCCAACACAGCTCTAGGGAACCCAACATGGTGGCTGGATGGGGAGCATCCAGGTCTTTAGGTTCACCAGGCCAATTGCTCTTTTTCTACAGTGATACTGGTACCACTTCATTATGTGCACAGGGTGCCTTCCACTAGTGTAAATAAGGAGTGACCTGCTGAGGTCACTGGAAGTTAATGGCATTAAACCAGTGTATCTGAAAGGAGAATCAAGCACAGGTTAGTCCCTTCTTAAATTAGTGCTGAGTTGACAACCCTAGAGCGTGAAGTTCCCTATCTCTCCCTGCTGCTGATGAGCACAAGCAAGTAACTAGGGTGACCAAACAGCAAGTGTGAAAAATTGGGACACGCTGTGGCGGGTAATAGGAGCCTATATAAGAAAGACCCCAAAATTGGGGCTGTCCCTATAAAATTGGGATATCGGGTCCCCCTACAAGTAACCCGGAATGGAGGAGAAAGCACTTGTGAGGGGAGGGGATTTGCTAAATGAATAATCAAACATTGAACCAAAGGGCTAAATCTTTGGGCCACTGCTTCAGTTCTCCCTTGGTCCTGACTGACAAACTCCTGAATCTTCAACAGAAGCCTTGACTGAGCATGTAAGCAGCCCAGCTGTTTGCCCCACTGTTATTAGAGATGAACAAGAGCTCAGTTCATGTCTAGCCCAAGCTCTGAGCAGTGCAGGATGTGCTTTGTAATCTGATATTTTGATTTTTTGCTCAATCTGGTTTTCAATTGCTGTAGAGTTGGGGCTTCTGTCACTTCCCGTAGGAATATCTTCCACAGTCTAACAGCTCTCTCAGGGAGAGACTTGCCCCTGTCCAGAAGAACTTAAACAACCTTTAAGCCTCATTTTGAGGGTTTAAGTGGGGTCTGGGCTTTGTGCTAGCTCCTTGCATGCTGGGGAATGCCCTCAAATTCTAGGGATTATGCCCCAATAGTCAGCTTGAATTTGTTTTTCTTAATTTCACTCCATTACTCCTAGCTCTGTCCTCTGGGATGATAAGCAGTTCCCTCTCACTGGGGGCTTTACACCTTTGTGTGTAAGCTCTTAGCATAGATACAGGCCTAAATTTTCAAATGCAGCCTGTGATTTTGAATGTCTCTGCTTCTGTGCCCACTTTAAAGGGGGTATTGCTTTCTCCCAGTGTGAAGCACCCACCCTTTAAAAATGAAGCCACTTTAAAGTCTCAAGAGGGGCCACCAAAACTGATAGTCACTTCTGAAATTTGGAATTTTTGGGCTCTGACCAATCACATGAGCTATAAATACATCCTATTTGTGAACTAGCCAGTAATCTGTGGATGGTTTCCATGCACTGCCAATGTCCTGGAACAGACACAGAGAGCAGCTGGGAGATGAACATAAGATTGGCCATATTGGGGCACAGCAGTGGTCCATCTACCCCCAGGATCCTGTCTTCTGACAGTGGCTGATATCAGATGAACAAAATAGGGCAATTTATCGCATGATCCATCCCATCTGCCAGTCCCAGCTGCTGGCAGTCAGATGTTTTGAGACATGCATGGGGTTGCATTCCTGACTATCTTGGCTAATACCCATTGATGGCCCTGTCCTCCATGAACTTAACTAATTGTCTGAAATTAGTTATATTTTTGGTTATCACAACACCCCCTGACAATGATTTCCACAGGCTGATTGTGCATTGTGTGAAGAGATACTTCCTTATGTTTGTTTAAAATCTACTGCCTGTTAATTTCATTGGATGACCCCTGATTCTTGTGTTATGTGAAGGGGTAAATAACACTCCTCTCTTCACTTTCTCCGCCCTGTTCATGATTTATGATGAGATGTTCACCCCCACACCATCCCTGAAAAGGTTAAAATGGCTCAGAAAGGGCTACTTGATAGGATGGGCTGCACCTGGGTGAGGTGTAGGCTAGATACAGTAATGTATCTAGATACACCTAGTATCAATTAGTGTAGCCCTAACTGAACTTGAAGCTCAGCTGGGCAGGAGGAGGGAGGACTTCTATAAAGCCAGGGAGAGACGGAGTGGGGAAGGGAGTCTGTAGGCATTTTCAGAGTGGCAAAAAATAGATAGGAACAAACTTAGAGAAAACAGCAGCAAGGATGAGACTGTGTGGACCTTAACTAATGAATACAGGGTCTCTAGGCTAAAACCCAGTGTAAAAGATAGGCTCCAGGAAAGTGGCACAGATAGGGAAGTGAACTTTGAAGACTGCCTAACATGGTTTGATTAAAGACACTTTGATACCCCAAAAACAGGAAACTGTAGTGACCTGGTCAAAGGGCCAAGCTATGAAGAGAAAGCACCACAACTTGTGGGGTGTGTGAGAGGCTACCAAGTGAGAGACTGGGACAAGAAGCTGAGACACTACCCAAGGAGGCATCAAACCAGCACTGAGCTGATCCCCTGGAGGCAACAAAACAGTGAGTGGCATGATTTTCTAGCTCTCCATCATATCCTCCTTCTTCATGTCTTTTCTAAGCTGAACAGTCCCAATTTTTTTGCTCTCTCCTTAGGTGGAAGCTGTTCCAGACCCCTAATCATTTTTGTTGCCTCTCTTTGTACTTTCTCCTATTTGTTTTTTAGATGGAGTGACTTGCACCTCATGCGATGTGGGTGGACCCTGGATTTATATAGTGGCATTTTGAAATTTTCTGTCTTATCTATCCTTTTCTTAATGGTTCTGAACATTGTTAGCTTCTTTAATTGATGCTGCACAATGAGCTGAGGTTTTCAGTGAACTGTCCACAATGACTCCCTGGTCTCTTTCTTGAGTGGTAACAGATAATTTAGAACCCATTACTTTGGATGTATAGTTTGGATTATGTTTTCCAATGTGCATTACTGTGTACTTATCAGAATTGAATTGTATCTGCCATTTTGTTGCCTAGTCACCCAGTTTTGTGAGATCCCTTTGTAACTTTTTTGCGGTCAGCTTTGGACTTAACTAGCTTAAGTAATTTTGTATAACCTGCAAACTTTGCCACCTCACTGTTTACCCCTTTTGCTAGTTCATTTATGGGTATGTTAAATAGCACAGGTCCCAGTACAAATCCTTGGGGGACCCTGTTGTTTACTTCTCTCCTTTCTGAAAACTGAAACTTTATTCCTACCCTTTGTTTCCTGTCTTTTAACCTATTACTGACCCATGAGAAGGCCTTCCCTCTTATCCTATGCCTACTTTGGTTAAGAGCCTTTGGTGACAGACCTTGTTGAAGGCTTACTGAAAGTCCAAGCACAGTATATACCCTGTTTCAGCCTAGTCCACATGTTGTGGGTTAATCCCCTCAAAGAATTATAATAGATTGGTGAGGCATGATTTCAGTTTATAAAAGCTTCCCTAACAGATTGAGTTTATCTGCATCTAATAATGCTGTTCTTTACCATAGTTTCAATTAATTTGCCTGATACTGAAATTAGGCTTGCGGGCCTGTAATTGCCAGGAATGCCTTTTGGAGCCTTTTTATAATCGGTGTTAATTATCTGTATCCACTAGTCACCTGCTACAGTGGCTGATTTAAGTGATGATAGGTTACATACTACAGTTCTGCAATTTCCTATTTGTGTTCCTTCAGAACTCTTGGGTGAATACCATCTAATCCTGGTGATTTTTTTTACTATTACATTTATCAGTTTGTTCCCAGTTCTTCAGATTTGTCACCTAAAAAGATTGACTCTGGTGTGGGATTCTCCCCCAGAACCTCTGCAGTGAAGGCAGATGCAAAGATTTCATTTCTTCTGCATTTTGCTGTTAGAAGTCATAGTTCTGAGCCTGAAATATCTGATTAAACCTCCCAGTGAGACCCCGCAGTAGAATGCAGAAGAGGAAGTTGGGGATGAATGTGGTTCCATTCTTTAATGCGCACAAAGATTCCTTTTCACTTCAGTTTCACAACTTAGCATTTCTGGTGTCAATAATTTACAGATAATACCAGTTCTGTGTGGGGATGGAGGGGGATTTGGGCCTAAAATGAACAATGTGGCCTTGCAATCGGGGAGGGGGTGGAGTAGGGTTTTGTCTTGTGCACCTAGCAATTCTTAACCCAAAGAATGGACTCATAGTCCTGAACCAGGAGCATGCTGGTGGGGGTGGGGTTGTTTCTATGTCCTGGCTATTCTACAGTGGATCAAAATTGTCTTTTTCTTCTGTGTGTACGGTGCCGATCACGCTGGGGTTCCTGGGAGCTTGGATAATACAAATACAAGGAATAATTAGCTTGATGGCACCTCAGAGGCCATTGCAGCCAGGGTAGAGCATGCTTGAGGACTGCTTCTTGCAGCCAAGTGTGGCTCTAGGGTAGTGGAGCCACAATTTTGCACCTCATGACTGTGCCTTGCTGGTACGGAGGGGAATTGTGGTCTTTATCCACCCAAGGGGCGCAGCTGTGGGAGCTTACCTCATGTCTGCTAATGCCCCTCCATGTAGACCCCAGGGGAGTCAGGCTTCTGTGGTGGGACAGGAGCTAGGTGTCCAAAGGCCCAGTCAGTTGAAAGCTGGTTTTTGGTGTTGCTGAGACACCTGTTTTTTCCCATTTCCAGCCTTCCAGCAATACCCCTCATATGGCACTGAGCCACTGGTGAAATCTTTCTAATTTCCTTGTCCCATCCTCTTGTTTCCAGCCTGAGTTTGCTCCCTCAACAGACTGTAACTTTTGATCAGTTAATTATTCTCACCAGGGTCCCCAGCAAGTAGCCCTGCAAGGGACGGTGCAGTGATTTGGGTGTTAGCCAGAGATCTGGGTCCGATTCCTTGCTGTGACAGACTGCATGACCTTGGAAAAGTCAAGTAGTGTCTCTGTGCTTCAGTTCCCTCTAGAAATGGATATAATAGCACTCGCCTACCTCCCAGGGGTGCTGTGATGATGAGTAGAGTCACTATCATGAGGTGCAAAGTATTACAGAATGGGGGGTGTAAGTATCGTAGATAAGTGCTGAGTTACAATTAACAGCTTTCGGCCTCCATGACACATCAGAGACCTGCTGACAAACCAGCTTTCTTTGTTCTTGTTTCTTATTTATTTACTCCTCTTGGGGAGTACTTGATATGCTCAAAGGTTGCTATTATAATTATCTTATTGCCTCTGATAAAGCAAAGCCAAATGATTGCTTTGGTACTGTTAATAGTTCTCTTTAATTGTGACACCAACCTAGAAGTCAGGCTTCCCATTCTAGCGCTTCTCCATTCTGACATGATTGGACTGAACTTGGAGCTGGAAAAAGGCTGGGTTGGCTGCCCTGGAGGGTGATGTCCTTCTGCCCTCCATTGAACAGGTGCAGCATGGCCCAGGGGAAAGCAGGCTGCCTCCACGTGGGGATACACTTTTCATTGCAGCTGTATGAAGGAAATAGATGTTCTGTTCAAAAGGTGCAGCACCCACCACTTCTCCCATCCGCGCACTTCCTGGCTGCTCATTGGTGGGGTAACTACAAAGGAAATGCCCCTCCACAAGGTGGGGATAGGGCTGGTATTAGCTTTGGGATTGTTTTGCCTTGTGAGTAACTGGGTGGGTTTGGATGGTGGTTCTGCTCCTGCATTTGAGCAGCTGGCTTTAGCACAGGCAGTGTCTCCTGTTCACACTGCCAGTGTCCATCTGCCCCTTTCTTCTATCCCCAGGCCACCCTCGCTCTTTATGATGAAGTGGGTCTTAGCCCAGGAAAGCTCATGATCCCTAAGATCTGTTAGTCTATAAGGTGCTACAAGACTTTGTCGCTCTCGCTCTGTATGTTTAAGTGGAAATGGCCAGTTAGCAACACCATTTACAGAACTGATCTCTTCACACCTTGGGGTTTCCAAGCCTTCTGAGTGGCTGACACCCCTCAACTTGAGTCGGAGAATGTTTAAACATTTAAAGCACCGGATTCTCTCTTCTGTTTATCCAATTCTGTCCCTTGCTGATCTCTCTAGCATGAAGCATCAGTGGCGTTCTGTTGCCAGTCCCTGCTGCCAAGTAAGCCAAAGCCCTGTACATGTTCCCTTTGGGGTGTGCTCCCTAAGTCAGCCTAGGCCTGTCTACCTTCCATGCATGGGCTTTATTACGTTCATATAGGACACTGTTCTGGGGACACTCGTGGCCTCAGCCAGCAGGTACGTCTTTTTTGTAATGATCCAAGAAATAGTTCAAGGCAAGGTCAGGTGCAAAACAGATCAGGGGCCCTGGCTTCTAAAATATCATTTGTCTCATCAGCCTTTGTCTTAGTTTTCAGATTAAACACCATCATTTTGCTTAATCAAGTAGCAGTTTCTAAGCAAGAGCAGACTTGTGTCCTCTGCTGGTTACCTGCTTTTGCTACACTTCCTCCTCTAGCTGTGATTATCTTTAGTTAAAGATTTTGTTGGAAACATCCCATCCAAAACCAAACAACTGGCCTAGAGGACATTCCTAACTAAGTTTAAGATTTACTGAATGATTCAAAGCTATCTGTAACTAACGCCAAAAAAACCCCACATAGAAGTAACCCTGGGTCTGAATGAGACAGACCAAAATCAGGAACTTTGAAATTAAAGATCTGTCCTCCCAACACAGAACTTGGTCAGTGTAGCCAGCAAATGCAGAAATAAAGGGAACAAAGGCAAATTTAGGCTTAATTGTATGATGGGAAGGGAAAAATTATATCTACTGAAGTGTGGAATAGTCTCCCAAAGGAAGTGACAAGACCCCAGAACTGGCTGTTTGAAGGCCACTTCTCTTCTCTTCCTGTTTCCACAAGGAGCCCCTAATACAGCAAGCCACAGAAGCAGGTGGTTGTAGCAGTCCGTCAGTGCTAGGGCGGCCAGACAGCAAGTGTGAAGAATCAGGACAGGGTGTGGGGGGTAATCGCCTATATCAGAAAAAGCTCCCAAAATTGGAACTGTACCTGTAAAGTGGGGATATCTGGTCATCCTAATCAGTGCAAGCTACTTCAGCACAGGTCTGTGGGGTTTCAAGTGGCTGCTTGAGACATGCTCTGCCATGGAGCATTGTGGAACAACACTGCCACCCTCTGGCCCAAGAGAGAGACGTCTCCCCAGAGCTCTTCACTGGGCCAAAACTCCTCTGACAGGTGCCATAAACCATCTGCAGACAAAAGGGGATCTGTGCACACCTAGCAAGGACACAAGAGGGTGGACGTTACTATTGATAGTTGCCGTCCTTTGTCATGCAACAAATGGTGCCTGACAGAGCAGTCAGGTGCACCCAGAGCTGTGTGCGCCCCAGGTCCTCTCCTCATACAAGCAGGGTGCTACACTTTAACTTTCATGTGATTTTAGGTAACAGGTTCTGCAGCAACAGCTTGGGGACTGGAGTTCCCATGTTTATTTACAGAACAGGTATAGCTTGGGCAAAGGCAGGGCAAGCTTCCTCCCATGCTGTTCCTCCCAGTCTGACTGCCAGGCACAATGGGGTGACAAGGGAGTTTGGTATCTCTGGTACTTTCAGTCCTTGCTCTCAGTAACTTCTAGGGTGTGGGTGCCTGGCTGCTGCAATGGCCTGAGACTGACCAAACTCATGACACACAGACCAGCAAACCAGACCTCAGGTGGTGGTAAATACTTGCCACTGTTAACATGGGCTGGCTGTGAAGCAGCTGTGCGGAGAAGAAAATGGTCTATACAGCCCATTACTGCCCTCCTGAGCAGGGTCTAGCACTGGGGATTTCATAAGCAAACCTGGCCTGGTGAAATCTCCAACCTTGTTTTGCAAACTCAAGATACTTAAGCACAGTCGACTTCAGAGCCAAACCTGGGATCAACTCAGAGTGGGGGTGGAAACCATTTTACCTGACAGCAAAGGGGCAAAAGAGAGGAAAGTGTCAGGAAAACGACCTTAGGAGAGTGTCTTATAAAGCAGAGTCCTTCCCTGTTTTGTCTCACCTGTGTGGCTGCTTTTCTTGCTCTCCCCTTCTGCCACCTGTGTACCTTACATCACCATTTATGGTATCTCTGTATTTGGCCTCTTGTGGGGTCCCTCCGTGCCATAGAGGATTTGCCCATCAGCCTAGGTAAGAGCCTATCACCTTGGTTTCTAAGCATCAAGTATCCACAAGCTGCAAAGATGCAATTTTCTTTGCAAACTTTTTAGGCTAAGAAAAAGCGGAACTTATCCCAATCCTGCTGCAAATGTCCCCTGCAGATTTTCATCGCTAATGAGCTGGAAATGCAGCTGGTGAGAGCAGCAGCTAGGCACAGGGTGATTAATGCTGGATCTTACCCCTGGGCACGGGCAATAAATAGGCTTCCTGATGGATGTGACACACTCAGAGCAGCCTCGGGGGTAAAGATCTAGTGACCAGTAATGTATTCTAAGGTCACAGCTTGACTCTGACAGGAGAGGCCAGTTAGGTCAGTGATGGAAATAAGCTGCTTTTAAGTAGTAGAGCTGCTATTTTGCCCTGACTGAATTCTGCCTGGAGCAGCGAGGGCTCATCTGCACCTCCAAAGCTGGCAGAACAGAGCTGTGAAAAACAGCAGAGGCCATGTCACTGCTCAGACCGACTTCAGAACCACGAGTGGCCTGGCCCTTGAAAATTCCTTCTGTCTGCAAGGGGGATGTCTTTGAACAGACAGGTTCATTCCTGTGGTACTGCACGTTAGACTGCAGTGCTAGGGTGAGCAGATGTCCCAATTTTATAGGGACAGTCCCGATTTTGGCATCTTTTTCTTATATAGTCTCCTATTACCTCCACCCCCTGTTCTTATTTTTCACACTTGCTGTCTGGTCACCCTATGCAGTGCAAGCCTTCTGTGGAGTCCACACATTGCAGGAGCTCAGTGAATAATAATAATAAGATTGCAAAGCACCACAGAGTTCTTCAGGATGAAAGGGCCTTTGTAAAGATAAGAACTAAATATTATTGAAGGGAGATTGGACTGGATTTGGTGCCCCTACCCCCTCCTCACGCACGCATTGGTGACCTCTGGGTCTGAAATCAAACTTTGATTCAGCTTCATCTTGAACTGCTAATAAACAGTTTTGGCCTATGCGGCTTGGAGAAAAGGAGGCTAACATGGAATTGTTTACAGTGAATAAGTACACCTGGAGCTACATTTTCTTTTTCCCCCAAGGATACAGCACCCATAATGGAGAGCAGCTTTTTAAAGGATCAGCTACTACTTTGGAGTTCTGTCTAAGTTTGAAAGCTTGCCTCTCACCAACAGAAGTTGGTCCAGTAGAAGATATTACCTCACCCACCTTGTGTTTCTAATACTCTGGGACTCTCATGGCTACAACAACAACTCTATTCTTCAGGGATCAGGCATAAGAGATTCAGTGCTTGTTTCTAGAATATTGTTTCATTGATTTGTATTTAGATATGAGGTGCAAAATTGAGACAGATTCCAAACCACTCCAATTCAGGAGTGTTCAGGTTGTGGGGGTTGCGGGGCTGGACTTCGCTCTGTCTCTTGCACATTTACAGCAGAGTGCTTTAGTTTGTGAGCAGCAAGAATGATAAAACAGCCAAGGTATTTAATCTCTTGAGACACCTGCCCCGCTGGTGAAAGTTCTGTCTATAAAACCTTAGGGTTTTATACTGCCACCCATTATTGTAGTGGCTGGGAACCTTCTGTGTAAAATCAATAACCGTAGCAAAGTCCTTAGTGGACTTCATGGAACGATGCCAGGTACATCCACTGTGTGCTGGTACTTTGAGGAAAGTTGGCAGGTACAGTTAGCAGGGATACAATTGATAATTTGCTACAGTTATTTATTTGAATTGCTCTCACAAGAGAGCCATGACACTGCTTCTCTCGCAGTGTGTGAAGGTACTGGGTAAGGTGGATCAGAATTCATGATCACCTTTCCTGTGCATCAGACACACAGTTGGGTTTCCACTGCAATATGTGTTTTGAACCGCATGGTGGAGAAGCAGAGCCTTCTACCTCAAAGAACTGTAATGTGCTACGTCCCGGGAGCTGAAATACACCCACTCCTGGGGTGGACCCCAGCAGCCATTCTTCACTATCCTCAGTAAGCAACTGTGTTTAGGAGGAGAAGTGAAGAAAAACGTATCTGTCTCAAATTGTGGGGGTGGAGTGTGTCGGGGAGGTGGGGACTGAGAGTAGCAGAATGCCACTGAAAATTGGCCAGCACACAGCAGTGAATGCTCCTATTCCTGTGACTAGTGCAGTGGGAACTTCAGTGACAGCACATGGCTTTACCTCTCAGCCGAAAGGGGGCACTGTCACCATGCTGGAGCACTGGCTAGGGACTGACTCAGATGCTATATGATTGCGTACACCTGTGCGCTGCCAGCTCAGGGTGACTGCAATCTGATTTTGCACATGTAAATGATCTACACTGGGTGCCAGGGGAGAGAGCGTCAGGCCCACCAATTCCTGAGTTTTCTCTAAACGCTTCCCATTCAGGTAGTGACCTAGTCCAGCTCCGATTTGCCTTATGAGATCTGCTGAGAGCACAGCTGGAGGTGCTATGTCTGCTGTCAAATAGCCAGCTTGGGAAGGCAAGATGACTCGAAACTAACAGCTTTCCCCTCCCATTACTGCCCCCCCTCCCCCATAGTCAGCACATAGGGGAAGAAGTGCAGCTTCATTTGGAAAATGAGGGGGAAATCCAGAGAGACAATAGACTCTGGGATAAGAAAAGCAGCTTATGCTATCCAAAGCCCTGTAATAGCAAAAAAAGAAACACAGCACAGACAGAGGAATGGGTCTGGATCTAGAGCCAAACTACCTACAGGCTTAGGGTGTTGGGATCTAGATTGATTTCATTGTGAAGTATATATGGGGCAGAACTCCGGGCACATCCCCCTGGCTGTGCAACCCTCCAGAAAAATCAATGGAAAGGAGAATCAATTGAAATCAGTGTTTTGCAACAGGACTTCCTCTCTGTCTGTGGGAGAGGATCACAGGTGTTGACAGATGGCCTTTAAGGATTGCTGTCAAACTGGCTTGACTAGCAAGTCAGTGGGGCCTGATAATAAAAGAACATGATGCGTGCATATGGCCAGGTCCTTAGGGTGGAGTCAGGTTGCTTTTGGAGTAGAAATTAGGATGATCAAATATTTAAAATACTTCAAAAATCAGCAGCAGTATTGGGAGGAACATGAGACATGTTCCCAGTGATGTTTGTAAAGCCACTCCAAGCACTAACAGGAATGTAGCGCAAACAGACTTGAGCATACTTATTTGTAGCCAAGAGTTGTCCCTAAATTAGAGTTCATTCAATGAGCTCTTCCCTTAGTCTTGAAAGTTAAAAATGGGGCCCCAACTGGAAAATTCAGATTAGGATCTGGTTTTGTGTGGGCATTCAGCGCTGGGGCTTTGGTTCCCCCTGTCTCTAATGGAGAGCAGCTTCATCTTTGTTTCCTTGTTTTGATCATTCAGCAGCATCAGCCTAAAGTACACAGACAGATTCTGTAGTCAACCATACTAGTTGTTATTCTGCACCCCATTTTCGCTGCCCCCATGGCATAATATAGTATAACTAGGTATCTTGTGGCAGGGTTACACGTCACTCTCAAAATCTGGGACTGACCCCATTGCAGACAGAATATTAGGCTAGTGAGATAGCAGGTCCTATGTTCTCAAGTATGGCAGGGCAGGCGTAATGTTACATCATGAATCTTTGATTGTTATGCAGCAGGCTGGTGAAAACGGGACAGTCAGATTCTGAATGGGGCAACAAAAGCATTACAGAGACACAGTGCAACAGAGTATTTTCTACCAGCTTATTCATACAGTAAGTGGCTGTGAGACTGAAAACTGCTCCGGGAGCCTTCAGCATTCTGCAGAGGACAGTGCAATGTACATCTTAGACATTAATTTTCCCTGAATACTGCAATTATTTAACAGAGGAGGTCGGACCAGATGACCTAATCTGGCCTCAAACTCTATTAATCTCTGTATCCATTTACAGTGAGAAAGAGAGAGAGTGCTTGGAAGTTAACCAAGTTGGGGCCCTACTGCACCAGACATATAGTAAATGACAGTCTCTGGCCCAAATAGTCCACTCTGCAATATAAGACATAACAGGCAGATGAGACAATGGCATGTGAGTGCTAGTAGTGAATATCTCCAAAGGCTGGTGATGGGTCTCTTGATGAGGATGGCTGTGAATTACTACAGAAAATTCTTTCCCAACTATCCAGCTGCTGGGTCTTGCCCATATGCTCAAGGTCTACCCATATTTGGGGTCAGGAAGGAATTTTCCACTAGTAGACACCCTGGTTGGTTGGTTTGTTTCCACCTTCCTCTGCAGCTTAGAGCCTGGGTCATTTGCAGGTTTAAAAGAGTGTAAATGGTGGTTTCTGTAACTTGAAGTATTTTAATTGTGATTTAAGGACAACCAGAGGATAGGGGTCTATTACCAGAGTGGGTGGGTGAGGTTCTGTGGCTTGCAATGTGCAGGAAGTCAGGCTAGGTGATCATGATGGTCCCTTGTATGAGACAATCAAGCAGGTTGGAGTGGTAGGTGGGGAAGACAGGCTAACAACAATAGTGGGAGGTGTGCAATGCCTAGAGAGTGAGGAGGTGTAATCACTAGTTGGTTGCAGCTCGCTGTGTGCATCATAGAAAAGCTATGTTATAGGTGAGTAACAATTTGCTCAAACAGGCCTTCCTCATTATGGAAATTACCTTCATTCATATGAGCAGCTGATAAGTGAATTGTTCTCTTTATACCAGAAGTAAAACAACAAAGCATAATGTAAAATATGTGGGGCCCGTAATATCACGGTGGGACATTACACTGAATCTGTAGCCAACAATTAGAATATGTAGTTGTCAGGGCCATGTTGTCAACCTATCCCAGCCCCGATCTTCAGTGCTCTGCAGCTTTCTAAGCAACCTCCTACCATTTTTGCAAATCAGTAAGAGTTAAAAATGAAATCATAGCTGGCGAGGCGCTCTTGCGAAACAACCCAGATAAGTTATCGCTCTGCAAAGTCTCCTGTATAAAGCACCACAGCTACCCTTCCTGTCTCTATTGAGCTGCAATAGAGGGCATTACAAGCTGAATGCAGGTGCATTTAGTTAACATCAATTAACATGTTGCATTCTCTGCTTGCCAGAGTTGACTCACAATTTGTCATGATAATCCAGTTGGATGCCATAATCTAAAAGGGTTGGACCAGGTCAGAACATGGATTCTCTTACCAGAAATGAGGGCAAAGGAATCCACTTTGGTATTAAGATTCCAGGCTGATAAACCATGGCTTGACTTGTAACTTCGATTGTCTTTGGTCAGGAACAGTCTGTAGCAAAACCCACCATATCCTTCATGGAGCTTGTTATTTACAGTCTTGCCTAACAAAGCTGAATTTTCCAAGTGCCCCACTGCTAACAGGGAACTTCAGAGTGACTGTTTTTCTTTAGTACCTTTGAATCTCCCTTAGAACAAAGAACAAGGCGGTGGCGGGGGGAGGGAAGTGTTGGAGAGATGTTTCACATTTACTGAGTTCCACCATGCACTCTCCTGTGCTGAGTTAGCATGTGGAACACTACCATGAGACATTATGAAGACCAGGAACATAGCAGGAATTAGAAGAGGTGTGGAGACTTGTGTGGCTACAACACCCATGTTTGCATTACATTTTTTTAAAAGGGCAGAAGAGATCTAAACGCTCCTGCTTCAGGGGCTGACTGAAGAGGGATAGGAAGAAACTTAGTTTATGAGAAGGTCATTCCATACTTGCTCACTTTAGAGTTTGCTGCACCTTCCTCTGAGAAATGCCACAGGGTCCCTAATGACCACACGTTGTCCCAGGCCTTGGTTTACGTTGACTCTAAGACATGCCACCTCTGCCCTAGGACTCTGAAAGGCAAGTGCCCAGCACTGATTCGGGACAGGGTCACACATGGTGAATCGTCATCCTACAACACCTGGGTTTTCCTGGGTGAACTCTCATTCAAGGGCTGACCAAGCAAAACCTCCTTAGCGTAAGGAAGCTGACCAGAGAGTTACAGGCTATAACAGCAACACCATGGATATAATCAGTAACAATTATCCCAGGAGGAAGGTATAATTATCCTTATTTTACAGAGGGGTAAGCTAAGGCACAAGAGTGACTCACCTAAAGTTATATAATGAGCAGTGCTGGGAAACGATTCCAGGAGGTCCTGCAGTTTAGGACTGTCATTCAGCAAGGTGCTCAAAGCATGCCAAGTGTCACACTGAAGTCCCCTCCATTTAAGTAAATGAGACTACACAGGTGCTTAAAGTTCTGCATGTGTTTCCTGAATCGAACTTAGGTTCCTAACTATTAGCTAACACTACCAATAGCATGATCTACTCCACAGATGACGTGCACTCTCTTACGGCAAGGGTGCAAGTATGTCTTTCTACTCGGGTACAGGGGCTGGCTTCCTTACCAGGGACTGTCTTTTGCTGAACTCCAGGTCATTTGCAGGCTCAGTCCATGGCCAGTGAGAAGGAAGCACTTAGTGAAATTAAAAAGTGGTTGAAGTTTGAAATAGATAATCAGCGCTCTAACACATGCGAGAGAATGGTCGGCATCTTACTCCACTGTGTGAACCTAATGATGCAGCAGGCACTTGGCTCTTGCTGTCTGGGTTGGGAAGAAATGGCAGATCTTAAAATGAAGCTAGGGGAGCTTATCTGTAATTTCAGCTCAGACCTGCCATTTTTCAGTTTGACGTACATGTATATAAAGGGGCAGAATTTCTGCTGGTATATTGTCATGGCTTTGGTGAAGTCAACGGAGCTGCAACAAGTCGCAACAGCTGACGAACTGCCCCATGGTGTGATAAACTAACAGCATGTCTAAACCAGAATATTTCAATACAAATTGAAATATGTGCCCAATTAAAGAGCCACAGATATTTATCCCATGACTCAGATTCAAAACAAGCAGTTGTAGAGGATCCATCTAACACGTTTCCCCCCAGGACAGATTTATTATTTTGTCTAGTGTGGAGATTGAGAAATGTCTGTCTTCAGATGGTTTTATTTAAAAGGTTGAAGTTTGCTTTTCACCCTGAGGATGGGTGGTTCTGCTCTTGAGCTTTGAGAGTCAGATTTCCAGGCCAGATGGGACCAATAGAACATCTAGTCTGACCTCATGTATAAACCAGGCCAGAGAATTCCACCCAGTAATTTCTGCATCATCCCATATCTTGGGGTTGAGCTACAGCATTTCCTCAGATGAAAGGTGCTATGTATCTGCAAAGTAGCGGAAGTTGTAACAGTTTCCCATTGAGATTGTAGCAGAACTAGACTGGTGCGTTTTTACTGATACCAGTTGCTTTATGAGCTTCCTGAAGACCAAGAGCATAAGACTGGCCATACTGGGTTAGACCAAAGGTCTATCTAGCCCAGTATCCTGTCTTTCAACAGCAACCAATGCCAGGTGCCCCAGAGGGAATGAACAGAACAGGTAATCATCAAGTGATCCATCCCATTTCCCACTCCCAGCTTCTGGTAAACACAGGCTAGGGACACCATCCCTGCCCATCCTGACTAAGCCATTAATACAATCTGGAATCAAGACTTATCTTCCAGATTGAACAATACAAGAGCACCAACTTTGATGTCGTCAGATTTTAATAAACCACTTACGCTGGATTTGAGCTGGGTTGTTCAGTTAGGTGATTAGTTTGTTTCTTATGTGAATTTACCAAGACTTCCCATCTGAGCCAGTGTAGCCTTGATGGGACAGTACACAATCCCTGCAAGGTATTAAAATTAAATTGCCTGACAGCCTTTATTCTAATTCAGAGGGAGAACCTTACTGCCCACCATGATATGTCCCCACTTTGTCCAAGTATATTCAAGTATCTTGTTGAGGTTATGTTCACCAGGTCTCTGGGTGATTCTTCATGACATTCTCTCTCCCCCCCGCCAGTATCCAACTTGGGCTCTGCTCAGGGTCTTGTCCTTAAGAGACATAACCAGGAATAAGGAGACGTAGTTTCTATTCCTGCCTCTGCTGTTCATTTCATGAATGTACCTGAACAAGTCAATTAACTTCTCTGTGGCTCAGTTTCCCCATCTGTAAAAAGGGGCTAATGCTTACCTACTGCACAGAGGTGTTATGAAGCTACTTTCAGAATGTCTAGGAAGAGGTTTGAGATCTCTAAAGGTTCTGTAGAAATGTAAAGTATTGTTCTTAGTAGTAGGAACCAGTATCCCTTTTTACTTTATCCTGAGATGCTGTGTAGTGTTGCTGTATTTCAGTGACAATACAAGTTATTCCTGTAGCTTCTAGAATAATTTGTTTGTAAAACACTTTGAGACAGGAATGTCAGCTCATCTAATCTAATCTGTCACACATAGAGATATAAATATAACTTTGATAGTGTGTAGTTTTTCATACCAGTGACTCCTTATCCTTTATAATCCTACAATTTCCCCTGTGGTATTAAACAAGATTTGAATTAATATTTGATAAGACTATTCTAATTAAAATAATTTATGAAGTTTAATAAGTATCTCAGGCAAATATACAAGTTAGAATAAAGGCAAATGTATTCTATACATCTAAGGATTGTAAGTTGCATAAGGGATATTAAAAAAAAAACAACAACAAAACCTGTTTTGACTCCCAGCAACTCATCCTGCTAGTGTTTGTGGAACAATTACATTAATGAATGTAAGTGAAAGAATGTCATGACGGATGCTAAATTTCCCAGCCCCTACAGTAAACATCATTGAAAGAATATCTCTTGCTTTTTGTGTAAACTGTCTTCTGACCTAGCAGGTTTAAACTAGTCCGGGGCACAAGCAGCAGCAAAAGAAGTTTCCGCCCAGTTATGAACTCTTTACGCCATGTGCTTTGAAGTGCAAATGGTTTTCTTAAATGAAAAGGCAGGAAGTTGAGAGAGGAGCAGAAATTTCAGGATGGTACAGACTGAGTTTGTTAGAGTGTTTTAACACAGTTATGCTCTGAAATGTGACTCTCTCAAGATGAGATCAAGTGGCTCCATCTTTGACTCCCGATGTGTCCCGGCAAATGTCCTCACTTTACAAGTCCAAAGATATTATCTGCTCCCTCCCTACCTGGGATCTGAAAAATCAAGATGGGTTCTGCACGTCTCTTACGTTATCACTGGTGGTAGAGATCCTGCAGGCAGAGTTCAGTTGGCATCTTTGGTGATGGAAATGTAAGGCAGAATGGAATCCAGCTCTCTCTCCCCCAGAGCTGTGTGGCAGGTTGATCACATGAGGGCACTTTACCAGGATGGTTTTCTGTTTGCCTTTTAAATCCTAGTAAATAAGACATCAAGCTGCCAGACTTTCCTTATCAGCATGGTGTTCCCTTGGCTACCAGTGGGCTGGGAGAGTTCTTGTGTCCAAAGGTTACACTGTTGGGCTGATGGTTCAGTGGAGCTGCACCCATTTACAGAAGCTGTGGATCTGGCCCAATGGATGTAAACTGGAAAGGGCACTTAAAGTAAGACACGGCCCGAAAGCATTTTGCTTCACTCTCTGCTGACACATGGCAGCAGATTTGTGGGAGAGCACTGACGGGCTCCAGCAGAAATGTTGTCATACCTCCTCTGTGGAGTGAAAACACTTGACATTTCTCCCACATCCTTCCTCCCGGGGTGTCAAATCGTTTACTAATATTTCTTAACCAGTAAGATGTGCACTTTACTGATGGACGTACTAAGGTCCTGTGGCTAGATGAAGATTACACAGTGCATGAGTGAAAGAGCAGAAACTTTAGGGTATCCCAGTCCCCTGCTCTAACCACTTGATGACACTTTCTAAAGGAAAAAATTCTCCTGGATCTAATTGGGGTTTGGAAGATATATACCTCAATTTTCCCTCTTAAATTGCTCTGGGCCTAATTCTCCACTGTCATTTGCACCTGTGCAAAGAGGATGTAAAAACTCCCTCTGCCCAGAAAGGGAGCATCTTGCCTTCTGCAGAGGTGCAAATGATCACACAAGGGGCAGGATGATGGAGATTCAGGCCTTGAGTGCTCCGCTTCTCCCACTTTGTGCTAA
This sequence comes from Dermatemys mawii, assembly GCA_007922305.1. Lineage (NCBI taxonomy): Eukaryota > Metazoa > Chordata > Testudines > Dermatemydidae > Dermatemys > Dermatemys mawii. The sequence goes on along the minus strand of ML677412.1, from coordinate 7,594,800 downwards.
AAGAGGCTGACCTGAACTTTTTTCTGGTTAGTCCAGTTTTTCTGCAGATTTCCTCCAACACTGCAAAACAGTTGAGTATTGTTTGGGGTTCTGTAAAGGAATTTGTACCCCTCCAGGACTCCTATGTCATGCATCTTAAAAAGTGTTGTTTTTATTGGACATATTTTAATATAGATCTGAAGGCAACTTTAACCTAAAGGTAATCTGATCTTGTTTATCCAAGCAAAAATGTAGAGTCTGCCAGTATTACTCAAAGAGTTTTGTGACAAAGAAAACCTTCACTTGGTTATCGGCATGATTTTGAAACAGGCACCATTCCAAAATGATCTTGGCAAAAGGAAATATCTTAGGTGCAAAACATTGTCTAATCTAACTCCTGTGGGATATTATGGCATCATTGTCCTGCCTTGTGGCAAAGTATCAGTTAAGTTTCCGGATAGCGATCTCCTGTCCAAAGTTTACACTACTGTGCTGATACTTCAGTGCAGAGATGCGCATTTACAACCACTGTGGATCTGGCCTAGGGGATATACACTGAAAGGGAACGGAATAAAGTCAAAGCATGACAACTAAACACCAACCCAAGGGGTGCCCCAGCTCCTCCTCTGCACCAACTCTACCTGCCTGAGCCTGCGATGGTATAAATTAGATCCAAATTCTTATCGTGGATGGGTGGCTGTGGGTGTTATGTCCTGCTGCTTCTATCCTTCAGACAAACTAGGGCAACTTTAGCAGCTCATTTTATAGAGTCACTAGAAACCAAATAAAAGTCCCCACAAGTCATCCTCCCACTGTGTCTGTGCTGCAACAAGCAGCATGTATTCTTGCATGGTGCCGCATGGTGCTAAGCACTCGTGTAATTAGTGTTGATAAGTGGATTCTTCTCTAGCAGGGAGGGTAGAGCTGAGCCACTCCACTGATGTTGTTTCAACAGCCAGGAATGGTCCTGGGGAGCCCATCTGCCCTCTCTACTTCTAGTTTGAGCCGGGGTGACTCCAGTACTGAACACCTGGCTTCAGACCAGCATAGCTGGGTGCAATCTGTTCCTAGGCGAGGCATGAGGAGGCCTGGGGTGGGGTGGGACTGATGTGAATACAGGGTTTGGAAACAGACCCATATCCTCCCTTGATCCCTGCTCAGGATGAGCCCAGAGGCATGTCCCCAAGCCAAGCCAGGCAGTCTAGGAGGGTGCACTGTGGGTCTCCAATACACATAACTTGTCACATGGCCCACTAGGGCTAAACTCATCCCTGCGCTGGTGCAGGGACTGAGAAAGGGATGGGCCAGTTCAACAGGTTAAAATGGTCCTAATTGTGCCCAGTTGCCAGAGTCCCCTGTGGGCCTTGTAACAGCTGGAGAATAGCTGTCCTAGCCCTACCACTTAGAATCCCTGCCTGCCTCCAATATGCCTCTGACACATGGGGCTTTGCAGGGGAAAAGCAGATCAGGCTCTGCATCCAACACAGAACTGCAGCAGGAGGCTCTTTGGCTGCTTTGCAGCCCCTGTGGACTAGCCTGTCCCAACACAACAGCAATTTGGACCCTTAGGCTTGCTAGGCCTGGAATGGGCCCATAGTTGGTCTGACTCCTGGATCAAAATTCAGTAGCAGGATTTTCAAAAGAGCTTTTGGAAATTTCCCAAGTTCCTCCAGTGGATCCTGTGTGTCTGCAGGCTACTTCACACTGGGCAAACCAGAAGGATTTCCAGCTAGGCACTGTTCAGTATAACTCACCTGCTTCATTTCCTCTTGAAGGTGTGTGGGTTTGGGTTCATGCTGACCAGCCCACAACTAATCAAGATAATAGCTTACTTGCAAACACACTACTGATGAAAACAAAGTTGATCGGGCATCTTTCTCTGACATTGTTTGGATTCTTTCCAAGGGGTGGCACTTCATTTATTCATATTATTTTGTTTGCTTCCTTTCTCTGCTCTATTTTGTGGAGGGCTTTTAAAGGGGTAGGGAGCTGGGCCCATTGGTGGGGATTGCAGGAAAAACACTTAAAAGAGAGATGGTCCCAACCCAATCTCCCAATCCTTCTCCCCCACCCCCTTTTGAGTGATTAGAAACCTTGCTGTGAATATTGTAGCCTGCACCCTTTAGGTTTTTAAACACCATGGCCCAGCTGTTTACCAATATTTAAACATGTTCCCCAACCTGCAGTGCATGGGCTAAGTGACTAAAGGCCCTAAGTGTTCCTTGCAAAAGTGACAGTGCTTACATACCTTTGAAAAATCTGGGCCTATTTGAGTGTTATTGACCTTAAAAGGAATGTTGATTGCCTAATTTCACTGCCAGGTTAGCTGTCTTATCTCCAGCCTGTGACTTTATGTAAATACATAGGTATTGGTAGGCTACACTACTTTTAGCTGTTAAATTTCCTGCTGGGAATAAGGACACTTGCTTTATTCACCCAATTAAATCTTAAAAATGCAAAAACTTGAGAACAAAACTTCCCTGTGAACAAACTGTGCAGAAAATGGGACTTGTATGCTGCTGCGTGGTGTGCAAAATATCACCTTTCTGATGAGGAATGTTGGTCATTTGGGGCCCACTTCTACTTGCATTAGAAGACAAGAGACCTTTTACCTGACTCCCAGGGCACCAGTGGCAGGATTCCCAAGAGGCAAACTTTTGCAAAAGTGGCCATGGATCGTGAGTGTCAAGCTATGCTGTGCCTGATTTTCAGAGGTGAAGCCAATAGGCCATGCAGCAGCTCAGTCCCTTTTGAAAATCAGGACCAATGGATTAAAGGAGAGAATGTTCAAAAGGGGCCATCTAATGTAATTCCTGTTAAACAAGAATAGCATGAGCAAAGCACACAAAGCATACGGTAAAATGACCTGAGAGATTCTTGCTATCCATAGCGATGTGGTTCTTCTCGTTCAATACTTTTAATAAATTATGCTTCTAGTTGGTGTAAACAAACAAGGAAGTATGAATGGTGGAGTGGAGGTTGATGGAAGGCGAGCTAAAAAAGCAGGTCTGTAGCAGACCCCGGATGGCAGAACACACAGACTCAGGTGAAGTTTTAGGTCTTGAAAGGAGAGGGGGGGGGAAGGGGCATGGCTGTAGACAGACAGGTTGCAGAGAAAAGCAGAGTTCTGTGAGAGGAGAGCACCATAGGAGCAAAAATGTCTGCAGCACTCATAGAACAAAGCATCTGTGGGTGGCTGAAAAGACCCAGGAAATGACATGCACAGTGAAGACAAGGATGTGGTATCTGGTATAGAGGGGCATGCAGGCCTCATTTCAGCCACCTTCTACTCTAGGGACTCTAAGGTTGTGTTTCTGGCACTAAGAAGGTAACTCATCAGTTACTATGGGAGATGCTATTTTCCCCTCCAATGAATGAGGCTGCCCAAGGCTATGGGAAGAGCTGTGCAGGCTTAGAAGTGTTCACATTTGAGCAGCAGAAGATCCCAGGAAACCTAAGCGGATCAGTGTGACCGGTACAAGTTATGACTTTCAGCTCTGAGAGGAGATGTGTATTAGCCTCAGGGGCTTATGGAGTTGTGCAACACCTGTTTACCATCCTCTTCCTGCACCCTACTTCTTGGGAGGGTGGCAAGGAAAAGTCAGAAGTAGAGTAAATTTATTAAATGCCCCTTTTACATCTGGGAGGTGGATTCTCCAATTCCCATAACTTGAACAAGTAACCAGGCCTCACTATAACAGAAGAATGCTTTTTATGTAATAAAGTTGAAATATCCATTGGTGGCATGAGCTTGTCAGTCCTGAAGCAATTATTTTTATTGCTACAACAACCCTTTCTGTTCAGCTCTTTTGTAGTGAGTTGCCGTGTTCTGTACAAAAAGCCAGGCAACTGCACTTGGAGGAGTTTACAGTACTAGAGGCAAGCCCCAGGAACACACAGACACTTGCTAGATGCTGCAAGATCTCAGAGAACCCTCCAGGGAAAGAAACAAACAAACCTAATTCTGACTAGGGGAGAAAATCTTCCCCAGTGATGTTGTTAAAATGTGGAATAGTCTTCCCAGGAATTGCTTGGCACAAATGAGTTCTATAGGAGTGGAAGGGAACTCCTGGCTCAGTCCAGCTCCCTGCTATTGCAAGCAACATCCTCAGACAGTCCAGGTTGGTACTCCTAAATAAGAAGTAAGTGTCCGGAGTAGTGTTCAGTCCTGAACTGGTAAAGGGGCTGGTGGAGGCAGGGCCCCACCAGCTTTTTAAGGGTCTCACCTCTATGCCATAGTACCTGGATCTTACTATTGTAACCACAGGCTATGCAGGATGGCTGTCATGGTTCAAAAGTTGTCTAAGGTCCTGTTCTCCAGCTTTTTTAAAAATAAGTTTCTGGGCTCCTGGGCTGAGTGCAGAAGTTAAAGGGTTAAAATGGGGATACACTATATAACCAGAGAACTATAGTTTAGGTGTGTAGATGGAAGAGCTGGGGGGATCTGTTTGCAGCCCTCTTTTTGCTGAAATTTCACCTCCACTTTCCAGGAGCAGGAAACTTAAAGGAGGTGCGGGATAGCAGGCTGCTCCTGGCCAGCAGTCTCCCAGGAGAACATGGGTTCTGACAAGTCCCTACCTGTGCTCCTGTCACTACCTAGAGTCAGTTTGGAGGGGCAGGTGTTGCTCATGGCTCAGCTGTGACATTGTGTAACACAGGTTTCTCTCTCCAGCACTAAGGTCAATGAGTGCAAAACGAACACACAGTTCTGATTGTACAAAGGTGTGTGCTGGAGAGTTCGAAGTTCGAGCTGAAAGTACTAAACTGTAGTTGTTGTTTTCATCTGCTCAGGCCTCCCAGGATCTTCTGCAGCACTGATGTGATCAACCAGAAGCATGAGCAACTCTTCCTCTAGCCTCAGGCAGCTACCTCCACTGAAGGGAAAATATTGTCTTCCATAGTAACTGACGTAGAACCATCTGGGACATTGCTGACAGAGGGCTATCTGCCCAATGATTGATTAATGAGTTGACTACGTTGCCCCTGGATACGTGCATCATTGCAAGTTTTGCCAAGTTGGGGCAAGGCTTTATTGCTCAGGAATAGAGCCAATTAACTTAACATTTAAAGTGTATTGTATGCAATGAACTTGGAGAGGAGGCTAAGCCCATTGCAGAGAAAGATTTAACCTTAGTGGTAGCTAGTGCTTCTATATAGTCTAATGTGCTAGAATAACTGACCATATCAAGGTCAGTTCAGAAGTTGAATCGAGTGTTGCTCTGGCAGCCAATCCAACACAACCCTGCTTACTTTAGTGGGTTGCACTTAGGATCATAGCAAGACCAGTTAATGCTGTCTCATTATAGAAATGGAAGTAAATACCACATGAAAATAGTGCAACTTTTTAGGTTCTAGCACTTAAGCACAGAGGTAAATTTCCTTATTAGTTCACTGCTCCAGGTTGAGAGAACATTTAAGAATAAAATGTGTTCTTCCCACCCTCCCAAACACTTTATTGTTGAAACATATTGTCTTTTTAAAGACGAAATCCACAATATACAGTCATTGGGCCATTTAAAATAGTTTATTACCAAAATAAAAAACCTCTAAGATAAAAGGTGCAGAACATAAAAGCTGACAATTAGGCATCAGCAGTCATTTGCTCACATAGCTGGAGATAATAAACCAGATGTCAGATAAAAATTCATGAAAGCAAAAGACAAACCACCAACTTCTACTCATTTGTATTTTTCCTCTTATTGGGCAGCAGTTCTGAGTTAGATACCTACCCAAGTTCCATTACCAGTCACCTTCAGGCAGAGCAGCATGAAGCACACTTACTCCTCACTGCTAAAATATCCAGATCCTGATCATACTGGCAGTTGCACATGCATCGCTCCCATTGGCTTCAGGAGGTACATGCATGTGCCCAATGGGGTGGTCAGGTCCCAGAAAGCTTTGAATAATTGTTTGGGAATCCCCCCCCGCACCCCCCCAACACGCACCCCTGAGCCAAATCCTGTCATTCCCAGATTGTTTTCCCCACCACCACCACATGCCACAAATTCATGGTTTCCAAACTGAACATTTAGGGGAGCAAATGCAATAAAACATTTAGGGGAATGTTCCCATCCATATACTACTTCCCATTACATATAAATAATTATATACACTATATACATGTGGTGTCTATTTAGCATGAAGTTCTGAACAATTCTAATGGCAGTATTAATTCAGGCCTGCCCTCCCGAGGCCCTGGAGGGATAGAAATCAAACTCAAGATGCTCATTTTCAGACTGCCAGTTCAGAGTGTGCAGAATTAATTTGTGTGCCTAGAACCCTCTTACAAGACTTTGCTGTATTTACCCATGCAGTGTGTCCCATTTTGCTTAAGAGGAAGGACAGAAGTTCCTGTATTCATAGCATAAAAACATAAATGAATTTGCACAAAGTGTTGCATTGTTTATTCCTTCAGTAGGCCAAGTTTTTTCAGAGCCTCCCGATGGTTTTCATCTGTAGTTCCTTTAGGGGTGATTTTTACACTGATGCAAGTAGGCCGGGGAAAGTTCAGCGATGGGAAAGATATGCGATTGTCACTGTTCCCCAGCTCTTCCCGGTCAGTTTTGGTTGCTTTGAGTTCGATAAAGTCTTCCCTTGTGCCGAGGGAAGCTGGGCGTGTCCGGTTATTCCTGATAATGCTGGGAGCCATCGTATTAGGAACTGGGGTTTTGCTAAGTGAGCTGCTGTCCATGTTCTGGTGCTCACTGCTCAGACCTATGCCTGAACGCTCCAAGGAGTTGGATTTGATCATCTGTCTCAAGCCAGGAGCAGGATTCTCTGCTGGATTTAAACCTGGAGCATGTTGATCAGGTTTCTCATTGGCAGGAACATTCATTCCATCATCACTGTTTAAGTTATCCCTACTGCCAGCCCTAGGAATGAGGACAGGGTTTGGTTTGGAAGCAGTAAGTGGTCTGACAACATAGACTTTAGATTCCCTTCCTTTATCATGTGGGAGTCCCAACTTCTCCAGCGCTTCCCGCCTGGCTCTTTCCTGCTTTTCCAGAGAGGAGTCACTGGTGTTGGATTTGTGCTGGGGTGAAGATGGAGAAGGCATCTTCCTATTGTGATTAGGGTCCAAGAATGGTGCTGGGATGGTTTTGCTAGGCTTAAGGATGATATTTGGTGGCAGTTGTCTTGGCTTTGGGGCTGTGGGAGGCCCTGGCTTGATGATTGAATCCAGAAAAGCTGCTTTTGAGGGTGATTTCTCTTGGTTGCCTTGATCAGTGGCACGCTCGCTCCCCTTCTCACAATGTTTCTTTTCCTCTTTCAGTGGCAGCCTTGCCTTCTCTGGAGCAGAATGCGGTGAGGCCACTTCAGCCTCATCCCCCATTGCCTCCAAATCATGAGGTAGCACCTCATCTTCACGGCCATTACCAGATCTCTTGCTATGAACTGACAGCTTATTCACTCTGGGATCCCGGAAGGGTTCAGGGGGGTGGATAATCACAAACTCCAAGTCTGCTGGCTTCACTGTAGTACTCATGCTGGGCTGGTGATTTGACTTGTCCTCAATCCCCCTTTTCTTGGGCATGTTCCATGAAGACTTCCCAGTCTCTTGAGCTTTTGGAGTTGGACTATCAGTGAGGTCAGTTGCTTTGCTGACACAAACCTTGGTGGTGGTTTGTGCACTTGCTGTATTGACACTCCTTGGAAGGCTGTGGTAGCCTGAGCTTGTAACCACCCCTGGGGCAGAACTTGAGAGAAGAGATCCATGTTTATCAGCCTTGTGTTCTACTTCATGTCGCTGACCAAAACTTTCAGTGGGAGACCCACTGTCCAAATCTAGACAAAAAGAAGTGTGGAGTATAGGCAGAGCAGTGCATCAAGACCACCTACTAGTTACATATAGAGCTAACCTTTTTAATAGGGCTGCCAATGGAACAGAGTCAAGATACCCCTCTTAAATGATTTATTAGGGGAATGTTAGCAGTAGGGAGGTGAATATTTTCTTATTGCAAAGATATTAAGTTTGCAGTTCATGACATACAGATTGCTTGAGTCCTAGTGATTTGACATTCAATATTTTCCAGTGTAAACCACATATAGATATTTTGTCCTACATTTCTGAAGACTAGCTATTTACCAGGACAATCAGCAGGCCCTTCTCCAGGGGTAACCTACACTAGGTGCATTGCATAAAGACAAACCTTTAGTCTCTTCTCCTCACCCCAGCAGCACAGATTTTTCTAGTCAGTTATGGACTACCAGCTCTTCACTGTATGAGGGAAGCTGGGACATTGTCCCCCACCCACCCCCAAGCTAAGATTTCCTGTGTCACCGGGCTTTTAGTCCTGGCCACAGAAGGCCCCGAGTTCTCTGAGGTTCAGAATGCAAGTTTTAATCTTACTTTTTGGAACAACGTCTCTCTTCGGCCATGTCCTGGGGAGCTTAGAACGTTCAGCGTAATCAGTCTCATCAGCAGAAACCCCACTGTCTGCTTCAGTGTCCAGAGAATCAATAGTTTGTTCTAGGAACATCAAACATTCCTTTTCCTCCACAGATAAGTAGTCATAGCTGTTATCACTCTGAGAGGAAAAAAAAACAAACACAAACCATAAATTGGGAAACCAGGCATAATACTGCTTACAATTGTATTTATAGTTTAAATGAAGCCAAGGACAGCACTCTCCAAGTTCTCACCTGCATAGGGGGACTAGATGTCCCTGTTTTTTTTTATAGGCCCAGTCCTGATTGAGGTCTTTTTCTTATACAGGCTCCTATTACCTCCCACCCCCGTCCCAATTTTTCACATTGGTTGTCTGATCACCCTACTAACTATTCAATAGCCAGAAACTGCCAGTCTGTCTAGTGACAACAACTCAGCCGCTCACCACAAGTAGTACTACTTAAGGGCAACCTCATTTGGCAGTTCAATCAAATAGCCTCTGAGGATTTGCCATTCCTGATCAGGCAATTAGAATCCTGCTCCTGGCAGCAGCCACTAACTTCCCTTTGAAGCATTGGTAATCCCGCAAGGCATTTGGCTGGCTAGTTGTACTACTTCTGGCTAAGCATCCAGAAATTTGGAGGTCTTATGAGTATGTCGTCTTCTCTCCATGCGCTAGAAGACCACCTCCCCCCCTCTACCTCCCACCCACTTCTAAACAAGCATTGTAGGATCTGGCTCAATTATCCACTGGACTGTAAGCAATTCTTCTGTGTCACATCAAGGCTTAGCATCAGGGCCAATGGAAATTGCTATTCAACTCTGCAATGCAGCTTTAGATGTCTATAAAACTGAAGGCATGGAAGGGAAAACATGCTTTAGGCATGACACACATACCTCCACCTTGGAAGAAACTCCCTTATTTTGGAAAAAGGCATCAAGCTGGATCTGGGATCCCACAGCAACTAGTTTGCCCATCCCTATTAGTTATCCATAAGTCTATTTCTAGTGTACAGCAGCATGGAGGGCCGGTTCAGAACAGAATTGCAATATGCTCCAAGACAGAGGAGTAATTAGTCCCCCTAGTCCTGGGGATGTGTTTGATACAAACTAGTATTAATGGATGGGTGCAAATGCATGACTTACCATCTAAATGGGCCAAATTCATCACTCATTTAATTCCAGCTAAGTCAGTAATGAAACCCAAGTGGAATGTGGTTTAACTTTAGGTTAACTAGGAGTCACTTTCATTATAGTTAGTTTCACTTTGGTCCCCCTCAGGAGATTTAGCCAGCTAGACTCCTCCTACCCACTGAGCAGAGTGCATGGGCCCTGTCCCCTGAAACAACCCAGGCTGGATTCAGGGCTCTAGCAAGTTGGAAGAGGCAAAATGGTAGAGTCCCCACTGGCCAAGCCATTCTGAGCTACACGGAGCTCAGCACATGAGCAAACACAGACAAAGCCGACCTGTGCATCAGTTGGGAGCAAGTGATCAGCTTGTTTGGTAAACTTAAGTTTGCCACGGCGTAGGGGTCTCACTACACTCTTCCACTGTACTGTCATCTGGGTGCTCCATAATGTATAGATCTTGAGCAATACCGCTGCTGGTCAGTTCAGTGTGAAGATTGTTTTGGAGTCAGAGGAAGAGTTTGGCATCACAATTCAGCTGTACTGATTCATGTCTGTGGTGGGGAGTCTTTTATACGATAGGCTTCACTCTTTGCTTAGGCCTGTCTCTATGCTGCACCATGGTTTGATTGATGGGAATATACCACAGAGAGAGAATGAGAATCAGTGGGGAAAAAAAACAGACTCTTTGGGCCAGGAATCATCTTTTTGTTCCATGTTTATACAAATAACTAAAACAATGGGGTTCTGATCCATGACAGGGGCTTCTTCATGCTACCCCAGTACAAATGTGTGGGTGTATTATATATAAAAAAAGCACTTTTTGCCCATCTAGAAACTCTCCTTCAAAACTTACAGGGCCACCAGCTGCTAGCCCTGGAAAATAAAGGTCACTTAAAAGGTTACTTACAAATTCAGAGTGGCTTGAGTTAGTGCTGACCATGCTGTCGCAACTGCCAGAATCTTGACCCGCTGTCCCTAGCCACAAATCCTCTTTCGGCATATCACAAATCCCCGGGGCAAGAACTTTCCGGAGCAGGTGCAAAGTAGGCCCAGTTCAAGCTGCAGAAAGAATGTGGTGTGTTAAGTAGTGTTTGTAAGTGGAACTCACTTACACCAATTCAGACATCAGTTATATTAGCATTCAACTCTAAGGAAGCCGTGAGGACTTCAGATCCCTTTTATTTGGCCATCGTGCTGTTCTGAGAGACTGGTCACAAGGTAGAGACTTTTTTTCTTTTAAATGGAAGTCATCTGGAAGGCCACCAGTTCAAATCGAGCCCATTTTGGAAGTGATCACAAGCTGTCGCTATCCACTGACAGTCTAGGAGTCTCTGCAGCATGGGTAAGATGGTGGTTAATGGCAAGAGAAGAGACAGACAGAACAAAAGCAATGCCATAGTTAGTTGTCAGCTAAGTCCATGGGCTCGGCTGGGATGAAGCAATTTTTGAAACTGTGCTGACCACTTTGTCCTGGTCTCCCCTTGCTGTTTTAAACCATATTTAGTGCTGGTTCAGCTGCGCCCATTGGCAGAAGAGGGTAAAATTCGTAGCATAAACAAGACTGAAAAGACAGTAGCCAAGGTATTTTGAAGAGTTTAACAGGTGGAGCTAAATCTTACCAGCATGCTAACTAAACTGGCTAGCACATTGCTTTACCATAAGCTTCCTCTTTGCAAGGTGCTACTTTTCTTCCATTCCACACCTCTAAATGATGCAAGTTTGTTAGCTGCCGCAGGGAGAGGTGCTTGTTTACCTAAGTCATGAGTTTGGGTGGGTGTGTTCATGGCAGAGCCTGTGTGAAGAGCACCTCAGACGTTCCTTCTCACTGGAGAAAGATGCACGCCAGTAATGCCCAGAGGAAAGGGTCTTGCTTTAGACAGCCCTAGATTTGCTAAGGATCTCTGAAACAGGGTAAACTGTAGTAACACATTTAATGGGACTGTGGGTATAGTGAGGGCCATACTTTTTTTTTTTTTAATTCAAAGAATTTGGAATTCAGAGACACATGCAGATGTACTTTTTTCCTTGGATGAGCGAAATTCCAGTTACATATGAAACATGGAACTCATCTTTCATCCTAGGATTTAAAGCATTATGCAGAGTGGGAGTGAATTATCCCCTTTTCCCACATAACGAATCAGAGGCTAAGCAACTTGCCCGAGTCCCACAGCAAGGCAGTAGCAGAGCTGAGAATGGAACACTGGCATCTCTCCCTACTCTAGCCACTAGACCATGCTGCCTTGTGCCCACACTGTCACAAGCTCAATAATTAAATCAGTGACCAACCCTGCATCATAAAACTTATTGCCAACCCCACCCTTCACACATTCTAAAAAAGTCATCCAGCTGCTGATCAATATCGTTTCCTCCCATCATGGGGCAACTGGTATTTAGACTAAAATCAGCTCTGTGACCCATGTAGGGTAGGGCCGTTAGTCAACGTGGTACAAATATGGCCTATTTTGAGAATTATTGCATGACAAGCCCTCTAAGGCCAACATGTCAAAATGACTGCCGCAGAGACATTGTCACAAGTAATAGGTGCCACAAGGACTCCTTTGTTTTTGCTGATACAGACTAACACGGCTACCACTCTGAAAGCTACGAAATTGTAACTGATGGATGCACAGCCCATATACAATGACTGTTTTTCTAGAGGTCACTTCTTCCCCCATAGACCAGCATGTTTTTGAATATTTCTAAGCTAATAGAGGCTAAATTCAAGTGTATTATCACTAATTAGCTCCAAAGAGACTTCCAGCTCCTTACACCTGGTGGCAAGTTCAGACGAGAGGGTTGTTTTAAACATGTTCCCTTTGTACAAGTTTGTATGTACAGTATCCAGTGACAACACTTTACGGAGGCAGAAAAAGCAACAAGTTTTTTAGCAAAAGTGAAGATATGAAATTTGAAATGGAGGTCAAATGTTGACTGAGATGACCTTTTATAAGTTTAACACAAGAATGCATGGCTAAGGGTTTAGGGTATGTGATAGGTTAACAAAGGCTAAAAGTTTAGCTTAAAAAAGGTGTAGTTATAGTCATAAAATGAGACATGAAATATTAACATTCTGAAACAGAGCTCAGTCATATTGCATATTTTAAAAAGTGATACATATTTTCCAGCTGCATTCTGCCTATTCATCAGTGAGGGGAAAAGGGCCAGGTCACAAATACTTAATCCACTAAAACCACAGCCAGTATTACCCATCAGAATGGAAGGCAAAGCAATTCTTTGTAGTGTAACCTGGTGTGGCTTTCAGCAATGTGGCAGCTAGCCCTTTTTTAAAAAGCATCAGGAAGCCACATCTGGTAATACGGGATTAGTCAGACAGAGAATGTTAGTCTTTCCTGAATATAAAGAGAATAAATTCCAAAACATACCGTAGGAGAGAGGATCCCTTAATACATACCACAGTCTCAATTTAATGTTTGATAAAGTATTATTTTAAATAAACCACCACCCTTTGGTCTAGGATAGCAGGTAGTTTTTACAGCCAGCTGTCCAACACCTTGGGAATTTTGAGGATCAGGTGGAGTGTAAGGGACCCTAGGACATTATTGGATCTATGACTTAGCATGTGGCTTCTTGCATTGTTAGCATTACTAATGTTAGTTTGAATGAGACCCACAAGTTTGCTTCAGTGGTACTTGTAACCTCTTCTTTAGTTCCCCACCCCTAAACATTTAGGAGTGAATTGGAGTTTGTAGAAAGTCAGTCTTACACTGACTTCAGGTTTCAGCCATCCCTTAAGTGGCTAGTTCAAGCCAGCTTCCTGTTCACAAGTGTTTGTTTCTGTTGTGTGGATGACAGTACCCTGTGACCAGTTACATGTCACCAACAAGACGACACAGGCTCTCCAAATTTGAGCACAAGAGCATTAGGGTCTAGATAAAAAGGTATAAGTCACTCTGTGAAGAGACCTAAATTCATCTAATTATTAGGAACAAAAAGTTCACCTGGATCTGTATCACAGCCACAAATGTGGCATTTACAAAAAATATACAACTAGCCACCATACAGAGTTGCATGATTATGGCACATGGTCTCATTTGTTCTTTAGGGCAAAGCTGGGGAAGCATTCTAGACTACCAAGGACGTGTACACATGCTTACGGGGCAAATCAAAGGTGCCAAAAATGGAAAGAGAACAATTATTTTAGTTTACCTTCTAGTCCCCCCGGCCCAACTCCTGATCTTGCATCGTGAACTTTAACCCACTATAGCTGGTCAAAAAGTGACAGGAATAATTGAGTGAAGTTTTCCCCCTTTTGCAAGGTTCAACATAGTTATAAAAACTTTCCCATTTTACCCTTCCTTCCCCCCGGCCCCAAGAAAAGATGCCAGCAAACTACATTTCAGTAATCCTTTTGATTTTTTAAAAACTATGAGAAACTACATTTCAGCTATGCCCAGCTTTTCTACTTTTTTGTTTGAGGAAAAAGCCATTTTTCCAACAAGTTTAACAAAAACCAAACACAACTCCCCCGCACCACAACCACCCACAAATAAATGCAGTTAGCTCTATTGCTACAACTGACCTTCAAAACTTTGACCCTCAATCAGCAATGTACTAGGCAACACTTAATTCTGTATATCAAGGAAGCTTTTAATGCAGCTACTAACACAAATATTAGTGACACAGCTATTTGAGCAACACATTCATGAAGCTTTTTTGGCTAGGACAGAACAAGTACATGCAAACATGCACTTTACATATGTGCAAAGGGCACAAGCCTGTTCAACTAACTACTTCCACAGGCACAAAAAAATTTAACTAAAATTCTTTGCAGCTGAAGTTGCAACCCTTTAGTTCTACAACAGGATCAGAGGTATCAAGGCTCCAGCTGAAAGGAGATGGGAGCTACTCTCACACCAATTCCTTTTGGTTACATAAATAGATCTGAGAAGTTTTTCCTTGTTCATTTCTAATTAGCATAGGAAACTGTATAAAGAACACCAGGTGCTTCTAAGAAATTAAACACCCCCCCACCCCCAAAAAAACCTGCTGATCATAAAGCCATTTTAATTTAGGGTCTAGAAGCTAAAGATCCAGAGTAAAATCCTAATGTCATTAGTCAATGGGATTTACATTTCACCCTTCTGAGTTTTATCTCCCACTCTCTCTGACTTTCTCCATAGAGACCAGGTAAAATAAACTATTACTTGTCACTCCTTAGAAGCTTTTAACTTCTGTTACCAAAGCTGGTCACAGAGGAACACTTCCCCCTCACTAATAAGGGAAGCAGTGAGAAATCTAGAAAGCTTTACCGATACTAGAAATTGTACCCCCAAGGGATTTCACCTGGTCCACAGCCTCTGCGGAGCAGGTAGATTGCAGCAGCAGATACTGAAATGGCAGGGAGGAAATCCGAGTAAGACAATTCTCTTTCCCAAACTCATAATCCACCCCACTCCTCCCCAACTATCCCAGAACCTCTCCACTTATGCTGAACAAATACAGCTCAGTTAGAGATTAACTCACCTTAACTGGGGGGAGAGAAAAGGATCAAAAGTCTGTTTCTCTATGAAAGGAACTGAAACCCCAAACAGACCCCTCCTGTTCTGTTCTGCTTATAACCTATCACTGACTTACCTGGACAAGTATGCCTCACCCACCTTGCTGTTAACTGCTGCCCGATCACAAACTCCCCTCTCAACTTCTCACTCCAGCTGTTCTCAAAAGTAAGGAGAGAGGGAGGGGCTTGACAAAGGGGTGGGATGAAAGTCATCTTCGCCAGTCAAAACTCTCAGCTTCTTGCCATGACAGCCAATAAGATCATTGGGTGGAATACACATTGTGGCAACTGGATCAGGGCTGAGTGTGCAGCAAAAAGGGCTCTTATAGTCAGCTGAGGGAAGGGGGAAGGATAAAGAGAGGGGAAGAAATGTAAAACTAATTTCTCAGCTGTCATGAGAAGCTGCTTCACTGCTCCTAAATGAGGCCATTTTCTCTCCCTTTTCCTTGGTCAATGGCTTAGTGCAGCTGATGTGTGCAGACTGGCTAACTCAGGATGCTTTAGTCTTCTGTCCACAGAACAGGTACAGGTGGGGCAAGCTCCCTGTGCTAACAAAATGCCTTTTGCTTGGACCTAAGGAGGTCAGTTGCAGGGTGACTCGATCCTTTCAGAATGCTGAGACTTTTCATGCCTAGAGCAACTTTCATCTGAGGGAAAGCACTTTAGGATCATTCCTAATTATGCCTTTGAGAAAGGTACAACCATCGCTCTGGGATAGCTGGAGAAATTGAGGCAAAGTGACTCCATGGTAGAACTAGGAATAGAATTCCTTTTCTTTTGCCCCACGGCCCCAGTCAACAGACCCATTGCCTTCCAACTTTTGCTGAGAGTGAACAGGCATGCCAATTGTAATAGTGCTTCTTACTGTAAGATCACCTGTCCTCTCAACTAGACTGAGACAACCAAGTCATTGCATTGCTTAGAGGTCACTAAGCAGCCCTTTCATTTCTACGGTCCCCAGTCCCTCTTACTTCCTGCCTCTGCCTTAAACATTTTAAATAGGTCTCACAGGAGACACCTTAATCTGGCATCCTGTTCTTCTGCATAGTTAGTGACGTTTGAAGGAGTCATACTCGGAGCCTTGACCAAAATGCATGTGTACATAATAATTAGCTCTCTTATGAGGTGTTAGCGGTGTGTGGCAGTGAATATATTTGTTCTCAGCAAACTAATTCTCTTTTGTGCTTAAGTAGTTTAGATTTCACATTCAGTGCAGAAGAGCTTTAATAGAATGATTTTTTTTTCTTGAGTATAAGTGTGGATTGCTAGTGAAACAAGCTTGTCCCTTCCCAGACTGGACTACCCCAACAGATATCCCAGTCATCTGCATCTCCATTAGTAGTCTTTGTAGCAAAGCTAGTACCCACAGCAATGAGTTCATGCAATATGCGTTCCTGCTCCCTGACTGTTTTGTGAACCTCGACACCATTCAAGTAGGGCAAACTTTCCCTGAGCCATATAAGCAACTGAGTACTCTTAGATAATAGCACCTTCCTCTTAAGCTACTGTAACAGCTGCTGCTGAAGTCAAGCAACTCAGGCTGGCAAGGCCTCTGAAATCAGTGACTTTAGTTTGACCTTGTGTATTGACCCTGCCATGTGCCTTCAGCTCTCAGTGACTGCAGCAGGAACAGGATTAGAGCCTGAGGGTCTGATTCTGCCAACTCTTGCTCGTGTGAGTAGCCCTGACCTCAGTGGTGTCATTGCTGTGAGTAACAGCTACTCGCATGCATAAGGGCTTGCGGACTCAGTGCAAGCGGTTCATTGACAAAACTCCCCTGAGTGTAACTTGCAACAGTTATATTAAGTCAGACTTTGACCCAGTAGGACTTCCTCAGGCCGAGGGCATGCAGGACTGAGGCCCTGTGTGAGCCCTAGCACAGTGCATACTGAGAGTCACGGTGTTGTGGTGTTTCTGCGGGAGAGGAAGCAGAGTAAGTTTGAGCGCATGTACCTTCCTTCATGATTCTGCTGTTTGCATTAGCACTTTCTGCAAAAGGGGGGTGGGGGAACTATTTACAAATGCCATTAAAGCACTCTTGTAGCACTCTCAGATGGTGATCAGCACAGAAATATTTTCCTAACAATTAACTGAATTCAGTGAAACATTAATGAAGCAGCCTTGGATGGGAGGGAACTAGATTTTAACATGCCAGAGACCAGAAAAGCGCACAATAAACTGTGTGCTGGAATTACCTATTTTACAACATGTTGTTCACTTTTACTTCAAGGGTGGAAATAAATTCTGCTTGCACCTGTGAATAGACCCCAGAACGCTTCTCGGAAAGAGAGAGCTACTTATGAGTGTTCCACCACTAAAGATATTACAAGAATTCTATGGGTGAGGAGGGGAGTGGTTTCTATATGGTGCCAGGCTGGCCGATTTAACATACTTAACCTAGCTCCTCCATTAGCATAAATTTTAAATGTAAGCTCATTGGATCTATTCTTTTTTACACAATGGCTTGTTTGGTTTGTCCCCATGGAACTTTTATTTACAAACCCTCCTCCTCACCATGTGGGTCTGGTCAGCAGGAATTCAGTGCAGGGAACATTTGCAGGTTCAGACCCCCTTCTCAAAACTAGGGGTTCACATCTGTCTCGTTGCAGCTTCTCCAGTGGGAGGTTTGAAAGTTGAGCCAGGGGTCCTGTGCAAAGTTCAATCCTCCTGGCTCCCTCTGCCCATGATACTGTCTCTACTTCCCAGGTTTCACTCCCTCTCCTGCCCAAACACCTTCCACTTCTCATTCAAAGCCACTTGTTATCTGAAGTGATAAGGCATCTCCTTTGGTAGCATCTTTCAGCCTGTCTCCATTAGGCAGATAGTGAATCTCGATATTATTTCCAGATCAAGGCATCCCTTGAATCATTCAGCTGGCCCTGAATAGTGAGGTGGAAATGTTGTTTAGCCATACAGAGCCACGTAGAAAACTAAAGCAAAGGGGCAGCTGGACCAGTGAGCACAAAGATTCACCTCTCAATGTTTCCAGGTCATCCTCAACTCAAACAGGAGAGGTATGGGGATCAGAGTGCAAGGAAGAGGAGTAGTCTCCTAAAGCCCTGTATCAGCTTTGACCTAGCACTGCTCCTATTGAAATAAATGGTAAAACTCCCACTGCCTTTACTGGGAGCAGAATTAGGCCAACACAGAGTGCTTTTGAAAATGTTTATATGTTACCATTTCTCTCTCCCCCAAAAACTAAGAGCAATATGTCTATGTTCAAAATGTCCTAAGCTGCTAATTTTATTTTGCTGCAAACAGTATCTTGCCGCATCTTGAGCGGAAGATTGTAGCAAAGAGTTGATATTTTTCTTACAATTATTATGTAACATTTAATGTTAGTGCATAAACATTCTTGTAAATTCAGGCAGACAGGTGCTTGATGGTATGCAACACAGCTCTGAATATACATTATGCACACTCAAGATTTGTATTGTCTGCAGCACTGTTGTTCCATACACATGTATTGAAGGCCACGCTATTCCATATATGCCATACTGCCAAAGGACACTAATTGTGGTCCAATCCTGTAATTCTTGGGTCCTGAAACTTCCACGGGCATCTACAGGTGTTCCACCTGCAATATCATACTTGCTTTAAAGTCTTTTTTTTCAAAAAAAAAAAAAAAAAAAAAAAAAAATACATCCCTTCACTCTAATTCTAATATCAGATAGTAAATTGTATTTTAAAATGTCTGTTGTTTGATTTCCTTAATAAATTAATTAGATGCATTATGTCACTCTTATTTATAGTCACTTTCTAGTTAGGAAAATAGGGATTGCCAGACTGGATAAATGGCTCTTTTAGTGCAGTTTACTGTTTCCAGGAGCGGCCAGCGCTAGATGCTTTAGAGGAAGATGCAAAAAACTGTAGGGGACAATCATGGAATCACCTGTTCCTAGATACAGTTTCTTCCTAACCTCCTTAATTCGGTGGTTTAGGGAAATTTTCTTAAATTTTGGAAAACTTTTTTCAAATAATTTAACCTTTCAGTAGTTTGGCAGTTCCCTTGTGCACAAAATAGCATTTGGAAAAACAAACTGCTTCCAAGTCCTTTTTCTTTTGCTTGATATTTTTCTTCCCACTACTGTGGGTTGTGTAATAAAATAGAACACACAACAGCTTTCCACAAGCTGCGCACGCTCCTTGCTTAATAATTAACCAAAAGGTTCCTTTGGGGGACGAGGTACAAACATTGACTGTACTAAATCTGTAAATATCTGTTTATTAATTACCTTTTGAAGAAAAATGTGACCTATTTTAACACTTGACTCCCAAAATAGTCAAAAATATGTGGCTCAACAAGTTAAAGTACATTCCATTTAAGTGATTTGCTCCATGACAAGCTTCTGGCTGGTTCTTGCCTATTTTTCCTCTAGCCAGGCTCGTTAAGTAATCAGAAAAGTGTATTTACCCAGTGGAAGTGCAAATAGAATTTTTGTTTTGTAGCTATTCCGAGCCATGTGTCCTACTAAATCAGTAGAGGTGCTGATAGCATATAGACTCCAGATAGTTCTAACTACTTGAAAATAGAACTCACAGCCTGAAACACTCTGTGTGAGTTAAACACATCATAGTCTCTATTAATTTAGGTCCTGATCTGCAAAGGCCCTAGCACTCTTGCGTCCCATTAAAGTATCAAGTGTGCAGCACCCCTAAAGAAGAGGCCTATAAAAAGACCCTGTTTGACTGCACAGAAACTCAAGATTCTATCCATGAGATAATGCATTAGTGAGAACCTGAGTTGTTTTTCATGGCCTTCCTCCAACAATATAGGCTGGGACAATCTAAAGCTGTGCGTGATTTTATATATACAGTATAAAGCGAACACAATAATATAGGCAAACACCCCACTCCCAACACAAAAGGACTTTGGACATGTTAACAGGTTCAATGTACCTCACCCTATTCATAAATACAAATAATTCAGTATAGACATTGAGGGTGTGTTGTGGGGGTGGGGAATTAAAATGCCCTTGTCGATAAGATATCTTAGGCCAGGCTGGGCTAGTCACCTACATGTAGTGCTATTTCCACTTGGCTCTGTAGGACAGTCAGGCACTTGTCTCCAGGCAGCTGTATACACTAATACCAACAAACCAATTAATTAGGCAAAATGCTAATTAACAGAGCATTTAAATAGCACTTCACATTTTCAAAATACATTACACCACAGCTGTGTTCAGGTTCAGTAAAATAGTTCAATTTCCCCCATTTTACAGAAGGAATAAAATGAGGCAGAGAACTTAAACGATTTTCCCAAGGTCAGTAGTAGTAAGCATTGGAGATAGTTAGAACAAGGGTTGACTTCCAGCACAAAGTTACAGTACAATCTTTCCCACTCTTATTTTCCTGTAGTACAAAGGACACTGCAGTGATTGTCAGGCTGGGAAGATAGTTTAACTGCTTGGTTGCCAGCCATTCATTACAAATAGCTTCATGGTGCTAGAAGTCACAGTAGAAAAGCAGTGATAATTTTTTTCCCCCACTTCTCCACTGTCATTTTACTTCACTCAGTCCAAGCCAGAGCAGGAAGGTAATAAATGAAATTGGGCTTCCAATTTTCACTAAAACCCAAAGTATGAAAGATTGCTGACATTTTAAGGCCTAGCTACAATTTTCAAAACAAGTTATGTCCTATTAAAAAGGGCAATGCAGCTTTTATTAATACATTGTACAAAAATAGAAGGATGTTTCTGAAAACAAACATTTATTTACGTCATGGAATGACAAAGCTGCTATTTCTAGCAGAAAGTTCCCAATGGTTTGTGGGGCAGCTAATTGCCTAGGAAGTTCAATCAAAATGGAAACTTAATAGGCAATACAATCATTGCTGCAAAAATATAGTAATAAGTGAAGAAATGTTTTGACAATCACTAGTATATCACTTGCCCACACCCATCCCAATTTGTCTATGTACTCTTTAAGGACCATGCAGGCAGTCAACTAGAGAAATATAGTACCAGACTCTTGACTAGATAATGGGTTTTAGTGCAAACTTCACTTTCAACACATGATGGACAGCACTTAACTGATTTCTGCTGAAAGGAAAATAGGGCTGCTTACAAAACACCCTGGCAATGGACAGATTCTCCCATAGGGTTTACCAAAGCCAGCTGCAATTATTTAAAACTGCAACTGCCTTGTCTTCATGAACTTTATAATATGTGGTTGTTTAACATGGGTTAAACATACCTTTTCTCTTACAGAAGACAAGACCATATAAGAATGTATGTAGTTTTGGAAGCTCATTGGTGTTAAACCATCTCACACCAAGGGGAAAATAGGTGGCCTAAGATATGGATTCAGTTCAAAATTTAATACCTTCCTAGTACTTGTTTAGCCTTTCAAAATGGCCATGAAAATGAATCCAATTGAGCCCAGTATCTACTCATTCAGATCCTGACTGGAAGGCAGGGTGGATTTTTACTTGTCAAAGTATAGTACTGAATTTGGGTAAACAATCTTACAAATGTATTAGTTCAGATAGACCGAGCACAAAAACTATTCATTCATATGCATAACGTTTTCAAATTGAATGGGAAGATGCCTTAACACCCCCCTCTGGTGTTAAGAAATGAGAAATACATCAAGTGCATGAGATTGACCTAGTATGATGATGCTTTAGAAAACAAACCTCAAATTGACAGAGTCCTGTGGCACCTTAAAGACTAACTGCAAATTGAATAGACTACTGTATAACCCAGGGGTGGGCAAACTTTTTGGCCCGAGAGCAACATCAGGGTTGAAAATTGTACAGAGAGCCAGATAGGGAAGGCTGTGCCTTCCCAAACAGCCTGGTCCTGCTGCCATCTGACCCCATCTCACTTCCCGCCCCCCCTATATTTAGTGACAAAAGCCATCTTTTCTGTCTCACCATCTTGGACAGCTTTCCTCTCTTCAGCGTCTAACAGACACGCCCTTATACCTTAACTACATCCTATGCTCTTTTCAATTCAATATCCCCTTTCTACAGGATTCTAAATGTGCTAATGGTTACATTGTCTAATCGGGCTGGTAAGTATATGTTTTTAATATAACTACTCTATTAAATCTCTTGCAATCAAGAGTGGGAAACAATTATACAACTTTATCCTTTGTATATGACTGAAGTGCTAGTGTTTAGTGCTTCATGCTCTTATGCATGCACAATATGCTTCAAACTACTTTGCAGTATTTACCATGGCACAATACAGCAACCATAGGTGAAATCACACGTCCATTAAAGTAAAAGACAAAACTTGCATCGCCTTCACTGAAAGTATGACATCACCCCATGGTTTTTGCAGTCTAGGCATCATTTTTTCAGCCTTATGCACAAGAGAAGACTTCCAGGTCTTTTGAATCTTATCATCCAAAACAAACTCCTTTCAAAGTATCAAAGCTAACAGTCTGTAACTGGCACGCTAAAGATTGTGCAAAGTCACTGCATTCAGTCAAATACTTTTTGAACTGAAGTGCTAAAAAAAGCACCTAGTTAACTGAGGTGAGTACCAACTAAGCTACATTTTAACAACTCTTGGACCTTTATATTGTCCACACTAATTTTAATAATCCGTTTCTTAACCCAAGGCAGAGAGAAGGTGCTAGCAGGGAAGATGGGTTGTCCTATTTCTTAGGTGGAGTGTCTCAAAAGCAGGATAAAGGGCTGCTAGTCAATTTCTAATGCTTTTTAATTCTACACAGCAGGCCTCTAGTAAGCAAAGTACCTACTGAAACAGTTAATAGCTCTATACTTGAATTTGTTTCATTTGCTTAATATGAGAAACACATAGGGAGTCGCATCTTAGGTTTGCACACCTTTGAGAGGGAGAGAGCCTTTGCAGATCTAGTAAGTTTTATAAGGGGACCTGAAAGTGGAGGCTTGGAAAATTTTTTACAGAATGAATTTACATAATTCTAGTGCTGTTCAAAAATGCTTCAGACAGTGCTCCTTAGTGAATTAGATGCATTTTCCCTTTTACATTACAAAAGACAATGCTGTATTTATAGAGTCCATGTTTCAAAAGTTGATCTAGTTACTCTTCCAGACCCCTGGCTGTGCCTATAATAAATGCCATTCCATTTAGAAAGGATTTGTTTCAGTGTACAGAAAGCAATTTTACATTGTGAATGTCATGTACACTTTAATGGACCTTACAAGAATGCTAGTGTTTTGACTGACTGTCTCAGAAAACTTTGGCCATGAATTCCACAGAAAAGCTATATTACAAGCACTTATTTGCCTCAGGAACTAGCTAACTGCAAGGGGTCAGGTGTGTTAGTGGCTTGTGAAGACTAAATCATGCTCCATTCACTCATTCAGGTATTTCTACCAATGTAACTAAACAAGACCTGATCCACAAATGAATACTACACCAAAAATATGCATGCATAAACCACATTTTTATTGGTGCAATAATGAGTTTTGCAATATAGGACACATTTAAAGAAATATTTAAAAATAACTTGTGC
Organism: Dermatemys mawii; assembly: GCA_007922305.1. NCBI lineage: Eukaryota > Metazoa > Chordata > Testudines > Dermatemydidae > Dermatemys > Dermatemys mawii. Next base: position 7,571,329 of record ML677412.1, on the reverse strand, counting down.
TAATGATAAAACAGGATGTTAGGTCACTGGAATACATGGGTATATTTTTTTAGTGTCAAGATTTTTAGGAATTCTTAACTGTCAATTATTTTACTGCAACACCACACTTACATTAGGCTAGGTCCCTGCTAAACATGTAAACTTTGACAAGCTTTTAAAGTGCTGTGAAAATCATGAGATGTGCATTTCTTTATGCAATATAAAATGTTTGTGAAAGGCCACATGATTAGAGTAGGTTAAGCTTCTTTCCTCCCTCCTTCAGGAAAAGGAATTGAGTGCTGGTGAAAAAGACCAGATTGGCAAACTGGAAGCTGAAGTCCTATAATTAAATCAGAACTAGTCCCCCACAGGCCAGCTTCAAAAGGCACTTGTGTGCCAAGGAATTTACCCCTAGAGGTAGAAAGTTCAGTCTCCCTGGCCCATTCAATCCCTAGTCTCAGCTGAAACATTCAGCATGGAAATTAGTGCTAATATTTTGTGGGAGCTGTAAGGACATCAGTCCATCTGACCCTATTTCTCCATCAGTATGGACAGAGGACAAGCTTCATCACCAAATACCAGTTACCTGAGCTTAAGTTCCATGCTGTCCTGAACAACTAATTTCAGAAAACATCCACAATTTAGTATCTTGGAGCTACGGGAAGTAATGCTTCAGTGCAAGTCAATTACCAGAGGTCTTGAAAGTCTCAGGTTGATTCCCCTGAGATAAAGAAATCACTTGATATTTCCAGGTCTACTGTGTGTTTGAAAAAAGCTAGTAGTAAATCAGACGTAATGAATCTAGCACAAATTTATAAGGTCTTTCCATAAGAAAACAAGTGAAATTGCTTTTTCAAATTTTATAATTTATCCCTCCAGAAAATTTGGATTTTCTGCTTGAGAGGAAGGTAACTGACCACTTTCCATCTCTTATTTAGACTCTGAATTAGTCTGCTCTTTCAAAAATTAAGATGTTGAATTTTAACAAAGTTAATTAATTGTTACACTAAGAATCTGAACAAGTATTAAAGTACTTCAGTTGTGATTTCAGATCCAAATCCATCTGATTTTTCTAGATAATTAAAACACATTCAAGCAATGAGAATGACCTTACATTAAACACAATATAGCAGAGATTCAGTTAAACAAAGCAGACTCTTTTAGTATTAGAACAGGGCAAATAAACATTTGTGACCATGCTCTCCACTTCAGAGATCCATTGCAGATAGTTTGAATTCTGTTACAATGTATGCAAAGATTTATCAAGACTTGTTTTGTGCTCTGGAATATGCAATACTAAAGGATTTTGCAGTACAGCAGTTGTTCCCAACAGCCAAGAAGAAGTTTGCTAACACGTTACACAGTAATAGTATTTTGCACTTACATAGCACCTTTCATCCAAGCACTTTAAACATCAATCCATTAGCCTCACAATACCTCTGTGAGGTAGATAGTATACCCATTTTATAGATGAATATACAGACTGACGTGTAGCAATTTGTCCAGGGTGTATCAACCATTCACTGAAAGCTGGGAATATAATGTAGTAATCTGAGAGTCCCTAGGTCTAGCCACTAAACTGAGTTCCATCTCCAGTATTTAGTTCAAAGGAACATGAAAGATACTGGATTATAATGTCTCATTACATTAGCTTTAAGCATCTGCTTCTAGTCAAGCATTAAACAATTTAAAACAAGTCTGAAAGCTAAGCAGGCTTAACACTGACAGCTAGCTTGATTTCTGTAACAAACTCATGAGTGCAATGTAACTTAATACTGAGTAAAAATTGTGGTCCAACCAAATTCTGGTCTTCAACTATTTCGTTTAGGCCTTAATCCAGCAGGACACCTATGCACATGTAACTACAAGCACATTCCTAGTTCCACTGAGGGTTTACAGAACTATCCCTATACTTGTATATGCATGAGAGCTCCAAGTCAGGAAATTACTGAAGCAGGTGCTTAAGGGGGCTTTCCTAATCTAGGCTTTAGCTAGAATAGTCTTAGTAAATTGTGTTTTGTCTTTGAATAAGTAGAAGTTTCAATTCCTGAAGCTGACTTCCTTATGAAGATGTATATCTTTGTTCCCCATTTGCACAAGCATTTCAGACCCGAAACAAAACGTGGCTAAGTTTAAATGCCTTAACACACGTGTTGAGCCATTCTAAAAAAGTTTCAGTAATATGCACATTTACAGCATCTTTAACTTAGATGATCTCAAAGCAGTATACATTAAGCATCATAATCCCCATAAGGTGAGATTTCTTTATTGTACCAGTTCCAAAATTCCTGCTTTTGTCATTTCAGAAACAGAGCATTTTACCTAGCTTATTTTGTTTTGAAAAACTGCTCCATTCTCTATTAGAATAGAGGTCTTGCTACTTAATCACTGAGGAGAAATCAGATAAGCTTAAGGGCATCTGGCAGAATACAAAAGAAGAAACTTCAAGTTTTTCCCTTTGGATAAATGCTCTGACTTTATGAAAAAGAAACCCCAAGTCTTTGATCTGTAAAAGAATGAGAACCAAAGATTAAAAAGTGCTAAAACAATATTTGGAGCCTGGTACACCTTAACATTTTTCAGTGGCCAAAAGATAAGCCACATTTAAGCAAAAACTAGATGTTTAACCAATACAACCTGTAATTTGAATCTGAACTACTGTAATTCCTTCTTGCTGGAATTAAGATCATTGTTACCCAGGATCCAAGTATTTCAAGAAACATGCCAACATTCTGATGCAGTGTAAACAGAGGGGTTGACAGTTAATTTTCAAGCAACTAAACTACATTTCTAGTAGTATCTATGGAAAAATATTAATTTATTGGGTATTTAACAGTCTACTCAATTTTAAAAAGGTTTTCACTACAGCCACCAGACTGTACATTCTACTTTTGTTCATTCTGACCTAATGCAAGGCAACTTTGTTACCTTTTCCATATGAAGTATGCACTATAAGCATAGCTGCTGTAAAAATTACTTGAACATATGAGTTACTATATGACTTCATACAAAATGCTGATAGGCACATGAATATGCCAAACTAAGAGCAGTTTAGAAATACTGAAAGATAACTAAACCCAATAATTCAGAGTTTAGATTTAAACTGTTATTCTAAGTCTATGTAAATGTAGGTACAGTATTGTGTGTATGTCCAGCCATGTCCCACAGCAGCTTCTCCATCAGAAAATAAGGTTCTTTGGGAATTAGGACTTTTAGCTGCTAACATACAACAAACAGCTGCCAGTTACTTTAAAATCAGCATGCAAGTTACCTATTTCAAACTAGTTGGGAACAGAGGTATGCAGTAGTGACACTATCTGTAAACCTGCACACTAACAAAGCTGTGCATCTCAATCATTAAGTTAACAGAGCTTTTCAAGCTTTGTGAAGGGAGTTTTTTATGCTTACATACAGCTTATCTTAAAGCCCAGAATCTTATTCTGGTGCAGTGAGGTAGTAGATGTAACCATCCTCATGCAGATGTCACACTTCTCCAAAGTTTGCATGCCCAGTCTCCTTGGCATGTTCTCTGGCTTCCACTTGTCCAGTTAACCCCTTCTGGCACACCATGCATCTCAATGTAAAGCGGTTTACATCAGTAAACTGCCTCTTTCGTCTGGCTTCATCTGCTAATTCCAATGCTTGTGCAAGAACAACATCATCATTTGTTGAGAAAATGGTCAGGGGAGGGATGTCTGAGTCAGGGATTTTACGTTCAAGTGGATCATAATGAATCCCATCATAAATCAGAAGGACCCGCCTAGCATAGCCAGCATCTTCCCCAAAACGGTCAATTCTGACTGTCTGTGTATCCACTACACAGATTTCACACTGATAAAACTTAGACAGAATGGATACTTCGATGGCTCCTCCCCATGTATCTTCTCTTCTGATCCACTCACAATACTCTTCATTGGTTTTCCCTAGTACTACCTCACAATAGGACTCTGGATCACTTGCCACTATCTGGGCTATAAGACTGCGCATCTCCGGAGCACATGCTGGATCATAAACACCTCCCTCTACCACATAGAATATACTTGTGAAGAGACAGGAGTTATCTGCTGGAACAACCCTCCTTGCAAGTACAGGCAGTGCTTCCCTGACCAGTGTAGGGACACTCCTTTTTGCAACTACAGGTGACTCAGTCTTGGGTTTAGTTGTGTCCTCTTCAACTATTAGAGTATCACCTGCCAAAAAGAATAAGAACTGTTAACACTACACAGATGAAACACAGTGTTGATTCACCAAAGTGCAGAACAAAGGAAAAACTACCAACAGAGAAGCAAATACTTTAGTTTCCAGTATATCATGCCTCAGTTCTCTGACAATCAGCTAGTCACAATAAAAAGCATTACCAATTGAATAAGTTGCATAAGAAGTCACAGCACAATGCAGATGATGATTGTAGTTGGGATCTCACTGTATATTGCTGGTTCAGATAGACACAGGGTTTGTACTGGAGTTTCCAAATTAGCACCATGGTTAATGTTTGTTTACTGCCTGAATCTGGAACATGAGTAATCCTCAGTCTCTTTCATTTTAGAATCTTTTGAAAACCCATGTGAGAGACAGTGAAATAAAGATGTTTCCACTTACGGATGCTGATAAACAGGTTGGACAGTCACTGAATGCTATTTTGCAATTTTTTATTAAAGGGTGGTAACCTCAATATTCCAACCAAGTTTCAGGTAAGTAATTATAGTCTGCTGTAATACAATTTCAATTAGGTATAGCCACCTTTTGCTCTTCCTGTCTTGAGTTGCGGCACAACATTGTGCTGTAGAATATTAATGTGTCTCTAAACAGCTCTTGCCTTTTATGGCATTTGCTATGTTGTTTATACTGTGTTGGAGCAGGCTTATAAGGTTTTAATATTTGCAAAGAAAATGAATAAACTACAGTAAGGAAATGCAGCCTAAGCCACACTAACAATTTCAGTGAGGCCTGAGCATCAGCAGAGGAGGTTATAAGGGCAAGCTCAACCTACTCTTCAGCCAGCAGTCCCTACACCATCCACTCTAGAATTAAAGTTCAGAACAATACATCTCTCGCTGCATGCTCCTCTCTCCTCCACTCTCCTTACCCCCGCACTGCTCAAGGGGGGGAAAGAGCAGACCCAGGACTGTTACCCCCCCCCCTCAGACCAGCTGTGCTCAGGGAGGCACACAGCAACCTCCCTGCACTCAGGGTCGCACAGCGTCAGCCAGATCCCCCCCTCCTCTCCCCGGCTGGGTTCAGCGTGCAGGGCTCACTCCCCAACCCGCGCCCCCCTCTAAGTCGAGGACTCCCCGCAGGCGCTGTCCGGTAGAGCTGCCTTGCCCATAATGGGGGCGGGCTGGGCAGCTGAGGGGGACCAGGCCCCCAGAAACCCCTCCCCCCCAGGCTCAGGCCTGTCACCCGCGGCAGCCCCCGGCCCCGCCAGCGAGGGGGGCCGTGTCCCCACCTGAGTGGATGCCGAGCTCCCCCAGCCGCCGCTCCCCGTCGCTCAGGTCCAGGCCCCGCGGCGGGAAGCCGAGCAGGAGGCGCTGGGCCGGGGCGGGCACCCCAGTGAGGGCGGCCAGGGCGGCCTGTAGCTCCCGGAGGCGGGAATGCGCCGTGAGGCCGGGCAGCGGGTGGGAGCCGCTGCGGGCCTTGCAGCGCAGCCGCAGCATCCTCCTCCGGGCCGGGGCTCCCCGATCTGCCCCCCCCTCCGCAAAATGGCCGGGGCGGCTGCCCCGCCAAGTCTCGCGACACTTTCGCCATGGCTCGCTATTGGCTGAGCGCCAATCCGCAGCGTGGGGCGGCACGCTGGAGACGCCCTTGGTGACGTCACACGCCCACGGGGAATCTCACAGTCGAGGGGAGCACGTCACCGCGTGCTGTCTCCTTGCAGTCAAGGTGGAATAGGAGCTGGTGGGGGCGGAGCTCTAGCACGACCTCATTTGCATAATTGCATCTTATTTGCATATCATACGTACCTGTTCTTTTACTCCTTCACAGTTCTCCGGCAAATAATCGAGTGAGCTCATTTACATGCCATTTATCTCTGGACACATTTGCATCTCATTTCCACGCTTTGCCTATGGCGCGTTGACGCCCCATTTGCATGTCTAGACCTGTGCTAATTGTTAACGTTCCCTTGCCTAGCTTGGCCCCGCTCCGCTGGCTCCCCAGGTCCCCCTCGCGCTGCGCATCCTTTCCCAGCGCCGCTGCAGAGTTGCGTCTCAGTCACGTGGGCGCCACATTAGCATATCATTTGCATCCCGTTCCTGCTCCGCCAGCCGCTAGTGTCACCGGTGCGGTGCGGTGCGGGCTCCGCGCAGGCTGGCTTGCTGCAGTGCGGGGGTCGCGCGAGCCGGCCGGTTCGCCCAGGTCCTTGCGGCTGCGGGGGGGCTCGCAGCGCTTGGCAGGTGCGACAGCCGCGTGGCTTCCCAGCCCGTCCCGGTACGTCCCCGCACGGAACCCGGTCCCGGGCTCGCGCTGAAGGAGGTTTGGGGCGGGGATGGGGGGAGGCTGTGCCTCAGTTTCCCCGCGCTGCTAGCGAGCGTGTCTGGGGGGGCTCTGCAGGTCGGCACCCGATGAATGGCCGAAATCCTGGAGCGGGGCTTGGGGGTGTCTGGCTGAGAGACCTGCCCCCTGCTCAGAGGATGCTGTTCCCAGCCGGGGCAGCCCCGGCATCTCGGGAACTGGCCCCTAAAGAAGTGCCCAGCCATAAGTGCCCGATGACTGTGGGAGGTTGGGAAAGCTGTGCCTTTATATCTGTAGTGATTTACATGCCAGGGGTAAAAGTAGATACGCTTCCCACCCACTCTTCTATTCCCTGGCTGAGATGGTTCATTACCCCTGGGGAGGGGATGTATTTTTTTCCTTCTCCGCTTCATTTTTCTGTGCTTTGCGTTATCTTGTGCCAACTACATAAATTACAATTTGTGTCTGTTACAACCTGCTGTTGACCTTGGACTACAGCTTGGAGACTGTTAAATGGCTTCCTTTCCCTCCCACCGGAACAGCCCAGATAAGTTGCTATGCATCTTTTTTTATTCTGTCTATTGGATTTCACAAGGATTTGTTTCTTGGTTCTTCTTTTCTTTTCCAAGAGCCTGAAGATCCAACACTGACCCAGTGTGTGATTAGCAGCAATGTCAGGACATGCAGCATTAGTCCCAGAGCAGAACAACAACAACAGCAACCAGGAAAGCAAAACTTCAAATATGCGAGTCTCAGAAAAAAAGTGCTGTGAGTATTTGTGACAGTCTTGAGGAGGATATATCTTGTGTCTTGCAATGAATTCCTCTTTTACCTGTTCATAAAGAAAGGTAGTCCATCAGTCATGCTTTATTCATTCTAGCTCAGGCAAACCAATTTCATCATTAGTGCAACTCTAGACGTTGGTGGCATTACACCAGAAATGAATTTAGCCTTATCCAGAATCCTGAAAGGAGCTGTACGTGAGTGCAGAAGCAGGATCTTTTTTTTAAAACAAGAGCATCCTGACATGCACAGCTCTTGTTTTTAAGTCTTTAACATAAACATCTTGAGTGATTTTACTTTTTCTGACTTGATAGCTGAATTGTATCCCCCATGCAACCCTCAGTACAAGTACAACAGTGGCAGTGTTGGCTTCCCCCGTGTCACCTCCCCAACCTGCTTCAGCTCTGATCTGGAGGGCTGTTCATTTTGTATATCCCATTCAATTCTTGGCCTCTCTGCTGAGTCTGCCAACAAGAAGAACAACTGTGATGTGTTTTATGATGTCCACTTGGAACTAAGATCCCCAGAAATAATTTCATGTAGGCTCCTAAAGTGGTACTTCACGGGTTTCTAACTGTTCACAGTTTTGGTTGTATCACTTTGGTTATATTTGTTACATGTTTTGCTCTTCTGGACAGATGTTTACCTTTCGAGTTAATAATGTTTTGCAATTCAGCTGTAATGTAGATTAGAGTTTTAATGTAATCTCTGTTCCTGAAAGCCACCCACATGTACTATGCAATAAGTAGCACAGCTGTACTTGAACAGTGGTTTAAAATAGCTCACTATGAAATGTTGTTCCATATTTCCAACTAATGTGCTTCATCAGGCAGTGATGTGGGCATGTTACATTTGTGATAGAATCATAGAATTTTAGGGTTGGAAAAGACAAGGGGAGGTCATCTAGTCCAACTCACTGCTCAAAGCAGGACCAATACCAGCTAAATCATCCCAGCCAGGGTTTTGTCAAGCTGGGCCTTAAAAACCTCTCAGGATGGAGGTTCCACCACCTCCCTATGTAACCCATTCCATTGCTTCACCACTCTCCGAGTGAAATAGTTTTTCCTAATACCCAACCTAGATCTCCCCCACTGCAACTTGAGACCATTACTCTTTGTTCCGTCATCTGCCACCACTGAGAACAGCCTAGCACCATCTTCTTTGGAACCCCTCTTCTGGTAGTTGAAGGCTGCTATCAAATCCCCTCTCACTCTTCTGAAGACTAAATCATCCCAGTTCCCTCAGCCTGTCCTTGTAAATCATGTGCCCCAGCCCCTTAATCATTTTTGTTGCCCTCTGCTGAACTCTTTGTCTACGTCTCTTCAGTAGTGGGAGGACCAAAACTGGACACAGTACTCCAGATGTGGCCTCACCAGTGCCGAATAGAGGGGAATAATTACTTCCCTTGATCTGCTGACAATGATCCGACTAATGCACCCCAATGTGCTGTTGGCCTTCTTGGCAACAAGGGCATACTGCTGACTCATATCCAGCTTCCTGTCCACTGTAATCCCCAGGTCCTTTTCTGCAGAACTGCTTAGCCAGTCGATACCTAGCCTGTAACGGTGCTTGGGATTCTTCCTTCTTAAGTGCAGAACTCTGCTCTTCACTGAACATCATCAGATTTCTTTTGACTTAATCATCCAGTTTGTCTAGATCACTCTGGACCCTATCTGTAACCATATCCCTGATATGTTGAGTTGATACCAAACCTAATGTCTACCAATCTCCCTTGAACTCTTTTTTAACCCAACTCTTCCAGTCTTCTGTTGTCATAGGCCAGGAACAGATTTCAGCAAAGAATCCCAAAGGTATTTGCTCAGTAGGAAGGGTGCACACACATATGCTATTATTTAGGGCTGCATAATCACCAGAGGTCTGTTTTAATTTTTACTGCTTTCCAAGTATCTCTCCCACATTGATTTTCGCTCCCACTGAATATCTTTGTTAGGGATTACTTTTTCTCCACATGTACTAGTTGCACTTATACAGATGACACTCATTTCGTTATTTCCTGCTTATACATCTAACCATTCTGGGTCCCTGTGGCAGGGCAGGGGTAAACCCCTTTAGAGCCCTGCCAAAATGCTGGCTGTCGCCTGCCTTCTGGCAGGAGGCCAGGGGCAGAGACACAGGTAATCAGCAGGGAGCCCAGCTGCAAGCTCTAACGAGGACTGGCTCAGAGGAATATGCTGAGCTAAGTGCTGGCAGCTGGGCTGAGGCACCAGGAGGGCTATAAAAGCCCTGGGCAAACCTCAGTGAGGAAGCTAGCCTGAGAGGAGACAGGAGAGTAGTTTGCTGTCCCCTGTGCAAGTAAGGATATGTCAAAGGACAGGAGACCCTGGGGAGGGTCTATGGGTCACTATCTGTTGGGGGATTTGGGAGCTGCATGAGTGCTGTGAATAAAGACACTGGGGTGAACCAGTATAAAAAGGTGTGGAGGACTCTCTATTTCACCAGTCCAAACATAGGGTGCAGATACCAGAGGGTGGAAACCTGTGTGAATCCTGTGCAGTCCCATAACACAGTATCTTTATGAATTTTTCAAAACCTCCCAATCTGGATCACTCTGGGAATTTAAATTCAACATCTTGTAAGCCTCTTCCTCCAGATTCTTTATAAAACTATTTTAAGGGGCATCATCAATTTAAAGTAGGATGACCAGACCACAAATGTGGAAAAAATGTGATGAGGAAAGGTGGGGGGGGGGGAAACAGGAGCCTATATAAGAAAAAGACCCCCAAATTGGGACTGTCTCTATAAAATTGGGACATCTGGTCACCCTAGTTTAAAGTTATCCTTGTGTTTGACAGTGTTTTACCTACAATTGTTGCAAATAATCTTTAAAATGACTGTGACAGGAAGAGACTGTGGGGAAAAGATATTTATTTTTTCCCATTTGTGTACATTATGCATTTGCAGCACTTGGTACAGATGGCTTTTCCAAAGTCAGTTTCCCTGTTGTTTGTGTGGGTTTTTGTGCACAGCAACAAGTGAGAGAAGAGGCTATCAAACAATAAAAACAATTGGCACCAGGTGTGGTGCATAGAGATACCTTTAACAGAGTCTTTGAAACGGACTAGATTTACAGCTGACAAAGACGGGTCAGTATTGCAGTTAGATTTGCATTTTATCTTGTGTGGCAAAAGAATCTCAACAGGCCATTTAGATATGGAAAAGACTCTAACTCCTATCTTATCCATTCTGTGTTCCATTCCGTTTATATTTCTTTGCTTTGATCAGTTTAATTATAGCAACACATGATCCCATATCCCTATCTATAATCAGTGTCTTTCATGTAGTTCTATAAAACTCAGTTTTACTTAATTAGTGGATTAATTTGTTGCTTTTGAGAAATTGTGACTTATTTTTAAAGAAGTTTCGTGACTTATTTTTAAAGAGCTTTTAAAGAAGTTTAAAGAAACTAGAAATTCTATGGTGAAAAAACCCTGCTTCTCAGCAACAGGCTAAATGTTACTAATTTAGTTTCTCATATCATTTGTTGAGTATGTAAAGGAAGGAAATTAGATTCCTGTCTGGTCTCAGTAGAGAAATATGATCTCTTTCATTAAAGGATTTTTTCCTATGTCCTTGACAGTTACTGCTTAATAGTTAAATATTTTTAACTCTGACTGAAGTATTTTGGCTGACTTATTAGTGATACATTATTTTCCCTGTTCCTGGTGGCTGATCAGTCGTTAACCTACTTCATTAGCTAACACTTGAGAGCCATGCTGTTGTCCAGTGTTTGCTATTAACATTTAATTGGATGGAAGGGTGTGATAATGAGCCCGCTGTGTGTTTCATACAGTAAGTAACTTTTTGTGTGGCTGGTAGATGGACAAAGGCAGTGAGTTATGCCAGAGATGAATTTGGGTTCTGACTTGGTTTTTGTTCTAAGCTGTTTTAATTAATTTAATGATTTAACCTCTTCTTTGCAGCATGGGCTTCCTATATGACCAACTCCCCTACTTTGATTGTAATGATTGGCCTTCCTGCCCGGGGAAAGACTTATATGTCCAAGAAATTAACACGCTACCTCAACTGGATTGGTGTGCCTACAAAAGGTCTGTATGGATTTTTGTACATGGTAGCATAAAGTGATGGATGGGTCACAGAGCTGCCAATGAGATAACTGTTTTAATCCAGCCCAGGTTTATAGCCACTGAAAGTTGTTGTAACTTGATAGCTATTTTATAGGGTGCTAGCTTCAGTGTTGTTCCCAGTGAACTAGAGTCTATGGTATAAACTCTTATTGGCAGTGTCAACAGAGCCCAAACATTCAATTATCCATAGCAACTGAATTCCATTTGAACCCTTAGAGGTGGTTTCTCCAGGCAGATTGGCAAGGGTCAGTATATTGGGGAAGCTTGCACTAGTGTTACTCAAGCTGTATCTATTCTGTGCTTAGAGAGGGAACATCATCCCTGTGCAGAGGGCCAGCACAAAATCTGTGCATTACTTAAGTCCTCAAAATTGGTCTTAAGTGCTTCATAGAACCTTGTGCTGTCCCTCTGCATGGGGTGAATTTCACTCAGGCAGGGGCCTTTGGTTTCCAGGGCTGCCAAGTTTGATATCTTTTGTGAGAGCTAAATTCTCTTTAGCAAAGTGTGTGAGATAATATAAAGTCCATTCTGCTTGACTTGGGTCTCTTCTCCTTTCAGAGACTGCATGTAATCCTGCTTAATGGGAATAGGGATTGCACATGAGTATACTGATAAGTAGGAGGATAGTTATCAAAAATATGGATTAACTTGAGGAGATCTGGGAAAAGGAACACTCAGAAAATCAGAGATTCTGAAATTCTATAGTGCAGTTTGTATTTCAGATTTCAATCATGAGGAATCCTTGTGTTGTTTGCAAAAGTGAATTTGAAGTAAAATTGCTGGAAGATTTTAGTTAAAGGGATAGCTCATAGATTGCTGTAATCAAGATAAGGATGTGATTCTCCTCTTGACTCCCAAACAGGTAACATGTATTTGTGAAATGCTGCATATCACATGTCTTTGTTTTTGTGAAGTGTTTAATTTAGGAGTATATCGTCGGGAAGCAGTGCAGTCGTACAAGTCCTATGATTTTTTCAGGCATGATAACAAAGAAGCCATGAGGATTCGAAAGTAAGTCTGTGAATAGTATTAGAATGATGTGAACTTTTTCCAAAGTCTGTGCAGCTGGTTTCAGACTGTACCTCCAATTGTAGGAAGTGACATTTAATGTCAGTAGACAAATATGTGGCTAAATTCTGCCACCATTGCTTAGGTTGAGAATGACTTTATTGCATCTGTACTCCCATTGATTTTCAATGGAGGCTACTCACAGAATAAGGTATTACACCACTGTGTGAGTAAAGATAGCAGATTTGGGTCTTCAATGAATGTTTTGTGGAGTGGGTTACTAACTTGTTCTACTTAAGGATATTTCAGATTATTTTACAAGTTTTAAAACCTGCTTTGCTAGCATGTGATAGAATTTAATTTTGTGTGAACTAGTGCTCTCAAAAGGTGTGGGGGGGGTTTTTTGTTTGTTTTTTGTTTTCCATTAAATCTCCTATTCCCACCTCCATTCTTCTGGTTACTGGCACTTTGAGAAAAAGGAAAAAGGGCAGCTGATCCTTGCCCAGTTGATGAAAAAGCTGTCACTGTACAGGTTTAGGAGTACTAGAAACTCCAATAACATATTTATAATTCCAGGTATTCATTTATAGGGAGAAAATAGATTAACTCTACCCGGTTATTTAATTTTGTAAACAGTTCAGGGGGAAATTTCCAAGCATGTGAGCTTGCTTGTGGCTCTTACACAGGAGAGGGACATTGTTGTTAAATTCTCTAGTAATTTGGACTTTTGTATGGTCTCGGGCATACTAGAACATACCATTTTGTAGCCCCTGTAATCTCTGTGTATTTCTCTATACCTTCCAATAAGATAAAATATTTAGGGCTTCATCCTCCTATGAGTATTTGTTGCAAAAACCCCATTGATTATAATGGCAGCAGGATTATGGTTTTTCCAGACCTGTTGAGATCAAGGCTTAGTGACTGATCATTTTTCTGAATTCTGTGTTGCTCTGGAGTTTGCTTCTGAATTCAGGTTACCTTTAGGTCAATCTCAAAGTCATGCCATTCCAGGGTTCTGCTTTGATTTTGAACTTCTCCACCATAATAAACAATTCCCAGCTCCAGACCAGTTTGCTTACAGACATTTGCACACAGCAGGACACCAACACTGTAGTATGAATTCAAGGTGACAAGCAGGCTTGTTCCATAAAATTCACACATCAGGGCGGGGGTGGGACACGCACACTTTGTGTGCTTTGTTGGGTGTTCAGTGCATGCCATTAAAACAGCTGCTCTAGAAACTGGGTTTTCAGGGTGGGCATGACTTGGGCAGGTGGCCTCCTGCTCATGAGAGGGTAACAAAGTTCAGATTCTTTTTAGCAAGCGGGGAGAGATATAACTGTCCCTCCAAGAAAGTACCCTTTGGTCCTTGTACGGGCATGTTTACAAGCTGCCGTGCTCTCTCTCACCCCCTTGACTGAAGCATAGATGTGTTTTTTAAGGAAAGTTTATCCTTATAGATGAGTGCCAAGGGTGAAATCCTTGCTCCGCTGAAGTCCATGGCAAAACTCCCATTGACTTTCATGGGGTGGAGGGCAGGATTTCACCTTAGGTGTACAGTAATGGCTGTTTAACAACAGGAGACATCCTGAGATGTCAGGAGAGATGTCAAATGATGCTAAAACAATAAATCTAATAAAGGGTCTAAACCTGCTCCCATGGAAGTCGGTGGGAATTTTCTCATTTACTTCCAGGGAAGGAGAATGGGGCTTAAGGGACAAAACTCAGATAAGAGAGGTGTGTGATACAAATAAAAAGCAGATGGACTAAAAAGTCCTTATTGTGCCATTTATTGACCAGTTGGGAGACCTAGCTTCAGCTCCCAAAATCTATCTTCCCTGGCGGGCAGCGCTCCTGTCCCCAAAGAGTCTGACTCCACAGTGACTCATTTGTTCCTTTAAGGAGCGATGGCAGGACTCCTGAGCTGGAAAGATAGAGTGCTCAGAATGGAGGTGCGGAGGTAGAAAAGGGACGTAAGCAGGGTTGGTTCTGTAACTCATCCCACTGTGAGCTTTGGAGCCATGGTTCATGGGGCTGGGAATCTGAACACTTTGCACTGTCTGCAATGCTGCCAATTTCTCTCCTTACAGACAGTGTGCCCTGGTGGCTCTGGAGGATGTGAAAGCCTATGTCACGGAGGAGTGTGGGCAGATAGCGGTAAGATAACACTTGATTATACCAACTTTAAATCAAAAAAGTAGTAAATCAAAGTCTGAGATTTTCATCCAAAACCTTCTGGCAGCTTAAAAAATCATAGTTAATGTGGGATTTATTTATTTTTCTGTTAGGTGTTCGATGCGACCAATACGACTCGAGAGAGACGGGACTTAATCTTAAATTTTGCTAAAGAGAATGCTTATAAGGTGACTTTCATTGATCTGGAATAAGAACTATAGGACTGAATGCTTCCGTCGGGTATATCCCATTGCCATTAGCACCTGTGTATAGGATGGCAGATTTGGGCCCTTATCTTTGCACTGTGCCACTGTAGTTTCAGGGTTTTTGTTGTCATTTCCACCTCTGCAGAGCTGGTTTGAAATGCTGTTCTAGGGGTGGTTTCCGTCCACTCTGCTCCAGTGTCCATGAATATTTAAGGTGCAAGGTTGGGGAGAATCAACACCCTTCTATGCATGTCTGATTTGGGAAGTACCCTGTTTTAGTGACTTGGCTGTTGGGATATCCCAGACAAAATATTCTGCCCTCATCAGTCCGTATCTCTCTGGAGCCCAGAGATGACGAGAATGAGTGGGGCACACATTCCTAAACAGATAGATAACAGGAACCCACGGGAAGGGGCAAGGTTAGTTTCTCTCAAAGCATGTCTGGCTAAATCTATCCTTTGGGTAACTCTGCTGACTTCATTTGTGGCTACACCGGAAATTAATATGGCCTATTTACATTACTCTAGAGGCTCTTAATTCTGCTAAACATACTTCATTGCCTCCTCTCTAGGTGTTTTTTGTGGAATCTGTCTGTGATGATCCAGAAGTCATTGCTGCCAATATCCTGGTGGGTGCTGAATGTTCATAGGCTCAGTCTGTAGCATCCTTCTGTAGAAGACTTGATGTTTGTCAGGGAAGGTCACAGACTATTATAGTGGCTCACAGTAACAGCGGAGATTCATTATTCCTAGAGAGCCTTGCAGTGAAGTTAAATCTAATCCACAGAACTCAGGGGAATCTGGGTTTAAAGGCTTGTACTCTCCCTCATTCTGGTGTACCTGCCTCGGGGAAGGTGATTCTGTGAAATCGTACTGAGTGTTTCCACACTGAGTGTCTGTCTGGATCTGGTGTTAATCTGTTATCCCAGTGTAAATTCAGAATAACCCAGTCAGAGTAAGATAATTTGCTCTGGATTTATGCTGTCCTAAGAAAGATCAAGGTCTGGCTCAAAGATGGAGATCAAACTTTCATTCCGATTTTCCTTTCTGCAATCACAAAGGGCATTCTAGGTTAAACTCACCCAATATTCTCTTGCCCTGCTTTAGTGCAGCTTATGCCAGGATCAGAAAAACTGGGCTTTATCTCAGCAGGCAGAAAGACATCGTAAGTGCTTCTAATAAGTATTGCTCTGCAGTTCTTATTCTGGTGCAGTCCTATCCCTGTGTAAACTGTATGGGGTGGTGTACCCTTTGCAATATTATATGCACTTCTGCTAGCCTTGTTCTTATGTTTCAGTTCTGAAATAAGTGGTTAATATTTGCAGATGCATGGCAACTAAGACAGGTGGGTTATTTATGTGGGAACCTGGAAACCAAAGTAAAGCCATAAAGCATTTTATCTCAGAGCTTGATTTTATTTTCAGGGGAAGATAATCAGCAAGTGGTTTGTGTGAAAAGGCAAAAGTCAAGCCATCTATCTCTGCCCCTAGGCCAAATGCTGCCCTGTGACATTTGGAATTGTTCTTTGTTTCCTTTCCAGGAGCAGGTTCTTCACAGGGCAGATGGGAAGGGGAAATGTAAACAGTGTGTGTGTGTGCGTTCGTATGTTCAAAAATTGAAGAATAATGTCATTTATTCTGATTTTATACAAAGTTTGCTTAACTTTTATAAAATCTCTCTCTCTTGTTCAGGAAGTGAAGGTCTCCAGCCCTGACTACCCAGAGAGAAATAGAGAGCTTGTGATGGATGATTTCCTGAAGAGGATAGAGTGCTATAAAGTCACATATCAGCCCCTCGATCCAGATAATTACGACCAGTAAGAGGCGAGATTTAGCAGCATGTTGCATACTGGATATGCTGTGGAAACAGACACGTGGGCTGCTTTCTTTTGCCAGTTTTGTTCCCTAACCTAACATGCTGCAGTCCTCATGCGGGCCAAACTCTCATTGACTTTGCAGTGTTGGAGACTTGCTTGTGTGAGGCGTGCAGGATTATATCCAACGTGGTTTGCAAGGATTTCTCTCTAGTGCAGCAGTCTCCAAACTTTTTGAGATGAGGGCAATATTAGATTTTTAAAGGGGCTTTGCGAGCTGCTGCCACAGTCTCTCCCTTTGCTCCTCCGGTGACTGCCGTGACCCTCCCCTTTGCTCCTCCAGCCACGCGGCTGCTGCGACCCCCGCCTTTGCTCCTCCAGCTGCACTGCGGGGGCACTCACCCCTCGGCACATGGGGCCGCTGGCAGTAGCTCATGTCGGTGGGGGGGGGGGAGGAGGGCAGCAGCGGCTTCTCCATGTGCCTGCTCAGTTGTGGGGGCGGACAAATCAATGCTGTGGGCTGGATCTGGCCCTCGGACTGTAGTTTGGAGACCCCGCTCTAATGTATAAAATAGGAATGTTTAAACTGAAAACTACGCTACATTGTAATAGTCTGTCCTTTCTCTCAGAGTTTTCTAAGGCACCTCAGTACCAAGAAGTAGCAGCAGTATCAGTATTTCAAGAACACACACACACATTTTGCTTTAAAGATGCTGAAGAGTGTGCTTGTTTTGTGTTGTCCATAGAGACCTTTCCTTCATTAAAGTGATCAATGTGGGACAGCGGTTCCTGGTAAACCGTGTCCGGGATTACATCCAGAGTAAAATCGTCTATTACCTAATGAACATTCACGTCCAGCCACGCACCATCTACCTTTGCCGACATGGCGAGAGCGAATTTAACCTTGTTGGCAAGATTGGTGGGGATTCTGGCCTGTCGCTGCGTGGGAAGCAGGTATGTTCTTGGCAGTGTCAGGATTTACATCCATTTAAGGTGTGACAGTATAATAGGAATCTGGATTTAGGTCAGATTGTCTGATGGTGTAATTGGGCTCAGTTCCACAGACTTGAACAGAGTTTTGCTCATTTATGCCAGCAGAGAAATTGGCCTGAATCTGACTGCTGGGGTGTGTGATTTGTCTTCCACCTGGGTTCAAAGTGCCACCCTCTATACACCTTCAGCAGTCATGCTCCCTGCCAATGAAGGATGTTGATTCTACAAAGGATTCATTCTTTACTGTGCAAACAAAAATGAGTGTACGTTTTTGTGGATTTGCCATGGTGCCAGATTGTAAAGCTGAAATGTAACAGACTAGATATGCCAATATGATAAATGTTACTGCCAATGTTGGGAGGCAGTTTAATTAGGATAACTCCTCTTTATTGAATCCAGGAAGTGCTAGTTTACTAATTTTAATACTAGGTTCTTTTCAGGTCTACTTTTATCTTAGATGGTATTTCTGGGGTCAGGACATTTTGTTATTCTTAACCAATCAGCAGTTTATTAATTCACCTAGAACCTCATTGGTATATAAACAGCAGTTGATTGATCAAGTGTAGATAGAACAAGTCTTCTAGGCATGTGCTGAATGCAATCTTCTGTGTGATTAACATAGAGACAGTGTTGGGATCCAGCAACTATTCCAAGGAACAAAACAAGTCACCCTAAATCTTATTACCAGTCACCAGCTTTAAGTTCTTTAGAATTTCTAATGTATTTATCACCTTCAAATAATTCTCTCAAAGAATAAGGATGCCCTTGTCTTAGGATATTCTCGCCCATGAATTTGGTCCTTGCAATGTCTTGTGTTTGGTTAACACCCCTGTGCGCCGTCCCCACCCCCAGTCACTGCCCAGGAAGCTGTGGCCGTAAGCCCATGGTGGCCGCATTTGAGAAACACTGCAGCTTCCATTGGCCACTTGCTGAATGGCTTTCAGCTCTCATTCTCCATTGTTTCCATTGACATCCAGCAGATGATGCTGGTGTATAACAAATTTCTTCAATCCTTAGAAGACTTCAGTGTTTCATTCATTTCAAAAAAATTTTATCTGTAGTTCTTTCTGTATTTATCTATACTGTGAATTGAAATCCCTGCTCAGTTTCAAAGTTATGCCATGGTTATCTGCTTAAATCTTTCAGTGAGACAAGGTGGGTGAGATAATATCTCTCATTGGACCAACTTCAGTTGGTTAGCGAGACAAGATTTGAGCTTACACAGAGCTCCTCTTCAAGTCCTGGCCTGTAGCTCAAAAGTTTCTCTCTCTCACCAACAGAAATTGGTCCAATAAAAGATATTCTCTTACCCACCTTGGACCAACAACTCTGCATATAGCTTTCGATATTCTTTTCCCTTTTTTTGCCATACAGTTCATACCACTTAATTCGGCAATTATTTAGAAAGAAAGAAAACAATCTCTTTACAGTTCCTCTAAATTTAGTGGACTTATTCCATACATTCTTTGATTATATCCAATACCTTTTATTTCACATCTTTTAGGGCTTGTAGTGGAACAAGAAATATTGTTTTGAAAAGACAGAGTAATCAGATATAGAGAGATGGTACCTTTAATTCATAAAGCAGATAAATGTGCAGTTTCTAATTTGAGATAAAGATTGTTAGTTTGGATTTCTTGAGGTATCAGGAAGATTGACCTGTATATGTTCTTCTTAGTCTTATAGGTCACTTAGCAAGCATTCTTAACTGGTGTAACTCAGTTTCTACATGTACCTCTGTTCTTGATAGGAAACAGTAGCGTACTCTGCACAGGAAAACAAGCAATTATTCTTGCCTGTCACCTGGTAAGGGCTCTCTTTAGCTAGAGCAAGAGAGATGGAAGTCTCACCCACAAGCAAATTATGTGATTCTTTGGTTTGAGTGTCTAACAATGGCTGGAAGACCCCTTAACGACCATGGGAGCTTTCCTCTCCTGGGGAACGTGTACTTCAGCTCTAGTTTACAGATGCTTCCCAGACAAGATGTCCTGCACATTCAAATGTGCAGATTGATTCTCATTGTCTTTAGTCCTGAGAGGAAGCTAAAGTTGGGAGTGTGTATGCAGTGATTAGTTGTAATCCTAGGGCTTGGCTACGCTGGAGCTTCATAGTGATCTAACTCGCCGGCTCAGGGGGGTGAAAAATCACCTCCCCCCGAGCACAGCCAGTCTGAGTGCTTTAAAGCGCTAGTGTGGATAGGCTCTGAGTGCTCGGAGCTAATCCCCTAGTGGAGGTGGATTACCAGGAATACTGGGAGCACGCTCTCCCAGCGCTCGCGCGTGGCCACACTCACACTTCAAAGCGCTGCTGTGGGAGCGTTTCTGCGGCAGCGCTTTGAAATTTCAAGTGTAGCCAAGCCCTGAGTTGCCATGTTTAGCTTTCGGATTAGAAGTGGCTGAGAGGGAGCTATGGTAACTTATTGCCAATAGGTACTCAAGGCATGCTTGACATCTATACAGCTCACAACTGTGAATATTAACTCTAGATCCAGAGTGGCAGAAATTGGCTTGGATGGCATCAGTTAATGTTAAAGTTCAGCATGTTCTTTCACAATGAAGGGTGAATTCACAATGGTTACTTTTATCATCTCCCAACCTGCTTCAATTTCTCTAGTTCGCTCAAGCCCTTAAAAAATTCATTGCCGAGCAGGAGATTGTGGATTTGAAGGTTTGGACAAGCCAGTTGAAGAGAACCATCCAGACAGCTGAGGCCTTGGGGGTCCCCTATGAGCAGTGGAAGATTCTGAATGAGATCGATGCTGTGAGTACAGTGGGGAAATGGTCCAAAGCGATACAATGAACTTTTTGGGGTTTGTAAATGTTGTAGGGCAGCTGTGATCTGTATGGTATGTGTAGCTGTATGCTCAAAAAGTCTGTTATACCCCCACTAGTCTCCTCTCTCTCTCTCTCTCTCTCTCTCTCTCTCTCTCTTTGAATACCTGTGAAGTGGCTTTCCCCTACCCCTCCCTCCTGGAGTGCTTGTGGGATGAATGGGCTGTTTAAACAGCTGGAAGACAGAAGAGCTTCAAAGGTAGACAAGGTGTCTAGGACCCTAATTGGGCAACAATCACATACCCAATGCATGGACACTGCCTGGGGTGGAGTGTGACCAACCAGGGCAGCCAAGTCATCTCTAGTAGCAGGCCATGAGGAGCTGGTCTTTAAAAGGGGAAGGGGCCATGTGCTCACTCTCTCTCACAAGCTTGTACCTCCCAAGAAGGCCCTTCGCCCAGACCACCTGGCTAGTGATTCACTGCATTGCATTCCATCGTACCTGGGAAAGATTTACCTTCATCACACCATCCATCGCTGCGCTGTGGGACACTTACCCTGAAGGATCTTGACACCTCCAGTGCTGTCTGTCCTGGGAGTGTGAGTGTGACCTGACCCCCCTTTCTTTGGAACTTAGATATCAGTGTAATAAATGCTGCTTTCTGCCAAACTCTGGTGGGTCTTAATCCTCCCTAAGCGTAGTAGCTGGTCCAATTCTGGGTAACAGTAAATAAGAATAGTGAACTTGAAATAATGTCTTTCCCCTCCCATCTAAACACTTTCTGAACATTAATTATGCTTCACAACACTATGCATTTATATTGCATCCTTCACCTCTATGAGCTGTAGGACTGCTTGGTGTAAAATTGAAAATGCCTATGGATTTTTACCCATCTAAGTATCCCAGTGTTCTTTACAGCAGATACCATTGAAAACTCAACTGTCAAGGTTCCAGGTACCCGCAACAACCAACTACAGCACAATGGGCATATATTGGGCTTTCAGTGGTTCCCATTGTAATTCTTTCATGCAAATAAGCTGTAAAGAGAATAACATGGAAATAAATACTTGTTTTCATTATTTGCATATTTAAAAACCAACAAACCAAAACCACAGCCGTAGACATAAAGGGTTGGGTTTAAAATTCAAACTAGCAAACACATTGCAGTTATTTATATGGGAACTTTTGCTCCTTTGCTGAGGTCATTTCTGTTGTATTCACAGATTCAAAAACTAGAAGGGACCATTGGGATCACCTGGTCTGATATCCCCAATAACATAGGCCAAAAACCATCACTCAAAAAACTAGTTTCCAATGGGGGGCTTAGTGCACAGTTTGAGTCTCATGTTCATCCAACTGAGCTCGCCTACCTGCATCTGCATAATGCGGATGTTAACGCTTGTCTGCCTTTCAGGCGAGGTGGGAGGCTTATGGAATTCATGTTTGTAAGCCCACTCCGTGGTTTTCAGGTGTAAAGTGCTGTGTTAAAATTACTCTTGTCTGTTATGAAAAGTAAAACACTCGCCAGATAGGCACAGAATCTTCCAATCCTTTCCCTCCCCACTGCTTGAAATGAATTCCCTTGTAACAAACTCCTCTTCCACCAGGGCGTGTGCGAAGAGATGACATACAAAGAAATTGAAAGTCAGTACCCAGATGAGTTTGCGCTGAGGGATCAAGAGAAATATCTTTATCGTTATCCTGGAGGAGAGGTGAGCAGGTTTAAAATAACGTAGCTGAGAATGAGTAGATAGGAAAGAAAGGAATAATTAAAGTGAAATTAGATTTATGTGGGAAATGGCAATAGACTTATTGGTAGTATTCCAAATTTGGTTGTAATACAGGGTTGCTGATCAGTGACTAGATTGTCTGTCTATTTCCTTTATGGTGCCATGTAAGTGATACCACTTGATCATATTTGTAAACTGTATTAGGGTTATTGTATTATTTCCTTGGGGCTGTGGGCAGACACTGGGGTCTTTCTGCATGGAGCTCATTGCAGGGAGAGACCATAGACACGATTATTTAATTTAGTTTATTATTTATTTTTATGTACATCCATTGAAAATGTTGCTAGAAATCTGATTATCTCCACAAATTTAGGGGCCAGTTACCAATCTGAAAATATATCTAGCTTCCCCTCCTCCCCTCAGGCGCTATCGGTTCTTCTATATCCTCCATATTTTAAGATTTTTAATCTGTGTTTTGATTCATGTGAAGCAGTTTTAAGCCCTGCTCTTGGTTCTGGCATCTCCGTGCGCTTGTGAGACCCCTAAACCTCCTTATGCTGTTGAATCTTTCCCTTGATGTCTAGTCGTACCAAGACTTGGTCCAGCGTTTGGAGGCGGTGATTATGGAGCTGGAGCGTCAGGGCAATGTTCTGGTTATTTCTCATCAGGCTGTTATGAGGTGCCTGTTGGCCTACTTCCTTGACAAGAGCGCAGGTATGAAAGTCAATTCGCAGTGTTACAGTGGGGCTTGCATTATTCATTTAATTTTTACAAAATCAGAACTTTTTGAAAAAAAATATTTCAGTAATATTGAACTTTACGCTTCTCAAGCCTCTCTTAGCCCAGAGGGTCTGTAAGTGCCTCACAAACAATTCTCCTTGTAGTGCCACTGAAATGCAGCCACTTCGGGAGTGTGAGTTGAGGAAGATTAGTCTTGATAGGCTCCGTTATTGGGACTTGAGAGATGTGGGTTTCAGTTCCTGCCTCTGCCACAGACACTTCTATGACATTGGGCAAGTCACTTAATCAACCCCGTGCTTCAGTTTCCCATCTGGAAACGGGGGGTGATACCACTTTACCTGATGGATGCAAGGAGGATAAAATCCATTAATGATTGTGAGGGCCAAGAGACAATGGTGATGCGGGTCATGTAAGTACTTAGAGAGCCTCATCCAGCCAATTTCTGGCCAGCAGTAGGCCTAGATGGCACAGAGAAGGGAAATGATGGCCGAGGACATGGAAGCGAACTCTCAAACTTCTGAAGTGTTTGCCACAATCTTTAAGATCCCCCAGGCAGATACCCGTAGAGTCCGGTAGCTGCAAGAAGCTATGTCTACACTGCAATTAGACACCCACAACTGCCAGATGACTTGGGCTTGCGGGGCTTGGACTAAGAGACTCTTCAACTGCTGTGTAGACGTTTGCAACCTGAGCCCAAATGACCACACTGTAGTGAAGCAGTCCCTTAGCCCCAGCCCTGTTAGCCCACGTCAGCTGGTACAGTGTAGACGGTGCAGTGTTGACATACCCTAAGTGGGTGGGTCTCTGAGGATTTTTGCTATAAGCCTCTGTTTTCGGGGATGTCTGTATCTGTTTTTGAAAGCTATTTCCACTGGGTGGCAGGTTAGGAACAAAAGAAAAAAATCCCTATCTAAGAACAAAATCTGTCTGTGGGGACTGTGCTGCTGGCCATGCGGGAGGGACCTTGGGAGGAATCCTGACCCCACTGAAATCAATGGTAAAACTCGCATTGATTTCAGTGGCACTGGGATTTCAGCCCTTAGATTCAGCTCCTGGTCTCTCGGTCCCAAAGTTGGCAAGCAGGGACTGATGCTTGCGAAGGCAGCGTGATCAGAACTCGTGGTGGGAGGAACTCTCCTGGCAAACTGGGTAGCAGCAGTAATGTGCACTTACATGGAATGATTGGACCTGTGACTTGGTAGCTCGGGGAGGGGAAGAGTTGCAGCAGGAGGGAAGTGGACAGAGCTGATTCTACGGTGTCCCTCAGAACTGCAGCAGTAGACTCCAGGAGAGATAAGGGGCTGTCAAATAAATTATGAGGTGATTACCTTCTGCATCTGCTTCTCAGAAAATGATGGCCCTGATCCTGCAGATTTACCCACACATTTTAACTTTAAACAAGTGAGCCATCCTCTTGAACGCCTTGGGACTTCTCATGTGCTTAAAGTTAAGCATATGTGTAAGCCCTTGCAAGATCCAGGCCAAACTGAGGAACCACAACATTCCTGCATAATTCCAACCTGGGCCCCGTACATGCAGCGTTTAACTTCTCCTTGTCTGGTTTCAGACGAGTTGCCATATCTGAAGTTCCCCCTTCACACCATATTCAAGCTCACACCAGTTGCTTATGGTAAATATTTCCCTTTTTCTCACTTAGCTGAATGTTTATGAATTTGTTGGGCAATTTGATATCAAAATATGCATGCAAAATTATGTCCTGTTAAGCGTGTAAGTGCTACATTTATTATAAAAGTTAAAAGAAAATAAGGGGAGGCAAAATAAGAGAGAACATTACATTTTTATTATATATTTAAAATGAGTAACAGCCAGTTTCTTCTAAAGGAGATGTATTATCTCTGGATTATATTTATTGACCGGGAAGCCATTTTTTCCCTCCAGACTTGAACCTGGGCGTGAACTGAACTTGAACTAGATTTCATGTCCATAAGTATAATCCATACAGTATGTATCTTTGTGTGAAGGCTGCCCTTGTTTAATAGCTGCATTTCTGCAGCAAAAACTACAGGAGAAAATAATTAAAACGTTGCATATTACACACTCGTGTGGAATCCATGATTAATATTAAATTTAAAGTACCGTCTTTGTACAAGTTCTTTACAAAAGAAGAAACTGAATTATTTATTGTCTCTGCAAACAACTGAGTCCAGTTGCCAGTAATTTAACTGAGAATAATTGATTTTAAAAGAAAATCTAGTTCCTCTTTTGAAGTTTCTTTTTTCATTTGGTGAAGGGTGTAAAGTGGAAACTATCACCTTGAATGTTGATGCAGTGAATACTCATCGAGACAAGCCTTCTGGGAATGCTGTGAGTCTTTAGTGAAAATCCCTGACCTTGATTCAGTTTTGGCAAATCATACAACTAGAGTCTGCATTAAAGATAATATTGCAAATCTGAACAGTCACTGTGGAATGCCTACTAGAAATTTTCCATCCATTTCAGCCATCGCAAAAACTGCATTTGGAGTATTGTCCCTAAAGGATAATTAACTTCTTTGAACTATTACATGTATACGTTGTCCAGATATTTAGTTTGTTGTTTCCAAACATGAATGGGAGAGAGTTTATTTTTAAAACTGTTTCAGTAACCATAATAGGAAAACTGAATGCAAAGTTTATCAATACAGCCTTTTTAAGCTTTAGGGTGATCATCTGAATGTGTAATGATGCATTTCCCCATTGTAATTGCTCTGAGCTGTCTTTTTAAGGTGCTCGTTCTGCCATTTTTTAATGTTAGCTCTCTCTCATAGTTCTAAAGTTATAAATAGCACTGGACAAAAGTCATAAATAAACTTCTTGGTTGGCTTTAACTCCAGTTCACAAGCTCTAATAAGCTGTGAAAGGTCAAGGTCACTGCTGTAACTGAACCTCTGAGGCACCATCATCAGTGCATTTGTTCTATTGCTGTTGATTCAGCTAATGATCCAGATATATGTAATTATCTGAGGCAACTAAAGAGATTTTTTTGTACCCTGGTCTCTTCATCCTGATATTCTTAAATTTAGTAAAGACGCATCTAAGTATTCTGTGCAAATAAGGACATTCTGACGCAGAAACTCAGGCAAAGATAGTGGGGAATGACCCCTTATGACTATGAAGTGGATATGAACACCGAGCTTAGCATCCGTATGCTAGGGAACAGTAGGGTGACCAAATAGCAAGGATGAAAAATCAGGACAGGGGTGGGGAGTAATTGGCACCTATATAAGACAAAGCCCCAAATATCGGGACTGTCCTTATAAAATCGGGACATCTGGTCACCCTAGGGAACAGAGGAGAGTGGAAGTGTGGGCGGTTGCAGCTCTATTGAAATGCAGATGTTGGCACAGCCATGAATGTGTAATGGATTCTGGTGCTGTCCCCACCCCCTCCCTAGGCTTCAGAGCCCAAGCTCCAGCCTGAGCCATAACTCCAAAGTGTTGTCTACACAGCTATATTTAGAGTGCTAGCACCAGCCCCGCTATCGCATGTCTGTCGACCTGGGCTGGGAAGCTCCCTTTCACAGGTTATGTAAGTGCACCACAAGGCCCACGTTCAGCATCCAATCCTTGTTCAGCAAAGCACTGAAACACATGCTTAAATTGTCTGCTGAATTGAGGACTTATGGACAAATTTTCCAAGGTTGCGTCAGTTATTGAGTGTCCGCTTTGCAGGCTGACACAGGGCCTTATAGTTTAGGGGTGCTGATCGTCTGCAACTGCTGGGGTCCAGATGTTTGCCATCTTTTGACAATCAGGCTCTGCGTGTTCATGTTGAACACTCAAAAACTGCGGCACTCAGCATTAAAGGCCACCTGCCAAAGCCTGCTCAGTTAGACTGGTGTAAATCAGAAGTGATTCTATTCAGTTTAGACATGCCTTTGAAAATTCGGCCTTTACCTCTCTGTGCTCTGCAAGGCATCTGTAAAGTGCTGTGAAGATGATTGTCATTAATACTTATTTCTAATCTTGTTGCACTTTTTGTGGCATCTAAATTGTCTTCTTATTGAGCCCCAGGATGACAAGAGAATCATAGATTGACAAATTTGGAAGTTGTAGATGGGGCAAAAAGTTTTGAAGGTGTCTTGCAAAGGCAACATCTGCATTGAAATGGCCACTCTGAGGAGATTGAGCAACATTTCAGTGGCTGGTTCAATTCTGATGTGTTGTAATTTGCACTCATATTGCACTACCGCTGCTACGTTATTCCTGTGTGATAGTCAGCATTGCAACCATGAAAACAGTAGGAGCTGTTACTCTTCAATTCCTTGCTTCCCTGGCAAAATACAGCAGCTCTGAAAATAAATCCAAGCGCTTGGGGAAAATTTTATTATCATTACAATTTTTTTATCTGTGTTGTGTTTAAAAAATCTTGAACACACACACAGAGATAAGGGAAATAAAGCTGTTACAGTGCAGTGATGAGAGCCTTTTAACAGCAGCTACTGGACTAAAGCAGTATTCAGTTGTTCTATGTGCAGTGAGTCTAAGGTAAAGGGAATGTTTAGAAATGGATAACTTTTTGAAGGAGGTGACAGGTGAAATTTTATAGTTGATGGGCCTGATTCTGTAGCCACCCAGAAGTTTAAATTTACTCCTAAGCTGAGAGCTAGCACAAGACCTATGCACCATGTGAATTCTCAAAATAGGACTTCAGTGATGCGTAGAGTATGTGCTGGTCCTCTGCACAGAGGAAATTTTCCATTGACTTCCACGGGCTTTGCATTAGGCCTCAGTTGGTTAGAATGAGAGAAGAAGATTTAGGCTTCTGGTTATGGTAAATGGAAAGTGTCTCTGGCATCAGGAATAGCTTGGCATGAACTTTGATTTCAGATTGTGGTTCTGCTTTTCATTCCTTGTAATATCCTCCATTTTCAATCAGAACAACCTTCCAAAGAGCCAAACCCCTGTAAGGATGAGAAGAAACAGCTTTACACCTCTGGCCAGTTCGGACACAATAAAGCGCACACGAAATTACAGTGTTGGGAGCAAGCCTCTCAACCCAGTGGAGTCTCTGCTGTTCCCAGAGGCTCGTGATGGGGCTGATCAGCAGAAGCGACAAGTCAGTGTTCAAGTGGTAACTCCTCTACCTTACCGCTCTTCCCCGGTCAAACACAGAACTAATGGCCAAACAGTTACTCCCATTTTCCAGTGGTCCCGTGCAATGTACAAATGAAATGTCTTGAAGTTTAGATGCCTTATGACCGTCCCTGCTTTAAAATAGCTTCAGATTACAAACTCCTTAAGAGTCAGCAAATTGGAGTACAACTGCAATCGTGTAGGTATAAAATGCCCTGTTCCCTGTAGAGTGAATGCCGTTGAATAACAATGAGTTCCTGGTTTGTGTGTGTTAAAATATAGTTCCCCTTTCTAGACAGACAAGGTTGACTCTCTTTTTTAAGGGACTCTCTGCTTGCCTGAATGTCATAAGGTATATGCAACAAAATGACCCTCTGATCCCAGTGAAATTGATCAGCAGCTTTTCATGCATTATCTTGTTGCGGGGAGGAATAATTCTGCCTTTTTGTAAATTGAAATGGATTAGTCTGTTTTTGTTGTTCCAAGCTGGATGCTTAGTTTTTGCACTTCACACTGCATAAACACTGAATTGTAAGTAACGTTTTTAAAGCTGAGGTCCTGATTCACCCGTATAACTCTGCTTTCACACTGGTGGTGTTCTGCTGATTTCCACAAGCAAAAAAGAACAGCAGTAACATGACAATTTGGGCCCCAGTTCAGTTCTAATAATTCTACTGTGGTAATAATAAAACACAGGTCTAAATTTTCAAAAGTGACAGATTTGGGATACCCAAATTTTAAGACACTTTAAAAGAGCTTGATTTTCAGGGGGCACTTGATGACAATGGAGACACCCAAAATATCTAGTCACTTTTGAAAATCTGAGCTACTTAGAGAATGTTTTAAAACCTGAAAACATCCCTTTAAACTTAGTATTTAAAAGCCATTTCTCCCTGTGCTGAGATTGACATTGCAGCTTATCAATATGGAATACACTGGATTGGACAGAGCCATTTAAATGAGTGTTCAGCCAAGCAGCTGATTGATTGGCTGGACTTCATTGGTGCTTTAGGATGCAGTTTCCATGGCTTGTATGAGGTAGTTGTTTCTTATACAAGCCTGCAATGGTCTCCCCTTCACGTGAGATTCTGCAGGTTGTTTCACTTTTTCCTTCTTTGCTGCTCTGCTTTTACAATATTATTTTTAGTCTTTGTTAAAATGCAATATGAGCTATCCTGTGCTGTTTCTTTTTTCTTTGCAGCTTCAAATGGGAAGTGCTTGCTTGTGAGTATCCCTGCTTGTGTGCATTCTCTCTGGGGTTGTTTAGTAAGTAGCAATTCTCTTAATTATAATTGCTTGGCAATCGTTGCGGGGTGTGGCGGAGGGAAATGAATGCTTGGGGCAGATGGAAATCATTTGTCACTTAATAGTCCAGGAAATCAAAGATGTCGTTGGTGGAGAATCTATTTGTCATAGGTGAAATTCATCATCTGCAGAGATGAGTGTGAGGGTTGAAATGGAATTTAATGGTGGATGAGCTTCGTACTTGCCATCTGCAAGGGGGTGAATTTCACCTCAGATCAGCACGATTACTGGGATAGATGACTAGTGTATCAGGTCCCAAATATGTTCTGGGTGTAACCCCATAGAAATCATTCCGTGGAATTACGCTAGGGGAGATTTTGGCCCCAGTGTCTGTTTACAGCACAAGATGCTGGTAGCTCTAGTTTTGTTGTTGATCCGTGCTAGGAATTCCCTACTGAGATGAATAAATGGTGAGTTACTCACAGAGGTGGATGGCATGATGGTGGCCTAGTCTGCAGGACCTCAGATCCACTTACATGAAGACTTTAATAAATTGGAGAAGGGACACTCCTGCCAGAAGTCCAGTAGCTTGAGCCAGGAACTTCTTGAGTTTTAATTCCTGCTGGGACACCAACTCTCTGAGGCCTTGGGCAAGTCTCTTACCCCATCTGCCTCAGTTCCCCCATGTGATAGGCAAGTACTATCGTGCAGAGTTTTTGTGATGGTTATTTAATTATGGCCCAGTGTCAAACGGTGCTGAAAACCCTCAACATCCATTGACTTCAAGTGGGGGTTGAATTAATTTCCCACCTTAGAGGAGAAACTTGGTCCCTCACAGGATTGTGAACTTTGTAACGTGCTTAGTGAAGAGTGCTATGTCAGTGTTGTGCAGGAAGTCAGACTAGATCAGGGGTAGGCAATCTATGGCATGGTTGCCAAAGGCAGCACGTGAGCTGATTTTCAGTGGCACTCACACTGCCTGGGTCCTGGACAGCAGTCTGGGGGGCTCTGCATTTTAATTTAATTTTAAATAAAGCTTCTTAAACATTTTACCAACATTTTTTACTTTACATACAACAATAGTTTAGTTATATATTATAGACTTCTAGAAAGACCTTCTAAAAACATTAAAATGTATTGTTGGCACACAAAACTTTAAATTAGAGTGAATAAATGAAGACTCGGCACACCACTTCTGAAAGGTTGCCGACCCCTGGACTAGATGATCGTAATGGTCCCTTCTGACCTTAGTCTATGAGTGTGATTATTAATGTTCACTAACTATCAGATCTCATAATCCTACTGGAGGGGTGAATTGTGCGGGGCTGAAGGATACTGTAGCATCTCTTTCTCACATCCAGCGAGAGAGGACATAAATAGTCTATTATCCCTTCTCTCCAGGGAGCCAGCAAACAACAACGTCTGTGAGTCCTTGGTTTCTGTCTCAGCCACCAAGTGAGGCTGTCAAGCAAGAGGAATTTAGTATCACACTGCACAGAATGGCCAGGAAATGACCCGTGTTTCCCTTTGTGCCTGTGTTGCTCAGATCCAACCTTGCTAACCACAAGGCCCCTTTTTGTCCATGCTTCAAATGCCTGAATGAATGTCACTGCAAATGTTAACACAAATATCTTTTGATGTACTTAATGTTTCAATTTATATCTTACCTGTGAAATTGACTTCTATAACTTTGGCGTTGAGTTTTATTTCCCTTATTTGTGAAACGACTGTGCAATGTGAGATTTGATTTTATTTAATTTTGTTGTTGTTCTTAGTAGGTGTCTCTTTGGGTTTTGTATATGTGTGTTTAATGTTATCACAGCATTTTTGCTTTCTCCTCTGGGGAGTGATATCACCCTCCCCTATGCATTTGTAGCAACTCAATTTAAATTTAAATGCCTGTGGTACTGCTTCTTTGCAAGTTGTTGAATACTTTTTGCCTAGAGAGCTTTACCCATAGTGGTTGTGTGTTGCCATGTGAATATGGAGTGGAAGTTGTTTTATGCCCAGTTGTAGCCATGTTTTATGAAAGTTTTTTTTATGCGTAGTTGGCATGAAATCTCTCTCTCTCTCTCTCCAGTGATTTTTGACTGTGCCTGGAATTCACTTCTATACTCAACAATGTTACTGTTGCTACATTCAATAATTGACTTTGCTTTAAAGGAATATTCTCAAAAGAAGCTGAAAGATGTTTGCATTAGAACAAGGCCTTCAAAAAACACTCTCTCCTTGTTGACCACCTTGGAAGCCAGAGGAATGTTCTAGAATTGGGTTCTGGGAGTCAAAAGTTATGGATTCCATTCCATGGGTTCCATATTGACTAATTTTATGGCATCGATCAAATTTTCCTCCAGGGCAGGTTGACAGAGGCCCTGGAGGTTTTTTGCCTTCCTCTGCAGCAAGGGACATGGGTCACTTGCTTGAGTATGCTCTGTACCTGGAAGTCCTTAAACCAAGATTTGAGGACTTCAATAGCTCAGATATAGGTGAGAGGTTTATTGCAGGAATGCATGGGTAAAATTCTATGGCTTGCATTGTGCAGGAGGTTAGACTAGATGATCATAATGGTCCCTTCTGACCTTAGTCTATGAGTCTAAGTCACTTAATCTCCCTATACCTTGGTTTCCCATATGGGGATAGTACCCATATTTATAAAGCGCTTTGAGATCATCCGATGAAAGGTGCTATGTAAGTGCCAAATATCATTGTCGTGGACTTGAGGGGAGCTCATTTGAACTATTGATTTTAAATTAGAAACAGCTTTTTAATTTACCTTGATCTTGAAACAGCTCTTTAAAATCTCTGGTTTCCTAGGCTTTCTAATGGGGATCCTCTCATTGCATGTCAAACTGTCAAGATAACCATGATGGTCAGTTATTCTCTTAACTTTAACTTTGTTAAAACACGTTAGGGTTTTTTGTTTTTTTCATTTCATGGCTCCACTGGCCAGGAGCTACTCCATGTAGAGGGATGCACGGACTCTACTCTCCCAGACTATATTCTTCGTGGGAGTTCCAGTCATTTCCTGGGCCTAGTGCATGCCCTCCCAAACACTAAAAGGTACCCAAGACAGAATTTAACCCTCTAGAAATTTGTGTTTGCAAATACTTCTTGATACTGACAACATTATGCTCTGAGGATCAGATATCCTATGGCCTTCTCCGTTTTATAGGCAATGCACTCGTCTTTCAGTTTTGTTGGTAGAAAAAAAAAATGGGAGGGAGAAATGCATTTTTCCCCCGTGACACTGAAGTTAGATGCCTTGTCCTATTTGACAGCTTCATTTTAAAGCTGTATTGAAACTTGTTTTTTAATTGTCATTTCTGCGCTGCCTTAACTTACATTTTGCACTTATGAATCATATGCCAATTCTGTCTTTATGTAGAACTGTGTTCTGTAGATGGAAAGGAAAATGGTTGCTGGTTCAGTTATTTTCCAGACATCTAACACACACTGAATAGAAAATTAAGGTTTCATAAAAGACTTTGTTCATAGTTTATTCTCAAAAACAATACCAAAAAAGAACGCTGCGGTCAGACTTGGATCTGGCTGTTCTCAGATGTCACTTAAACACCTCTTTCAAGCAGGGAGGGCTGTACTTTGTGTTGAATCAAGACAAGCACAACTTCTGTTCAGAATTGAACAACTTCCATCGAATGTCTACAGAAGTTATGAACATGCATGTACGGGCACAATCAGAACTTAGTTACCGCACAGTGATCTATCCAGGAGCTGTTTGTAACTCATCTTCTAACAAGAGGATTTTGAATTGAATTGCACTTTGTAATTAAAGTGAATCTCTTTAGCACTTCTACTGTGATTGCATAGCCTCCCTGTTCATAACCAGCATTTTGTAGGCATGCATTCCTTAGGATAGATGAAAATGTTATGGGTTTCAGGGTAACATGCCTTGTTTTGTCTTTTCTTCTCTCTATCTTAACATAGATTTTAAATAACAGATACAGAAGAGTTTTATTTAAATGATTAAAGTAATGTTGTGACTATTTTACCAAAGCTGCAATAATGCACAAAAAGGCAATGGATGTTGCTAGATACTGAGTGAATGTTTTGGTTATTGTCAGCAAAGTTGTTATATAGAAATGGCACCTTCTTAGTTAGCTGCCTGTGTCTCTACGTCTCATCTGTGGACTTTACTGATACAAACATGTACACATGGGAGAGGAAGATGGATTTTACTTCCTTTCTCCACCCCTCGCTGTTTGGCTGATCCTGTTCCCACTGAAGTTGGTGAGTTTTGCCACGTCCACAGGAGCAAGACCCAATAGACTGGTCAAGCTAAGGTCCAGTTGCAGAATCTGTTTTGTTGGAGATGACGTGAGACAGAAGGGTCCCAGCTGCGTCTCCAAGTGAGATCTTGTGTCACTGGCAACCAGATAAATTGTCATTTTCACTCTTAAATTGAGCAAATAAGATTTCTAATCAGCAAGGGTGAAATTCACCCTTGGACCAAGGCCTGTGTGCCACTTATGCCTGGCATTTGTGCTGGTACTTCGCACAGAAATTAATTGTATCCTGAGGAAATAAACCTGCAGCCCTCCCCTGCCCCCAAATGCCATTTTAGAAATGTTATTTTCTAACCATAATAGCACTTTACGCTCAAGTCTCTATATGAAGAAGCTGATGGAAAGGGGTGCAAACAAATTGATGGAATTTAGTCCAACACTTTGTGAAATTGTCTACAACATCCTTTTTTTAAAATTTCCTAATGGTTTTGTTTTGCATTAAAACTTATGCTGGCATTGGTTCATTATAAAATGTTGCTTGGTTTTTTTTTTGTTTGTTTTTTTTTTGGTGCGGGAGAAGTTTTATTTTTAATCAAATGTGACTTGTTTATAAATCACACATGGAAAAATATGCCGTGTCTGATTTTTACGAATGTTTTGTTTTTAAAAGGGTAAATGTGTTTTGGTAATTTTTGTCATTGAATCAATGACTTAGTTTGCTTCTCTTTACTGCAAAACACTGATGATGATGCCATAAGAAAAATGGCACAGACTGATTGACAAGATTGGGCCACAGTCTTCAGAAGTGCCTCTTATGTCTGAAGGGCAGTTCTCAGCAATTTCTGCAATTCAGGCCTAAATACATTAGTCACTTGTGAAAATCTTGGCCTTTGTATTTTAGTTTATATAATTGCGTTTCTGTAAAGGTACCGGCTAATTTTGCTCAAGTGAATGCATTCTCTTTATAAAATGCATCAGAATATCATCAGTACATTTCCTGTATGGAAGGAGCATAGTTGTAAAACCAGCAAAGTGTTTCATGTGGTTGATTTTTAAAAAATTTTGTTGTTGCAAATATGGGCCTGCAAAATAGGTATTGTAATGTTGTTCCTTAATATTTGTGTTGTAAACTTTCTTGTCGATCAGATAAATAAAATGAAGTAACTTTGAACCACTAGACTGTGTCACTATTTTTCTTTTCTACACCATGTGTGAAATGCCAACATTCTGATCTGTACCCACTTTGCAGTGATAAAGAATGGTGCTAAGTGCAAGTTAGTGGAGACTTGAGCTGTATATGCCCAAAGTTCACTTCCATCATTAAGTCAAACTGT
Organism: Dermatemys mawii; assembly: GCA_007922305.1. NCBI lineage: Eukaryota > Metazoa > Chordata > Testudines > Dermatemydidae > Dermatemys > Dermatemys mawii. The sequence goes on along the minus strand of ML677412.1, from coordinate 7,536,677 downwards.
GTCCTTTAACTGTAACACTTGAAGGCGCCAACTCTCTGTTTCTGAGGTCATAGCCCAGAAGAAAATTCTGTGTAGTAAGTGTAGAGGAAGAACACTATGGGACATGTGCAAAAATGTTGCTATTTGAAACAGATGTATTTGAAGCAGAGAATTAATGAGTACAAGCTTGTGGTGTGGAAGATATTTGTTCCTAGAGGAGAAAAAGGGTTACCTCTGTCCTGGGTCATATGCTGCCAGCAAAACTCCCCTCTGAAATAATAAGAATGGTCTTAAAAACACCTAGGATGTTATGGCTCTATTTTATACTACTTTATATATACATACTTTATACTACTTTATATATACA
>ML677412.1:7523419-7536321 GCA_007922305.1 Dermatemys mawii | reverse complement strand
TTTATACTACTTTATATATACATACTTTATACTACTTTATATATACATACATACATACTTTATACTACTTTATATATACATACTTTATATTTAGTAATAGGTAGCCTCAGCTCCATTGTCCAGAGTGATTTCAGTGGCTTATTTCCTTTCATCTTTGCACAGTTGTAATTTGTAACTTTTGGATTTCTCATTTCTAGAGGAAGTCTGGTTTAATGATGTAGAGGTCTTGATTTCATCATGAACTTGGCTGGAAACTTAATGGACACTGGAAAGGACAAATCTCACCCTGGAATTAGAATGCATCACCAACCTCCTGGACTCCATCTGGCTGGAGCTGTCTCTGCGGACATGGAAGTAGAGTGAGCCAGTTAACTATGCACTTTGGGCCACTAACATGTTTTCAGCTGTCTTGAAAAATATCCGTGATAAAAGTGTTCCTTGCTGTGAATGCTAGAATGACGCACAGCTGGGGCAGAAGGAGCCTCACCTTGGGAACTTATCAAGCCCCTTTTAAAGTAACTGTGTGTGTATGTGTGCGTGTGTGATTTCTTACGGAATCTTATGCTTTCTGAATTAAAACAAACACTCCCATTTAGTATTTGACCTGGGCCTGACTCTGCAGGTAGCTCTCACTGAAGTGCAGCTTTGCCCTTGACTTCTTTGCGAGCAGGATCCCCTGTTTTTATTTATGAAAGCTCTCTAGTGAATGGGTATGGTTACACTTACAAGATTATAGCGCTATTGGTTATAGCGGTCCCCTTATACAGTAATATGTATAGCGCTATTGTATGTCCACACTCAGACGCGCCAGCGGTATAGCATGGCCACATTTGGGGCACTTAATGCGGCATTAAGAGCAGCGCATTAGGGCAGGTATCCCAACATTCAGCTGGGTGCAACGTGCTTTTTAAACGAGGGGGGTGAGGGGGGACGCGTTGTGTGTATGCGGAGGGAGAGACAGTGGTTTTTCCGTTTTTCTGAAAGCCTGTCAGTGAGCCTCCGTTCACAGAAGGCTTTGTTTTCACACAGGCTCCCTCCTTAAACATTTGCATTGCTTATCTGCCGAGTTAAGAAAGAAACTCTAAAGAGGTACTTCCGCATTCCTCCAGCCGAGTTCAAAACAAAGGGAAGAGACGTCAATTGCCTTAAATGGCTCTAGGCATCTCCAGAGATTACTTGTAGTGCAGTGGGTGTCCACATCCTTGCTGTAGCGCTACAGCAGCTGCGCTACAGCCCTTATTCCCCATGCGGAGGTGGATTAACAATAGCGCTATAACTCAGCAGTTATAGCGCTCTACGTGCCCTGCCAGTGTGGAGGGGGAGGAGGTTATAGCGCTTGTGGGGGCTTTATAGCGCTATAAAGTGACAGTGTAACCAAGCCCTTAGAGAAGTCACAAAAATGAGGAAGAGAAAGCGTGTTGGAGGAAGAGACTTGGGGTCTTGTCACACATTTGCATCCATGGCCACTTCCTGTTGAAATGCATGAGCTTTCATCCAAATCTACCATTTGCTTACTTGCTTTCACAGGATTAAAATAACACTGCAAACTAAAGGCAAATAGCATTGTATTGTCATTTGACTTCGCACAATATGCTGTAATCACTTTGCACAACATGGTGAAGTTAATGATTTTTCTATTACGGGTGAGCTTTTGGTCGCATCATTAGAGAACTGGTATTTTTTTACCTGCCAGAGTGTATGAATGTTGCTGCTAATATATTGACATTGTAACTTTTAAATCAATATTAATGATCAGTGTTTTAGGAAGTTGGCGTCTGGTACCCTTATAGTGCCAGTAGTCCCCCTGCTTGGAGGGTAAGGCGCTAAAAAGCATATATCAGAAAGTGGCCCCTTGTCTTTTAATTAAGTCCGATATCTTTGTCAATCAATGTATATCAATGTAAGACCATATATTCAGCTTGTAAAAGGGATATATAATTTGATCAATATATTAGTACCGGCAACCTTGTATCCATCTTTCTTCTACAATGAAATTCTTGTACTTGGCACCTAGGTATAGGTGAATAACAGACTAGGTGGTAAAATGTGCTTTTAGATGTAGGAATATGTCATGAGCTGTGCCAAGAAGAAGTGGAGGAGATTCCTAGTTTTCAAGGGTTTTTTTCCCTTGGTTTTCCTATGATTTGCATGCAGAAGGAGTGGGACTCAGTTTCCCTGGGGGTTACCAGTTTAACAAGGCGATGGGAGAGGGAGTTTTTTGTTCCAGAGGGCAGCGAGGGAACATGGGACCCCAGCCAATGACCTAGTGACCTGGAGGCCCAACTCAGGAGTCACAGCCAGTTCTGGCCGGTGAGAGCTGTGGGGATCCCAACCAATGACCTAGTGACCTGGAGGCCCAGCTCAGGAGTCACAGCCAGTTCTGGCCGGTGGAAGCTGTGAGGATCCCCAGGGACCTGACCAACCGGTTCCAGCTAGAGGACCCTGTTTACCCGGAGAGAAGACAATGGACAGAGATGGGATTTGGGGTCAGGGATCTCAGCTGCCCAGCTGGGAAGCAGGAGGGGCTCAATGCTGGAGAGGGGAAGCAGGCAGAGCCCACCTGGATGCAGGAGAGACTTGGATGTGCTGGGTTGAGGGAGGCCAGGCCTGAGGGTCCTGAGAGCTGTGTTCAATACTCACCAAACCTCTTGTTTTGCTCTGGCTGAGAGTCACTCCGGTCTAGAGAACAGGGCTGCATCATCCCCTTCGAGGGGTCCCGAGCGAGGGGACTCCCCAAGAGGGGGCCCATGGCAGAGACAGGTGTGCTAAGACTCAGAGAGGTGTGGATCCAGGAGGTGGAGGGACCGACTCAGAGAGAGAGTGGACTCCCGAGATGGGCGGTCACACTAAAAGGGGCACCCCCACACGGGGCTAAGAGTGGGCAGGACCTGTGAGTCTGAGACAGTTAAACTTACAAATGCCTTCGTGCCTCAAGCCATTATTGATGTATGAATTTGGCTGGTGCCAGAATTATGCAGGCTGAGTTCAGAGTTTAGTCATGATGAACTGAGCGGTGAACCCAGTTATACCATTTTTCATGCTGTCTATTCCACCTCCTAATTGAGCGCTACTCATGTGAGCGAGCGCCCCAACATGAGGACGGGTTGCGCAATCTTAGCCCTGCTTAAAGATTAAGCACAACTATTCTGGCCTTGTGCGATGGGGTGTACAAACCCCACAATGAGCAGCAAGGGCTCGTTTTGGGCTACTCCAGCCTCGCCCCTCCACAAATCCTCCACCTGCTGGAGGAATTAAAAGGCAGCGAATTATATCGTTCGGTGAGCGGTGCTGAAGGTGAGCAGACCTGCAGCCCATTGCTGTTCTGCTCTGCTGGAGAGGGAAACCTAAAGGCTCTGACGCCGCTGCGCAGAGAGGCCCTCCTTGAGGGAAGGGAGGGCCCTACGCAGAGACCAGCAAAGAGGGAAGTATCCAGTGGCCCTGGGCAGCGGGGACTCTCTTGTTCCTGATTTGGATTTCCCCGCCAGGCAAAGGCTGGACTGAGCTGACCCCAGAGGGGGAGATGAGAGGAAGAGGCCCAGGGAGGACAGCCACAAGTAGCCTTGGTTGCCAGGTTACTGGAAGCCGGAAGGGCCCTGGGTCAGAGCCCAGTGGAGTGGGAGGCCCAGGCTCCCCTCCCCACAGCTCCCTGGGCAGTCTGGGGTTGTGGCCGTGACCACTAGGCCACACGTCCCATCCAAAGCCTGAGTGGGGATCATTACATGCCGGTTACACCAATGTCAATCTGAGGTAACTCCATTGTCCATTGAGCCAGTTGAGTTGCTCCACACTGATGTAATGGAGCTGAATCTAGCCTTGGTACATTCCTAAGGAACAAATGTGTTAGTGGTAACAGTTACGTTTTGTGGTGTAAGCCTGTCAGAAGACAGTTACAAGCAGCAAAGCAGTTACACTGTTTTCATGCCAATGCCTGCTAAATAAGTGCAAGCTACATTTGCACTGATTTGTTATTCTGTCAGGAGTCAGCTTAGCCCAGGACTAAGGGGTTCATTGACCTCCCAGGTCTTGTCCCAGGGGCTAGATTTTTTTTCCATCTAATTTTCACTAGCTTTTATGTTCACTAGCTCTTAATACACAACAAGGCACTGCCTCCTGCAGTGTGAAATAAGCACCGTCTATCCCTCAGGACCTTGCATGAAGATGCAATTGCTGTTGTCTTTTACATTTGGTGAGTTGCAATTTTCTTTTCCAGGTCTGTGTTTTAGTGATAGTTTTCAATAAGAAACATGTTTGTTTTCATTTGTGTGAAGTGTTTTCAATCTCAGCTGCGAGGTGGCAGGGGCAATGAGAAAGTTGAAAAAGGCTTACGGAGATAAAAACTTCAATTTGTGTGCTTGATGTGATCTTGGATACTTGCAACAAATACATATGTGAGGAGGAGGAGTTGCCTCAAAATGTACACCAGAAGTTCCTGTCTTGAATGAAGTCAATGCATAGTTGTTTGGTTTTGAAAAAGTGCGGTGAGGCCCAATTCTGCTGTCCTTGTGCAGTCAGAATCTTGTCTGTATCAGAAGTGCAGGATCAGGAACATATAACAGGAACATATAGAACATGTAACATATAACAGGAACATATAACATATAATAGGAGCGTATATGTTGCACTTGTGTCCTTTGTCCATATCTTATGAGAAATTCGTTCCAAGAATACTTGGACTTTTGGTACTTTATTGCTTTTTAATTTTATGTTCAGATTGAAGAGTACAGTATTTGCAAACCTACCTTGATATATTTTCTGTGGTGCTGGTTGCAGTTACACACAAACATTCGTGAATGTTTGTTTAGAATAAAGGGTCTCTAAAAACAAATTTTGTTTTCCCCTGTGATTTTTCCCTCTAGCATTTGCTGTAATGGGCAAAGCTTCGATTGACAGTTTAGGGTTCATGCAGGCTTCAAAATACCATAATAATGTCTGCGAATATGTAGAGTCTGTGGAAACCATTAAGAGCGTAACAGTTAAAATGTGTAAAGAAGAGAAGACTGGTCTATGCAAAGTGAATCAATTATTGGTAAGGTTTGAGAATGACATTACATAGTTATTGCATCCACACCTTATATCCTTGCTGCAATAATTCCCTAAAAATTATAATTGGCTTCAAATCATAATTTAAAAAATAATTAACAGTGGGATCTTTTTACTTGCATTCTGGTAGTCGAGCATTTAGGGTTCACATTTTCAAGCTTTTCTCTAAAACTATGAGGATTATAAACTGTGTTTTAGGAAAGCCTAGATTCTCATATGATCACATGATTCCAGGAGAGGGGACTTTAAGAAAAACAACTGGTATCACAAGACTTGCTGTAGTGAGGCGGCTGCCCCACTCCTGCAGAAAAAGGGTTAAAACAGCCCTGCAGAGGGCTCTGGCAAGAGAAAGGCAGCCCAGCAGAGGGCTGCAACAGAAGGCAGCTGAAGGCAGAGCAGCCACAGCTGTGGCTGAGTCAATTAGGGCCCAGCTGGCCCTGATGAAAAGGGCTCAGAGTTTGGAGCTCAGAGTCGTCTTCTCTAGCTGAGGAGGCAGACTGGCCTGGCTGCTGGGGGAGCTTAACAGGGTATCTGGAGTGGAGCAGGGCTGGGATAAGGCAAGAGGAGCTGGGGGAGCTCTGGCCTGGAAACCCCCAGGCTGCAGGGCCTAGGGGATGGCCCAACAAGGGGGACTGGGGTTGCAGGGGGCAGCCCATGGGTAATTGTAGAAGCAGCAGGCCAAACCCTCCTTGCTGGTGATAAGTGGCAATGATACTGCAGTCTGCCCCAGTGAATGGGGTAATGGTGACTGGCAGTTGCCTAGACTTAGGCAAGGTGGGGATAGTGGGTGGGGGTTCCCTGGGGAGGGGAGACCCTGAGGCTGTGGGGGTACTGCAGGGGTGCAGCACCCTAGGAAAGAGGGCACTGGAGTCCAGGGAGGGACATGGTGCCAGTGCAAGTGGGACTACAGGCTGCAGAGGGTGTTCCGGATGCTGGACAGAGCTAATTCCCTGGATGACCAGCGGGAGGCGCTGCAGGGGTGAGTCGCCACATGCCTATGCTTGTGATAAAATATTGAGAGTTAACAACACAGAGAGTCCCAAGATTTGAACTTCTGGGAGCCAGGAGCTCTCAGCGGAGGGTTCTTTTACTTAGAAATTCACTTCCCCATTAGTCTATTTAATTTTCACACACAAGCCAAGGCTCAGATTTCCTCCCAGCATTTGAGTGAGGGGACTGGTGGATAGTTGGCTTGGAGGGAAGGTCAGTGGGTGTTTTCTAACAATGGTTTTGAAAAATATTTGTCTCTTTCAGATGTAAAACTCTCTGGTCTTCAGTATTTATATCAAGGTGTGTTTTTTACATTTTAAAAATTAACTAAAAATAAATAAACTTTCAAGTGAGCTGTTCTAGCAGTGACAGAGACTGGGAAGACCTGTGTGGGCGTGTTTGCGGATGTCATTCTGTGTTTGATTTGGAAGGGTTATGAAAGTTAAGCAGCATTGCACAGGTGAACTTATTTTGTAGAAGGAGTGACTTGGTATTGTAATTCCAAGAAGTATCACTACCTCTCTGCAGAGTGGGAGCACAGATCCTAGGAGTACTTTGCCTCATGATGTCAGTTACACAGTAACTCTTCAGCAGGCGGGGATCTTTAGGGAACTTGCTTAAGTCCCCTGATGTCTGGTAGCTGCCCAGCTGCAGTGACTTAACTTGTGAAATTCCTAGAGAAATGGCCAGGGACAGCCATGCACTGCTCTTGAAGCTGTAGACTGGTGTAAATAGTCCATCTTAATAGCCAAGCTCTCCAAACTGCAGACAAAAATGTAAAAAGCCAGGGAGAAACACTAGCTCCCTGGCTGGGAAGCTGTTGAGCTCAAAGAAATGGGACGAGGAGTCTGGTGGCACTTTAAAGACTAACAGATTTATTTGGGCATAAGCTTTTATGGGTAAAAACCCCACTTCTTCAGCTGCATACCCTTCCCTGTGATCTGCACCAGCCACTGTATAAATACCTGATGCAGAGCTGTGGGTTAAGGAAACTGCATGGTGTACTGTGCCTGCCAAAGTGGGGACATGTTTTTGTCTAGGTGTTTATGGAACCTAGCTTACTCCCTACTACTAGGACCTGTGGTAGGTGCATGGAGGCTATTGTCTGTCAGACTCCCAAGAGGTGACATGCCACATAAAGTAATTCTTCAGGTGTTTATATTCTGTGCTGTCTGAAAATTGTGGGGAGGGGAGAAGATCTGTGGTTTGTGCATGACAGGAACCTGGCTCCTGTAATGTACTAGTGATTAAATATTGACTGAGGTCAGTGCCTCTATTGTGCAAAGTGGAGTCTCTGAGCTTGCCCAAATTTGCTCAGCAAAATAAGCCAATACACAAAAGGCATTCCACAAAGTGAAAACTTAACACAGACTCTCAGTGCTTTTTTTTTTCTTTTCAACCTTGGCTCAGGTAAAATAAATAAATAAATTCCCCTTACAATTATTTTTCCCCTTATTTCTTTAAACCTTTGCTGCTGGGCTCTTTTGCTCTTAGTTTGATTTGTTTCTGTACCTTAATATCTCCTTAATCACAAACTGCAATTTGTAAGAACATTTTCTCTGTGGCTAGTGGGGGGGTATGGGAGAAGGATACGTTAACTTCTTTCACTGGAATGTTGCTTCTGGTTTTGTCTTCTGTTTCTAGATCTTAAAGGATTTTTTTTCCCTTTGCTGTGAATCCAGCCTTTGGGACAAGAAGGGAAATAAAAGATGAAGATCCGGCTAATGTTTTTCATTCTGGCCACCTGGCTTCATATTCTGTTTGGTAAGTCTATTAAATCTGCTTGCTGAGTAATACCAGAAATGCAGAATAAAACTGTAACAGAGAAGATGCAATTGACAGTGAGAGGCTCTGTAAAGAAGCCTTCAGGGAGCTCAGACTTACTCTTGGCATTTCAAACGTATGCTATTAAAAACCAGGTACTGTAAAGGAAGTGGTTCTGGCCATCAGTTTTCAAGCATCTATTGCACATTTCTGAATTCTACAAGTTGTTTTCCCTTCCTCTGTTTTTTAGCTCTTCTGTTCACTTGTTACCACAATAAGATGCTCCTACGGCCTTAGTTTCATTCAGGAAGACTTATAGCAGGTGCTGTGCAAAATTTGGTCATTTGCAGGGATTCACACACAAAAACATTTTTGGTCAGGAGGAGATAAAGGTCTGGGAACTTGTGACAGGTTGTTACCCCCGTGATGCAGTCTGGGAGCCGTTGGAAATGCTGTGCCCCCTAACAATTTAGCTGGGCTGGTCTCTCACACAGCTCTGCTGATGATTCAGACAGCCTCTCCAGGCCCTGTTCTCACCCAACATGACAGCAGGTGGCACCACACACCCAACTAAGTTACCTGAGAGCCTTACCTAAGCCTCTCATCAACTCATAACAGAGCACAACAATTTCACAGCTCCCCAGGCTTGCACCCTTGCTGGAATATAAACCCAGAAAGATCTTGTACTGCACAGGGATCTGTGCAATGCAAGTTCATGAATATAGTTCACGTCCCGCTCGATATGGGAGAGTTCTGCAAAACCAGCCTGTTAATCATGCTGAGATTTTCCCAGACACTTAAAGATGCACTGGTTAAAATAAAACACAAAGCAAGTTTATTAACTACAGAAAGATTGATTAAAAGTGGTTATAAGTGATATCAAACAGATCAAAGCAGATTATCTGTCAAAGTAACTAAAATGCTAACTCGGCCTAATATATGAGATAGATAAGATTTGAATTAGCAATCTCTCACCCTGACTGATGATACAAACAGTCCACCAAATTTCCATACACAGGCTAGAAATCCTGTTAGCCTGGGACCAGCACTTTCTTCAGTTTGATCTTTAGATGTTTCCAGGAGTTCTCTTGTGTGGGGAGTGAGGCCGAGAGGTGATGTCACTCCCCACCTTATAGTTTTTCCATATGGCAGGAACCCTTTGTTCCAAGCTAAGTTCCCAGCCCAGCTTGTGGACAAATTCAGGTACCAAAATGGAGTTCAGTGTCATGTGGTTTGGTCACAAGCCTTGCTGAATCATAGCATCCATTATTCATAGGCTGGCTGCAACATTCCCCCGTGAGGACAAACCTTTTCCGAGGTCAGCTGTCTTTGCTGATGGGCCATTAACACTGTCTAGTTTCTTCATTGTTGTATCTGAAAGGCTAGTCTTGGGTTTTTTTCAACTTCACATCATCTTTCAGTAACACATACATAGCAAAACTCTATAACTTCACATAGAATGATAACACAGACTCCAAAAGGATATTAATGTTCAACAGATCAAGACTTTTAGAACAATACCTTACAAGGCATACCTTGTACAAGATGCCACATAATTATATCATAATTGTATTACTATGGTGATGGGTGGGGGTCTCGGGGCACAGTACAAGCGGGGCAGGCTGGGGCCCCTTCTGAGCATTGGCCCCACTCCATGGGGCCACTGGTTCCATTGTAAACCCTGTACTGGCATTGAGGGGTGAGCCAGGAAATAGCAGCTTTATACTGGTATAAAATACACACACAATGCAGGGAACCTGGGTACATGAAGGTCCTATAGAGAACTGCTGCCCACTCCATCTTCTTCAGCGTAACTAAAGGAAAACTCCATGATAAAATAGAGTTCGGGGGTTGGTGGGGTTTGGGGGTCATAATCTCAACCATTCTGAATACAGAAATAGAAAGACGCCCGTTATCTAGGAGCTTTGAAGACTTGCCCAAGGGATGCAGCCCTGTGTCCTGACCTGTCTGTCTGTCTGTCCTGATGCAGTTTACAAATGCAGCAGCATTTTGTTCTATTTTCTAGCCCAACTACACCTTCATTTGCCAGAATATTAAAGATGTGAAGAAGCCCAGAGTCATCTGCTTGCATCTCCGTGAGCCTGACACGTGTAAGTAGCAACTATGCAGGTGGGTTGACTGGCCACTTGTGTTAAAGCCGCATGGAACAGTGTGAGGTTTTGGGGGCAGGATCTTACCATCCTGTCAAACTTACAGCCACAAGGGGCCAGGAAAGCTGAGGGTGCCTGGTGTGTCAGTGTGGTATTTACGACTTGCGCTCCATCCCCATGGGGTGGGGAGTGCAAACTACTTGCTGCTGACTGAGCACAGCAGAGACAACAAGAGTCACGAGGAGGAATTCAGTCGTGTCACCCTCCATCATGGTGCATGTAACCTGTGTCTCCTCCTGTTTAACAGGAAACCACCATTCCAAACACACACACCCCTACCAATTCTGCACACATTATCTCCTCTGCTTCTTCCTCCTCTTCTCCCCTTACTGCCAGCTGGCACGGAGAGGAAATTGGGTCAGAGGAGGGGGGACATGGTGGAACCTGGGCCTCGCTGCCCCAGTTCAATGACTTTGAAGGGTATCCCAAGTCTGTTTGAACTGGTTCTGCTGGAAACTGTTAGTGCAATTATGTATTTGTAAAACTAAGATGAGATTAATTGGGAAGGATCAGCTAAGGTGCAGCTGGAGGGGAATAAATTTGCTGTGCAGCCTGTGAAAATGTGAGACAAATACTAGATGGTAAAGAATCTTGTGGGACAGCTGACTGGTGTGAAGTTACAGTGATTAACTTTACCTCCACTAGCCAGCCACACTGAGATCACTTGGGAGGAGCGGGGAAGTGAGAGCTAGATTCTTACTCTATTGACTTTTCCTTGTAAATTACTTATTAACTGGCATTTCTGCCTGTTTACATTCACGCTGTAAGTATTTTAGCAACAATTCATGTTGCAAGGTATGGGAGTGAGTGACCATAAACCCAGATGCCGTCTAGTGGGCAGGAAATGGACAGCATTATCACGTGTGAGGTTTTATATGTTTCTATATACTGGTTGAGATTCACTGTCCAAGATATTGGGTGTATTTCGTTAAAGGTAAGTTAGTAAATGAGTCCTGTTAATTGTGCTCACCTTTGGGAATGAGTGAAATGCTGGAAAGTCTAAAAAAAATACATTTTAGAGCATGGTATTGACGTTGAGACACTAGACTAGGACTCAGTGTTCAATTTCTGCATCTGCTGCACACTTCCCAGGTGATCTTGGGCAAATCACTTTGCATGTTTGACACATGCAAAGTGATTTGCCCTTGGATTCCAGCTGTTGTCAGTAGCTACCAGTGTGGTGCTCTGCTCATGTTTGATGATAACAGTTGGCTGCGTGCGTGTTCCCTCTGTGTGCTGCCCTGGCTCTGCGCAGATCACTGACACAGTAACCCCGAGAGAACCCCAAAGACCACAAAGATCCTCAAAGACCACAGACTTTAGTAAGGTATGAAGGCATCCGGCCAGGTTTGTTGTCGAACAAAACACAATCTCTAGCTTCAGCTGGATTAGATATCAATGAGTCTGCTAGTACCTATGTGCTCCCTGACAATGGACACAGCTCAGTCAGTGGTGGGACTTTCCAATGCCCCGTGGCTGGACAAAGACGTCCACTCAGGGATGCATTCTTATACACAGGTACAAACAGGTTATGCATCATTGAACATACGGAGGTACAGCCCCTCTGTTAGGGGGCTGCCTTTATCACATGTTGGTTGGTTTGAAAAAAAATCTATGCATCATACCGTCTATCCATCGTATTGTCCTGTCATATTGTCTGTCCATCATATTGTTCTCTTATACTGTCTTTAAGCTGAGTCTGCCTGTTCCTTGTTATCTGTGTGGGATGTGCTCGTACCCAGCTGTTCTGGCACATGTTCGTGCTTCTAGCAGCCCTCTTGCCAATTTCTGTGAGCAGGATCTGCTTCTGACTCACTGCCCAGCTTTGCTTTGTTAGCAATGTCTTGACCATTACTTCAGTTCAGGCCTCAGGCCGGGCCTCTGATACCAAAGGGTTTATGTCTCAGGGCCTCATCTTACTACACCAACTATTCCAGCAAGCTGCAGCTTTATATCACACCAGTTTTAACAACAGCTTTTCCAGAAACCCTTGTCCCATGGCAGGGCTCTCCTCATGCCTCCACCTTAACTAATCATTGCATGGAAAAAACTGTTTGGCCTCCAAGCTGGGTTAGCTGCTGAACCTGGGACCCAGATAACTGTCTGAGAGGAGAATAGATAGAGGGGAGCCGAATCGTTTCTTCTCTTTCTTGCCGGCCTTTCCCAAGGCAGACATGCAGTAATCCAGTGTCTGTCTCTGTTAAATACCAAGGGAACTCGAACACTCTCAAGCATTCTTCCCGCAGCAGACAAAAGAAAATGCACACAGGTCTTTCCTCCTATCTCAGTCCCCCAACCCCAAAACAATACAAACTGGTTGTTTTAAACCTTCTGTTTTCACAACAAGCCTGTATGAGTGGTTTTACTGGTGTGACTGGGAGGTTTTGTATTATGCGGTGTTTAGCTAGGCCTATGTTTAAAAGTGACTAGTGCAACAGTTCCCATGCCCCAACCCTGCTTCCTGGCAGGAGTGCTGGGCGAAGGGCAAGCCCCCATGCCCTAACCCCATTTCCCTGGCAGGAATCATAGAGATGGGGAAATCTTAAAATTTTGTTACTATTTAAAATTTATTTTACAAGCATAAAATTGTTCTGTGAGGTGGGTAAGTCTCAAAATTCCCATTTGCCAGATGGGAAAACAGGCTCAGAGAAGTGAAATTTCCCACCCAAGGTTAGTGGAAGAGGAAGAATTGGTGTTTGTGGACCCTGGCTCCCAGTCCATTGCTCGGTCTGTTGGATCAGACTGCTTCCCAGTTTGAGCTGACATTAGACTAGTGTTGGCTCTATGTTTGTACAATGCCTAGCACAATGGGGTACAAATCTGGTAAGAAGGCCTTAGGCACTATTGCAGTATAAATGGTTGATAACAACACAAGCTAGTGATATATTTTAGATATCATTGAGGGAGACCATTTGTGGGTTTGTCTGGTTTCTTTTA
>ML677412.1:7481539-7508237 GCA_007922305.1 Dermatemys mawii | reverse complement strand
GCCCTGGGACCGGCTCGGATCATACACCCATGCAGACGTCATGCTCTGGACTGGCTGTGACCTCACTCTCCTGGAAGGTCTGACATGGTGTCCGTCACCAATTGGTGCCATTTCAGGGAGGAGGAGGCTGGAGAATCTGGGGACTTTGCCAAGAAGCTCTTTGCTGCCAGATCCCAGGCATCCAGCACAAGTGGGACCCCTGGTACAGCAAGGGAACCAGCCCCAGCCCCCCAGGTGTCCAAGGAAGCTCCCCTGGGAGAGGGACAACAGTGCTGCCAGCCCCATGGGGAGGGAATGTGATCCAGACTCCAGGACAGCTACACAGGGGCTCTGTACCTCCTGGAGGGGGGCGGGGGAGCGGAACGGGACCCAGACATCTGGGATGACTCCTTCAGGGGCTCTGCAGACCTTGGGAGAGGGGGTGGTCGGGAATGGGACCCATGTGCCCAGGTTCCCGTCTCTCTCTGTGTCCCCCCAGAACATGATGGTGCTGAGAGACCTGAATCGGGGAGGCGGTGGGGTCTGCATTTCATCCGGATGTGCCGGGACCCTGGTTTCCCCTGGCTGATCGGTGACGCTGCTGACACACGATCAGAGTCCTGACCCCCTGCAGCTATGACAGGTCGTTGGGGGCCAGCACGGGGATGGGGGTGCAGTCCCAGGGGAGGGATGGAGGACTGAGGGAATGTGCATAGAGGGTCTCAGTGGGGAGAACTGGCTTCCAGCCCTGGGTGGGGGAGGGGGGAGAAGTGGATCAGAGCACGCTGATGCGGGGGGACTGACTCCAGGCCAGAGGACGGGCTCCCCAGGGTGGGTGGGGGTCCCAGCATACTGTGATGGAGTGGTGGCCTCCCACTGAGCTGGAAGTAGGGTGATCAGATGTCTCGATTTTATAGGGAGACTCATGATTTTTGTGTCTTTTTCTTATATAGGCTCCTATTACCCCTGACCCCATCTTGATTTTTCACATTTGCTGTTTGGTCACCCTAGCTGGAGGGCGTGGGACCATGCGCTGATTCCCCGATGGGCGGAGCTGGGGGGGGCATGCTTTTTTATTTCAGTGGGTTTTGTGTATTAAAATTCAGTGTGAATCTGTTGCTATAGATGCATTCTTTATAAAATATAGTGCAATATGTTAGCATTTGTTCATTATAAAGTTTTTTGTTTTTTGGGGTAGGGGAAGTTGTATTGTGATTTCTTTGTAAATCACACATGGGAATTGTTTTCCAAATCTCTTTAAAAGAGTAAATTAGTGGTTTTTGTCATTGAGTCAATGGCTTAGTTTGTGTCTACTGCAAAACACTGATGATATTAAGAAAAATGGCAGACTGACTTACAAGATTGGGCCACAATCTTCAGGAGTGCCTCTTACATGTGAAGGGCGGCTGCTCAGCAGTTTCTGTAATTCAGCCCTAAATACATGAGTCACCGGTGAAAATCTTGACCTTTGTATTAATTTATAAACTGCATTTCTGTAAAGTTACCTGCTAGTTGTGCTCACATAAATGCATCAAAACTTCATCAGTACATGCCCTGTACAGAGGGGTAGAGTTGTAAAACCAGCAGTGTTTCATATGGTTGACCTAATTTTTTAATATAGGTCTGAAATAGCTACTGTTTCTGAACATTTGCTAAACTTTCTTGTTCAGATAAATTAAATGAAGTGACTTTGAACCACTAGAATGCATCAATATTTTTCTTTTCTACACTCCATGTGAGATGCCAACATTCTGATCTGTACCGACTTTGCACAGTGAAAGAATGATTTTAAGTGCAAGTTAGTGGAGACTTGAGCTGTACATGCCCAAAGTTCACTTCCATCATTTCCAAGTCACTGTCCTTCAACTGTAGCACTTGAAGGCATCAACTCTTTCTGATCTCAACCCAGAAGAGAATTCTCTGTTTAGAGGAAGAACAGGATGGGACATGTGCAGAAATGTTTCTATTTGAAACAGATGTGTCTGAAGGGGAGAACTAATGAGCACAAGATTGCTATGTGGAAGGTATTGTTTCTAGAAGAGAAAATGGGTTACCTCTGTCCTGGGTCATATGCTGCTAGGAAAACTCCTCGCTGAAATAGGAATGGTCTTAAACAGCTAGAATGTTATGGCTCTATTTTATATCGACATATCATATCTTATACTTAGTAATAGGTAACCTCAGCTCCATTGTCCAGAGTGATTTCAATGGCTTATTTCCTTTCAGCTTTGCAGTTACTTGTACCTTTTGGATTTCTCATTTCTAGAGGAAGTCTGGGTTAATGACATAGAGGCTTTAGTTTCATCATGAACTTGGCTGAAACTTAATAGACACTTAAGGACAAATCTCATCCTGGAATTAGAATGCATCACCAATCTGGAGTGCACACCTTGGCTAGAGCTCCTTCTGTAGACATGGAAGGAGTGAGCTAGTTAACCATGCACTTTGGGCTACTAATGTTTTCATCTGTGTGGGGAAAAAAATCCCCAAGTGTTGCTTGCTGCAAATGCTAGAATGACTCTCAGCTGGGGCAGGAGCCTCACCTTGAGAACTTATCAAGCCCCTTTTAAAGTAACTGATTTCTGGCATATTTCACTTTCTGAATTAAAGCACTCCCATTTAGTGTTTGACCTGGGCCTGACTCTACAGGCAGCTCACTGAAGTGCAGCTTTGCCATTTACTTCTGTGGGCACAAGATTCCCTGTTCTATTTATGGAAGGTCTCTAATGATTTAGACAAGTCTCAAATGAAGAGGAAAGCATGTAGAGGAAGACTTGTGGGCTATCACACTTGCATCATGGCCACTTCCTGTCTAAATGCATGAGCTTCAATCCAGTTCTACCATTTGCTTGCTTTCATAAGATTAAAATAACACTGCAAAGTGAAGGCAAATAGCACTGATTGTCATTTGACTTCATACAATGCTGTAATGACTTTGCAATGTTGTGAAGTTAACAATTCTATTATGGGTGAGCTTTTGGTTGCATCATGAGTAAACTGGTATCTTTTTGCCTGCCAAATGTATGTTTGTTGCTGCTTATATACTGACACTGTGACTTTTAAATCAATACTAATTGCTGTTAGGAAGTCTGGTACTGTTAAGGTGCCAGACAGCCTTCAGCTTACAAAGTAAGTTGCTAACACATGTTAGAATGTGGCCCCCTGACTTTCAGTTAAGTCGATATCTTTGTCAATGTAACTGTTCCACTTGAGTTTTCTCCATATCTTAAGAGATGTTCCAAGTATTCTTGGAACTTTGGTACTTCATTGCATTTTAATTTTATGTTCAGATTGAAGAATACAGTATTTGCAAACCTACTTTGTGTGCTGATTGCAATTACACACTCATGAATGTTTGCTTATAACTGTTTCTCCTGTGGTTTTTCCCTCCAGCACTTGCTGTAATGGGCAATGCTTCCATTTGGCAGTTTGAAGTTCATGTTGTATGCAGGCTTCATAATGTCTGCAAATATATGGTCTGTGGAAACCATTAAGAGTAACTATTAATATGTATAAAGGAGACACCACTGGTCCTTGCAAAATGGATCATTAAGGTTTGAGTGACTATAAGTAGCTATTGCAGCAAGGGTATAAGGTATGGATGCAATAATTCCTCAAATTGGATTAATTGAAAAATAACATGAATCCTTTTATTTGCATTCAGGTGTTTGAGCATTTAGGATTCACATTTTCAAGTTTCTCTACACCAGTTTATAATCCTTATAGTGTTTGAGGAAAGCCGAGAGTCACAATCACATGATTCTGAGAGAACTTTAAGAAAAATAGCCAGTATCACAACTTGCAATAAAATCTTGGTTTAATACTATTCTAAGATTAGAACATCTGCATCTGGCAGCCAGGAGTTCAGCAGAGGGCTCTCTTCTCAATTTCACTTCCCCATTAGTTTGAAAACCCAAGTCTATAACTTTCACACACAAGCAGAGGCTCAAATTCTCCCCCCCATACTTGAGTGAGTGCTGATGGTAGGCCTGGAGGGAAGGTCAGGGGGTATTCCAAAAATGGTTTAGAAACATTTTGATGTAAAAATCTGACCTTGAATATTTATCATGTGTTTAACATGTAAAAACTAAACAAACCTTCAAGTGAGCTGTTCTCCCAGTGGATAGACTGGGAAGACCTGTGTGGGCATGTTTCCAGATGTCCTGTTTGATCTGGAAGGGTTATGAATGTTAAGCAAGTTATTTGGTAGAAGTGACTTGGCATTGTAACCAAGAAGTCCCACTACCTCCCTGCATAGTGGGAACACAATCCTAGGTGTATTTTCCTCCTGTCTCATGGTGTCCATTACACATTTCAGCAGGAGAGGATCTTTAGGGAGCTTAAGTCCCCTGATGTCTGGTAGCCACCCAGCTGTTTCAGCAATTTGTGAAATTCCTGGAAAAATGGCCAGGGGGCAGCCATGCACTGCTCTTGGACTATTTACACCAGTCCACAGCTTCATCTTAACAGCCAATAAAAGGTCTCCAAACTGCAGACAAATCTAAAGCCAGAGACACTAGTTCCCTGGCCAGGAAGCTGAGTTCAAAGAAATGGGACAATAAGGAGTGTAACAGATTTATGTGGGCATAAGCTCTTGTGGGTAAAAACCCCACTTCAGCTGCATACCCGTCCCTGTGACCTGCAACACCCTGCACCAGCCACTGTATAATACCTGGTGCAGAGCTGTGGGTTAAAGCTGTGTGGTGATCTGTGCCTGCCAAAGTGGGGACATCATTTTTTGTCTAGGTGTTTATGGAACCTAGTTTACTCCCTGCTACTAGGACCTGCAGGAGGTGCATGGAGGCTATTGTCTGTCAGACTCCAAGAGGTGACATGCTGCACAAAGTAATTCTTCAGCTGTTTGGTCTGTACTGCCTGAAAATTGAGGGGAAGGCCTGTGGTTTGCATGTCAGGAATTGACTCCTGTAAGGGACTAGGGATTAAATACTGACAGGTCAATGCCTCTTGTGCAAAGCAGTCTGAGCTTGCTCAGCAAAATAAGCCAATATGCAAAGACAGTCTACAAAATAAACTATTGCAGACTCATGGCTTTTTTAACCTGGGCTCAGATAAAAATCTATTTCACTTACAATTGTTTCCTCCCATGTCTTCAAACCTTCACTGCTGGGCTCTTCTGCTCCTAGTTTGCTTTGTTTTTGTGCCTAAATATCTCCTTGATTACAAATTGCAGTTTGAACATTTTCTCAGTGGATAGTGGGGGATATGGGAGAAGGATACAATGTTACACCCTATTCCAGAAAGCTTTTATTAAACTAATTTCACTGGAAGGTTGCTCCTGGTTTTCTGTCCTGTTTCTAGTCCTTACAGGATTTTTTCCTTTGATAGGCTGGGAATCCAGCCTTTGGGACAAGAAAGGAAATAAGATGAAGATAAAGCTACTGTTCATTCTGGCCACCTGACTTAATAGTCTGGTAAGTCTAAGTCTACTTGCTGAGTAATACCAAAAATGCAGAGTAAAACTAACCCAGAGGATGGGATTGACAGTAAAGTGCTCTCTAAAGAAGCCTTAGAGCTCAAACTTACTCTAGACATTTCAACCCTATTGCAAACTGTTTTTAGTCTTGTTTGCCAAATGTTCCTGCACAATGAATATGATGAACAAAGTATCAGGGGGTAGCCATGTTAGTCTCTATCCACAAAATGAAGAGTCCAGTGGCACCTTAAAGATGAACAGATTTATTTGGACAAAGTTTTTATGGGTAAAAAACCCACTTTAGATGCTCTTATGCCCAAATAACTAAGTCTAAGTGCCACTAGACTCCTCATTGGTTTTACAATGAACAAAGGGGTGAGAAACAAGAACCCTAGTCTAACCTTCCTATCTCCAAATCAGAGGACCTAGATCTATCTTGAGATATAAACAAAATTGTGTAAATGTGGCTCAGATTTTGTAATGGGAAAGGGAGCTTTTCTCTCTAGGTGGTTGGTTGAAATCAGCTCTAGTCCCAGAGTAGCTACCATCTGATAGATGGCCAGAGTCAAATGATCTGGTTGCCAATGGCTAGTTCAGTGGACAGATGACTGTACCATAGTAACCACCATAAATAGTTCTGGTTGGCTTAGCTACAGGAAGTAGCTAAGCCAAGAGGTGAGATCTTTTGTCCTTCTCAGGTGAGGATGCAGCACCTAAGGAGTGAGGGTCTGGTACACCTGCAGTGCTGCTGCTTGTGCCTCTTCTCCTCTTTGCATGAAGAGGAATTGAGTCCCATGCCCACCACATTGTGAGCACTTAACTGATTATAAAAAACTGCTCCTACAGTGGCAGGCTTCAAGTACAACTCCCTATAACCAGAACTAAGCTTGTTTTGATATGCACAGGAATCCTCAAATGGCTAGTTGGCCCTGTGCTCAGATCTGTGTGCCATCTGCTAGTGTGTAGGAGTTGATAAATCCAGTTAAGTAGATGAGAGCTCTAATCATTCTGCAGTGTAACTGGCTTACATGCTGTGGTGCTGGGGGTAGTCATTAGTTGCTCACCAACTTCAGCAACAAGTCCTTAGCAGCCTATCCTTTGGTGTGGCTGCTTCTGCAAAGTCTAGAGCTATTCCCACTTGCAAAAAAACCTGATCTTGACTGCAGAATTTTTCCACAGCACAGATCCCATGCTGCTAATGCACAGTGAAGGGGCACGGTTCTTCATGCAGGGCATGATTTTTAATTTGCCAACCATCTGTCTCCATGCAGGGAATGAACTTCCTGATTGTTCTGGTTATACTGGGTTGGTTTTTAGCTGAAGTTAGTCCTAAGGTTAACAGCATTGCATCTAGTTAGAGGTGAGGAGGGAAAACAAGTCATGTACACTTGTGCTGATGGCCTCCATCTTTTGGAGGAAACAACTGTTTACTGTATGTCTTGCCAGGAATGGCATGCACCTGCACACATCTGTAAAGGTAACTCACCATCCCTTTTTTGTCATACAGGTAGGTTTAGCCTTTTGAAGGGCTAGGCCTGATCCCATAACACTTGCTACCAAAGCAGAATCATTAGGCAAGACTTTAAAAAGTGACGTAGGGGTCCAACTGCAGATGTCTTGGAGGCTAATTTTCCAAAAATATTGCACCCTTCCCATTTTAATAAAAGCCAAACCAGGCCCCTCTGAACACTTCAAGTTGGGCATTCAGAATCACTTTTGGAAACCTTGGCTGTAGGCCATAATTTAATTTTATAACCCTTGCATGGTCCTCTTTCTGCAGTGTCCTCTTGAGGAGGTGACCAAAGCAGCAGAGGCATGATCCAGACACCTCTCCACCACAGCACCTGAGTTGTACCCATAACACTGTACGTTTGGGCCTCTTGCTTCTGTAGGTTGTGTGGGAGGAAGAGTTGTGGAAGATAAAGGGTAGATTTTACATCACTGATTTCAAGTCTTCTGTTCCCAGGTCTGCTGCACTCACTAGCTGCCCTTGGGCAAGTTTCATTTCTCTGTGCTTCAGTTCCTCCATTCTGCAAAAGGGTCAGATTAATATTTGCCAAAGGGTGTGGCAAGATTTAATTTGTTTGTAAAACAGTTTAATTGCTATCAATGCTGTACAGGGTCCTTCCAGCTGCAAGTTCCAGAACTTCAGAACCAGACAAGGAAGATGAAGAAAGTGAAGCATTAATAATGGAGAAAATAAGACTATTTCTACAGCTGTGGTAAGAGGCAACAATGTCTGATACTGCATTTATCAACTGCTTAGTAAGCACATAAGAGTGGAGAAGCAGCAAATTCTGCTACTGTGCCTCCCTCATCCAAGTGGGGTGGGGGGAAAAACAAAGTAACTTTGGGTTGAAAATGCCACATTATTGGCATGACCTAAGGCCCCGAATCAACTGATGGTGTGCAAATGGGATTATTTGCATTCAAGTAGCTATATCAAGGTAGCTACACCAATGGGAACTTCCCATGGAGGTGTGCTACACTGGTATGAGATGAAACTTGCACCAGTATGACCTTCCCTGGTAAATTGCACTTATACAAGCCCTTTTCACAGGTGCATTGTGTGAATATTAGACTTTTGCTCCAGCATAATTACACTAATGTAGTACATTGCTGTGCTTATGTACCATAATGGTCAGTGGTTCACAGTAGTTCAATTCCCCACATAGGCCGTAACTTGTAATATGATGACCCATATGGAAATTTGAACTGCTGCAAATCTCTAATGCTCTGGAGGCACTTACCTGGCTAAGAGGATGTACGACACCAATACAATGTGGTTCTTTGTCCATGCCCACCTGCATTGGTAAATGTCAGGCTTGAGGCTCATGGGTCTACTATACTCTCTGGATTAATGGATCTGATCCTTCAGCTTTAGCAATACTCAGCTGTTGCAGTCAGAGGTCGAGTTAAAATCCTGTTGAGGGGCTTTTTGGTACTTGAGTCAAACTTAAACACAAGTCTGAGTTCTCACTTAGTGATGTCTTCTGTTGCTTGTCTCTTAGAAAAGCCAAAGCCTGTATGCTAATGTCTTCAAGAATGTGCATAAGATGGCAGTCTATTGTGGGATGCACTGGACTGAATCCAAATCTATGATGAAAATGGAGAAACTCCACTTGGAAAAGCTAAAATTCCAGCTGGAGGGAAAAACAAGGCAACTAACTGATATATGCAAAAGAGACCTAAATAAACAACTTGCCAGACTGGTTGGCTTGGTTTGTCTCCTTACTAAGCTTTCATGTGAACTTGGTGCCAGTTAGGTGCTAGATAAGACAGGACCAGTGTGGGCAGCTGCAGGGAAGACTTGAACACTGCCCCAAGGTGCTTCAACCCTTCTTTGCAAGGACCACCTCTAGGGGCAGAAAGGTTGTTCTGTCTCCAAGGCCTGTACTGTCCTTAACATCTTGGCTGAGACTTAAAATGGGGGGGAAAGGGGAGTTAGTACCAGTTTGAATTTTGTTCGTATAATGGTGCTCCCACTCCACTGGGAACTAGAATGACACCCACAACTCAGTTCAGCTAGGCTACCCCACAGCCATCCTCTGGTAAGTCTTCATCCATGACCTAGTTCCAGTGTGGAACCAGGTGACCTAGTGGTGAGTCCAAGCCCTGCAGTGTAAATGATAATGGTAGTTCTAACACTTCCTAAGTAGCAGTGAAAGGAACAGGCAGACACTAGCATAGAATCATAAGTCCCTTCCAGTCCTCCACTTGTCAGTAGATCATCTAGTCAGTCCCCTGCACACAAGACCAGACTAAATAGATCATTGCACATGCATATTTTAACTGGTTCTTCATACCAGCAGCAGCAAAGAGCACAACCAAGAAAGTGAATCCTTGGCCCCTGTGGTTTAACATTGCAGTGTGGCTGCATTAATATCTTCTAGTTAACCTAGCACTAGCTGAATAAACTGCTTCCTTGCTGGACAGGATCCAGGGCTATTGGTTATTCAGTTTTGACAATTCCTCTTGTCTTAAGATGCCAAGATTGAAGGGGTAAGAAAATGAGCTGCTCATTTAAAATCTCAGCAATGCTGAGGAGAAGAAACAGGCACAAAGTGCTAAATGCTGGAGACATTACTCAGTCAGAACACCCACAGATGTCAGCATTTGCCCCAAGTACAGATCAACTAAGAACCAAGTCAGGATTCCATGGTTTGACCCAGAATCACAGAAATGTAGGGGCTAAAAGGCTCTTTAAGAGGCCATTTAGTCATCCCCTTGTGCTGAGGCAGGATTAATACCTGAATCATCCCTGACAGGTAGCCTAATATTCTTAACCTCCCATGACAGGGATTCACCAGTCTCACTAGTAATCTGTTCCAATAATTGCTTTTTTCTAATAGCTAACCTAATTTTTGTTTCTGTAAACAATGATTTCTTGTTGTACCTTCAGTGGATGTGGAAAATATCAATTGCTGTAATCTTTACACAACCTTTTACATATAAAGACTATCTCCTATTCCCCACTCAGCCCTGTTCTCTGCTCAAAGCGTGTCCCACTTTCAACTTCCCCTCATAGTTCATTTTCTAAACATTTTTGTTGCTCTTCCCTGGACTCTTTCCAATTTAACACTTCAGGCATGTTCCCCAAACCAGCACACAGTACTCACCAGCCCTGAGCAGAGTAGAACAATTCCCTGTCTTGCATAGCAAACTCATGTTATACACACCGAAATGTTGGTTGCCACCTTTTGCAACAGTATTACACAGTTCATTCAAGAGTACAGCCTTGGATGTTAGGCAGTGTAGCTGGTATTTTCAGTAGGGCCAAGGGGAGGGAAGCACTCAACTCCCACTGAAATTCAGTGAAATTTGGGGGCCATTTCCTCTGAGCACCTTTGAAAATTCCAGCCTGTAGCCCTTGAATAAAGTTAAGAATTGAAGCTACTGACACCTCCCTCAAATACCATCAAGATCAGGAGGCATCTAATCATGATAAACACAAATGAGTTTTCCACTGAGATGATCCATCATAAATGCAAAATAGCCCTTTTAGTACAGTAGCTATATCCCAGCTGGTGTCTACCATTCTTTGTTTGCTCTTGGAACAATGAACTACTCAACCAAATTCCAGCGAACTCTTTATTCATGTCATTTTCAGTAAAGAGTTGGCAGATAAGCACAGCAAGTAAACAATTTCAACATCTGCTTGCGGTGAAATGAATTCTCAAACATTTGCAGGTTGAATAATTTGCTTCCTTGTCCTTTTAAAGGAGGAGTTAATCATTTATAGATAAGCTGGTGCACCACCCCATCCCCCTAGATGAAAACCTCATCTCAATTTCACCATCTCAGCACTTCTGTATGTGAGCATATTAACTTCTTGTTTAGCATGGTGATCCCTGGGTGCAAGACAGGCTAGACTGGAAATCAAGATACCACTTCATCTTTCAGTAACCAAATAGACCTGAGTGCACTCTGCCTCCTGCTGACCAACCTGCAGGTAAGTTACCTGTGATTGCAGCCCAGCTACTTATAGCAACATCGCTCTGAGAAGCCCAGGGGGAGCAGGAAACACAACCATTTATTAAACTTCAGCATAATCTATTCTAGCAAATATGCACAGATGTTAGTAAACAAAACTAACCCAAAACCATACCTAGCAGAGCAGAGGGAGCTAGCAAAGCAGAACAGCAAGTGTTAGGTTTAAGGGAGGTAGAAGGGGGCAAGACAAAGTGACTCTAGGTGATTTTGAAAAAGTAGCACTGGTTGGAAGCTAATAACTTCAAATCTCTTGCAGTTGTCTATGGGGCACATCCTGTAATCATGGGGTAAGATTTTTTCAAATGCTTCTAAGGGACTAAAGCTCATTTTCAAAAGTGACTCAGGCATGGAAGATTTGATCCTGAATCATTAAAAGCAATAGGAGTCTTGCCATTGACTTCCAGAGGAGCAGGTTCAAGCCCATAAATGCTTTAGGTTCTTTTGAGAGCTTTCACCCCAATCACTGCTGACTTGTACAAAACTTTAATTGACTCTATGTACTTTGCACACAGCTGTACATATGGATATATTGCACAGCAGTTATGACGCCAGTGGGAGCTTTCTCTGCCCATAGATTTATGAATAGAGCAATTTTTTGTATCAATTATTCTAATGGACTTTATATAATCTCTAGAAAGTGCAGATGAATGTTTCAGTAAGCATTAATTTGGTTGCCTGGCTGGAAAGTGCCAGTATCCTGGCAAAAACTTTTAAAGAGCCTGACAAACTACTAAGTGGTTGGCATGTATTTTGGTGACAGGTTTGTGCTTTGGGCAGGAATTTACCTTTTATCATGAGGAAAGCTGTCAGGGAGTCAAATAGTTTTATTCAAAACAAAGTCTGAAGTTACAATAAAACTTGAACACAGCAATTCACATTGTTATAGAACAATTGGCAGTCACTTAACTCTGAATCCTTACTTTAGTTGAGTTTTACCTAATTTTGTTACTGTAAATCAGCCACTTGTGTTACAATGGTTATGTAGTTCATTTCTACTCCATCAAACAAATTAAAGCCTTTCCACTGATCACCAGTAGAATCCTAGAACTGGAAGGGACCTCAGTCATCTAATTCAGTCCCCTGCACTAAGGCAGGACTAAGTATTATCTAGACCTGGGGTCTCGAAACTACAGCCCGGGGGCCAGATCTGGCCCATGGCTTAGCTTTTTCTGGCCCTCCAGCCAAACAGGCATGTGGAAAAGCCACTGCTGCCCCCACCATGATGAGCTGTGGAGGAGTGAGTGTCTTTATGGCAGCAGCTGGAGGAGTGAAGAGGGGTTATGGCAGTAGCTCGAGGAGCAAAGGGGGGTATTTTGCACATATCTGCATATATCCAATTTTTTCAGTGCTTTGGTCTGCAAAGCCCCTTCAAAAATCTAATATGGCTCTCAAAGTTTGGAGACCCCTGATCTAGACAGTCCCTGACAGGTTTGTACAACCTGCTCTTAAGTCCCCAGTGATGGAGATTCCACCACCTCCCTGGGGAAATTTTCCAGTGCTTGTTCAACCTCTCAGGGTGATTAGGAAACTTCCTAAATGGCCTTGGCTGCAATATAACCCATTGCTCCTTGTCATCCTCAGAGGTTAATTTTTCTCTTAAACTTATGTACCCTCAGTCATCTTGTCTCCAGCCTAAACAAACCCAATTTTTCAATCTTCCTTCAGAGGTTTTCTAGCCCTTTAATAATTTTGTTCTTCTCTGGACTTTCTCCCATTTGTCCACATCTTTACTGAAATGTGGTGCCCAGAACTGGACTCAATACTCCATTTGAGGTCTAATCAGCATGGGGTGGAAGAATTACTTCTCATCTCTTGCTTAAGAGACCAGTGGTACGTAGCTAGTGTTCATGCTCTTGCTCACTAGTCTGTGCTTCATTGGTCTCATCCACAGGTAAGACACTGCGGTGTTGTAGTTTCAGAGTTAACTGCCCCTTTGACAGTCCCCCTTCTGGCTGTCCTCAAGGGCACTCTCTTAAGGTTTCAGGTTCCCTGCCATCACTTCTCAAGTGGAGACCTGCCTCTCTCTCCCTCCAGGCAAGGAGTTTAGGCTTGCTGTGAAATCTACAGCAAGTCTGGCTGGGGTTGAATGCTTATAATTAACCTTTTTCCCAGGACTACTACAACATATACCAGTTACCAACCAGCCTTCACAAAGCCAAATGCATTTATTCATGGTGGTAAAACCACTACAGAGTAAATATACGAAAAAGAAATGGAAGTTCCTATACATATGCTAAAAGTATCCAGCAGCCCATCAGTCTTAAGGGATCCTAGTAAGCTAAAGTCCTTCCAGCCCTTTCATAAGGGTTGAGGTCCCTGCTTAGAGGGTCCTGTACATTTGCTGAATCAAAAGGAGGCCACAGTCAGTTTAAACTCTGCCTTTTTATACCAGAATCACTGTTTGTGGGAAATCCAGTTTGACCCAGTACATGTGAAACTCCCCAGGGAGGCGTTCACATCCTGAATGATTCACCTTAATCACTCCCCCCGCCACACACACTATTTTTGCTTCCTGGAGGAGCTGTAGTAAGCTTCCCCCCACACCAGAGTTTCAAACAGACCCTGGCCCAGAGTGATACATAACCCATTCATAAAATGAACACTCTGATCCCCAAAGTTAATTCATGCAGTTGCAATGTGTCACAATACCACTGACCAAAACAAATGGCTTAGATATTAATTATCTATTCATAATTGTTTCTTTTAGTGGGTACAGATGGGGAAACTGAAGCATGAAGCAGCAACATTACTTGCCTGTGCTTGTAACAGGCCAGTGGCACAGCCAGGGATAGAACCCAAATTTCTTGAGTTCCAGGCCACTGCTGTCTCCTTTAAGCCTGCCCTCCTTTATTAGTATTTAGGATTTCAGGATTGGAGGTTGGCTGGAGCCATGTTAATCACAATTTACAAGGTTAATGCAAGGTGTGGTGTTGCCCTAGTCTTGGCACACTTCAGGGGTCATTTGTTTACTGGCAATAAATGTGCCCTGGGAAAGTGAGATGTGAGGCCAGTTTCAGTAGACTGAAAAATTTGGATAAAATTCCAGTGAACAGGAAGCTTTCTGTTCATGTAAAGAAAAACTATGACCTTGAAAAAGGCAAAGATGTCTGATTAAAGCTCCTGTGGAGTTGTGAAACTTGCTGTCAAACCCTTGTTTTCTTATTGCAGGGATGTTTGACTTCACCCCAGCTCTCAACTTTCCCCACCCCAAACTTGCTTTTGTTTTTAATAGCCTAGGCTAGACTCTCACAGGTGTGAATTGGGGTGGCTCTACTTGCTTCAATGGAATGACCCCAATCTACACCTGCTGAGGATGTGGCTCCCTGACCTGTTGCAAAGTGCTTTGAGATATAATGAACAGCACTATACAGGAGCTTGTATTGTATTTATTACTTGTGTGAGCTCCTAGAATCCATCATCCTGGACCAGGACCCTAGGGGCTAGCTGCTGTACAAACACAGTACAGAGATGGTCCCTGCCCCAAGGAGCTTACAATGTATGTTCATCCTAAATGTAAAAAACACTTTACTCCCCCGTCCCATATTTTTACAGATTTTTAGCTTGGAAAGAAATGTGCTGACTTCCTTGTTTGTTCTGCAAGAAGAGCACGTGACCTAAAGAAAGATGGTACCTCTAAACCCTGGAGAACAGCGCTCTTACATAGCCACCATTTCACTGTTACTTGCTGCTGCATTCATTGTTGCTGTACACAGTGAGTAAACATGAGTATCTGGCAAATCCATCTGGGCAAAATAAGAACCAGCCTGAACATCCAGTGAAATCTCAGTGTGAGGAACCTCTTTTTGGAGGTTCATATAACTGTTTCTTGCTGCCTCTGTGCTTCTGGGCCTTGGACAGTCTAAAATTCCAGTAAGTTTATCAGCAGACTCTCAAGATGAGCATCTATCTTCCCAATGCCCTTAAGGCTTGATATTTTTTTCCACTTCTGACACCTTGTGCATTCATTGACATAAATGCAAAGTGAGTGTGAAGTGCTTCCAAATGAGGATTGTAGTGCATACATCCACTCTGCACTGGTGTAAATGAGTGTGCAAGGTGTAAGTCAACAGTTAACTAGAGGCCCTCAAGTTCTTGATAAGAGGCTTGAATAAATGTGCGTATTTTGGGGTGGACAATCCGTGCTTAACATCAGGCTGGTGGCTTGATGTTCAGAATTTCTCAGGGCTGCATCCACAATTGCAGAACTCTTGAGGCCCCCTAATCAAGGAAGCTTTTAACTGGGGAGATGACTGGTGGAAGAGTAGGCTCCAAAGCTTTTCTTGCCTTTTAAGGATCTAAGCAGGACAACTATTTCTTTGATTCTAGCACTTCCCTGCCACCCCACATACCCCTTTTGGTCATTCCTTTCCTCTTTCTCCATCAGCTGGTGCCAATAGCATAACAAGCACTAGGTTTGGGTCCTTGCCAATAACTTACCCTTTCCCATCTGGTTTCAAAGTGTAGAATACACTGGATCCAAGGATATTAGCTTCAGTTCTACCTTAGTAGCTCTAGTCCAGCTGCTTATCCACCTTCAAGGACCCAGCCTGCAGTGTGTTGTCACAGCTGGAGATGCAGCAACATCACAGTGATGATGGGCGAAGACATATGTTCTGTCCAGACAAGCTGCAGAGAAAATTCTTGCATCCTTACACTCCCCTTACAGATGGGAAGATTGTTTTCCTTACTTTAAAGAGAACTTAAGATTTGTTGCCAAAAAATTAAGCCAAATCTTTGAGAACACCAGGCGGAGTAGCAGGGGTCAGTTAGGAGGGAGAGTACAAGAATTTTTTATGACCCTTCTGGTATTCCAAGTAAATGAGATGTGGACTAAAGCACATTTTCCTAGTTATGTATTTTTGACACCTCTGTTTATCACTAGGTGATTGTGGTGTGCCACCACGTTTTCATTTTGCCGTGCTGAAGGAAGAGTACAGAAATGAGACTCGGTTTGCTGTTGGTAGCTCAGTGGAATACGACTGTCGCTCAGGTTATATCAAGAAATATAAATCCATTCTTCGGTGCACGTCATTTTCTAAATGGCTAGACAAGGGAGAGTTTTGCAAGGGTGAGGTTTTTTACTTTTAAGCCATTGATTTTTATCAGCTCTTTTTGATTAAAGAGCATAATGAGAGGGACTGTGTGCCTGGAGGGAGGGGTTAAGATCACTGATGTGAGATTTAGTGGCTTTCCCCACTAAATTACCAGTTAGTATCTGAAACCTGGCTACTCCTTGCTCTTCATGGACAACCTCGAAGATGTCTGCAAAGATTTCCTTCTATGAAGCTTTAAACACAATGCTAAAAGTGGATCTTGAACCTTTAAATAGGCTATTTCAGGCTGGCAGGAATTCTGTCACAGGTGAAATATTCACATGCACAAAAACATGGTAATGGAACAGTTTAAATTAAACATGTACACAAATTCCAAGTTAAACCTGGTTCCGTATCCTGAGCTGACAAAAAATGAGTAGTGTTTTGATAGACAGAATCTTTCGGTTCTTTTATGGTTATGTTTTACTGAGTCGAGACACAGACTAATTCCAGTCTTTTTTTCTAGCAAGATCATGCCTTCACCCTGGAGAACCAGAAAATGGCCGACTTGTTATTCTAACAGATCTCACATTTGGTGCAACAGTAAAGTTCACCTGTGAAGAGGGGTGAGTAATGGGCAGCTTGTGTTGATTGATAGGCTTTTAATTTCCAAAGGGACCATTATGATCTAGTCTGACCTCCTGTATAACACCACCCAGAACACTTCACCCACTGATGATCAAGCCCATATTTGTATTTGAGCTAGAACATGGGCTTAGAAGAATTCCAATCTTGATTTGGTAGGTTGCTTGAATAGTTAATTACCTCACTGTTAAATTCAGGCACAAATTGTTCTCACTTCAGCTTCTAGCTGTTGGATCTTTTTATGCCTTTTTCTGCTAAATTAGAGGCCTCTATCAAATCTTCCAGGTGCGTAGTACTTAGATGATCCATGATCAAGTCACCACCTCTAGCCTTCTCTTTGTAAAGCAAAATAGATTAAGCTTCCTCCACCCTAATGAGGCAGATTTTCCTGGCTTCAAATCATTCTTGTAGCCCTTTTCTGCACTCTTCCCAATTAATAACCTTTTCTGAAGTGTGAACACCAGAACTGGATTCAGTGTTTTTGTGGTAGCCTCATGGCTGCTGTGTATAAAGGTAATACCCCTTCCCAACTCGTACTGAATTGTCCCCTGCTTTTGTGAATCCATGTATCAACTAGCTGCCTTAGCCACAGCATCTGACTAGGAGCTCATGTTCACTTGTTTATCCACCATGACTCCTAAGTCCCTTTCAGAACCACTGCTTGCCAGGATAGTCTCCACATTCTGTGTGATCTCCATTCTTTTTTTCCTGGGCCTATACCTTTGTATTTAGCTGTATTAAAATACATGGTGTTCAGATGAGCTCTGACCAAAAAATCCAGATAACTCTATAAAACTAACCTGGCCTTATCATAATTTATCATTGCACCAATCTGTCATCTGCAGGCTTCAATAGCAATAGGTTTATACTTTCTTCCAGATAATACAAATATTGAATAGCACTGGGCGGAGAACAGATTCCTGGCGGACCCCAATAGAAATGACCACTTTAAGGATACTCTTGCTCCCATACTCTTTTTTGAGATCTGTTAAAACAGTTAATCTTTGTGGTGCATTGTGGGGAAAGGGGGTATTTGTGTAGTGCTAGTTTTTTAGTAAGAACAGCATGCAGTATTAAATCCAGTGCCTTTCAGAAGTCTAAGCATTATATCTGAGTTATCTTCAACTAAATTTCTAATCTAATGGCAAAGAAATATAAAGTTTGTTTCATATTTTTTCCATGAAAGCTGCCATCCTTTCATTCTTTACTGATCGCATCCCATATCAGCCATTCAATGACTTTACGCTGGATCAATGACAAGCTAATCAGCTAGAGACTCTGGAATGGGGCATACGAACACCAGGAAAAGGTTAATGAGCTGATGTAGACTCAGCCCCACACTGGAGGGAGGAGTTAAAAGTAGAATGCACAGCTCAGCTGGGGGCAGACTGGGAAGGAGAGCAGACCTCCAGCTCTCTCTGAGAGGGGCCTGGCTAAGGCCAGGAATGGCTTGATAGACAGCTGCTTGCCAGGGCCTCCCTGAGGAAAAGTGGGCGTGACATAGGGCTCAGTTCAATTTGCCCCCAGGGAGCTGCCTGCTGGTGCTAAGTCTGCTGCTGACAGTGGCCTGTCAGAAGGGGGCGACTGATAAATACCTTTTTATTTCCTTACACCTGACTAGGGACTTGGCAGTAGTTTGTCCTGAGCCCAAAAGCAACGCAGTCACAGATTCCCATGACCCTACCTCCTCTTGTGAAGGCCATGATGAATCATGGGAGATGTAGCCTCACCTGGGAGACCAGCCTATATAGGAGAATGAGGCATGCAAGCCACAGCTCCAGTGTGGCACCATGGCAGCATTTTAGGATTAAAATATTTGTTTGGGGGGCGTTCTATTTATGAAACAGGGAAAATCTCTGCAGAGAGCAGAATTTTTTAAAAGCACCATTTAATTAAAAATCCAATTTACTGTTGAAAAATAGTTTTGGTAATTTATCGTCCAACCCTACTAATGTAAGAGAACCAAAGCCTTATTGGATGTCTTGCCTAGTCCAGTATCAATCTGAGTTTGTATCATGTAAATTCCCTTTCCCCCTGTTTTATTCAGGTACAGACTAATTGGAGATGCAGAAAGAAAATGTGTGCTTGAAGGATCACAAGTTACATGGGACAGAGAGATTCCATATTGTCAAGGTGAGTAGAGACTCTTTATACTTTCCCCATAAAGCTATCAGGGTTAGACAATGAAAAGGAGAATTCCTCCGGCTGGATGGATTCTGAAATACAACTAATTTATCATTTCACTGCATACTAAATCTTGAATGCTTCAGTTTTGTTGTCTCTTAGCATAAATTGAATCACGCTTACTCAGATATACAGGATTAACATGCTTATAGCACAATTTCAAAGCACTTTACAGATACTTTTATATTCAGGGATAACTTTGCCTGTCACTCATACCACTATCCCTAGCATGGAAAGTGGCCACTAGCACTCCTTCCCCCTCTTGGAGAAAGTGCCATAGAATTAATATGCTTGGATGGGCAAGACCTCAATTTGATTTCTCTTCCCTCCTTCAGCTTTCATGACCCTTCAGTCTGTGCATCCACTCCTATCGCACCCTAGTTGCAGAACTACTTTAGTTTTCTATTCTTAATCTTGTCTCCCATAAGGCCAGATCCCCAGGTGGTGTAAATGGGCCTAGCTCCATTGTAGTCATAGGTTCAGTCCTCTGCTGGTCAGTCGGTGGTACTCCCTTGATGTCAATGGTGCTACACTAGTTTTAAACAATCGAATGTTTTGGTCCATTGCGTTCCAGCCTCTTCTACTCTTGTAAGACTTTTTGGATATCACATCAGTTAAATTCTGTTTCCCTTCTTTCCTTTTTTCTCTCCTCTTCAGTGATTCCTTGCCGACCTCCTCCAGAAATAGAGCATGGGACGCATACTGGGACGACCATGGAGGAATTCAACTATGGGACATCTGTCACTTACCAGTGTGACACTGTAAAGAGGGGACAGGTTCCTTTCTCACTTATTGGAGAGCCCTCCATTCACTGTACCTCCACGGATAATGTAAATGGAGACTGGAGTGGGCCTGCCCCTGAATGCAAAGGTGATGGAATCCAATTATTGTAAAACGAGGTGGCAGTGTGTGTGTGCACATTAGCAATGTAAATTGTAACAGTGCCACTGTTTAACAGATTGTTCCCAGGACTTCTACTCTTATTTCCCCCCTGTCAGCACATGTCCTTTGTGTAATGCCCACTGGAGAATAGAGCCTAGTTTGAGATTGGCAGACATTGAGGGGTGCAGGGAATTGCACTTGTGTCCAGATTGGCCCCAGTTTCCACTCACCCTGCCAAGAACTACTGCCTACTTCTTTGATCTGCCCATGCTCTGTGTTTCAGCCCCTCCCTCAGGCAAGGAGCCAGGAAGCTAGAAGAGGCAGCTGGTGTCTATCTGTATGGGAGGAGGAAATGACATGGAGTCCTGGAAAAGCAACATGAGACAAGCTAGCAACATGAAACTGACCACCTGCTTCTCAAAGGGTGAAGCAATGTCAAGGCAGAAGATGGAGCAGGGCTTGCAGCTGAGTGGGGAAGGAGAGGAAGATAGAGGAGTGGGGTTTATTCAGCTTCTATCCTCCCTTAGAGTCTTCAGAAGAAAAATACTGGAGCTGATTGAAATTTTCAACAAAGTCTTTGTCAAAAGTCCTTTTTTGAAAAGCGAATTGTTTTGTGAAACTCAACTTTACTGAATGTTTTTTCATATTATTGTTTTTAATGCTCTCCAAATCTCAGTTATTGGCCATAGAACTTATTGAAAACCCCATTTTATGGGTGTGGTTTTTAAAAATTGATATACATCTTTTAAGGTATGAGAAATGCATCTAACTTTGCTCACTCTAGAAACTATTCCTGTTGAGATTTCTGCAGGTAAACGAGGAGCATATCTGCCTACCTTCTTCCCAGGAGACCAGATCTGAGTCTGTCAGCTATAAGCATGGCTGGAACTCAGGAGAAATGATGGGGCAGTTCCAACAGCTCCTGCTGCCCAATGAGACCTGTCTTTTTTTCAGACTGTGCTTGCTCTCCCAACCCCATAACCCCACAATTGCCTGTGACAGAACTGCCTTTGTAGGTGGTCACTAATTCAGCAGGTGCAGTTCAATACTTTACTGGAGTTAAGAAAAGACTAGATGAAAACTAAAACTTGCCTACTAAATTCTAAAAAACCAGGGCCCCAAGGAATTTGAGAACATGGCATTAGACCCATGGATACTTTCTCTGCTTTTCATTAACATGATGTTTCAAATAGGTGGTTTCTGGGGTGGATTTGAAGCATGGGGACAGGATCCTTCAGACATCATATCTCTACAGGGCCATGTGTATGCACTTTCAAATCTGTTCAGAGCCTCTTGGTAAATTGGAGATACTTATGTGGAATAGTTTGCCAGTTTCTGATTTAATAATAAACCTCCTAAGCTGACACTGTGTTTTCTTTCAGTCATTCGCTGTGAACAGCCAAACATTGACCATGGGAAACAGATGACAGGATATAGTCCTGTATACACCTACAGAGCGTCCGTTCTCTTTGAGTGTGAACACCGCTTCACCCTCAAAGGCAGTAGCGTACTTCAGTGCAATGAAAATAGTAGATGGGATCCTCAGTTACCAGTCTGTGAGCGAAGTAAGTGTCCTATGGTGACTACCACCTCCTTCAAACAGACCCTGCAGCTGTTGTTCACCCAAGATTTGGGGACAGCCAGTTTGACCCCTTTGTTTTAAGGCAGGAAATCATGACTGCTGTGTAAGCCTACATGCCACTGTGCTGACAGAACTCCATGATACTTCGGTAAAGTGACTTGTATGCTGAAACCAGGGATTTGAGTTTGATTCTATTGCAGGCAGTATTGCCAAGTGGATAGAGCACTGAAGTGGGACTCAGGAGATGGGGGTTTTATCCTTGCTGGTGACCTTGGGCAAGTCAGCTTCTCACTCCGTGGCCCATTTTCCCCTATACAAAGAGTCAATATCTTTATTCCCATTTTAAAGTGCTTTGAGATCCTCTGAAGAGCTATGTGCTGTTTATGTATTGTATAAATTCATATACTGCACTTACCAACAAAATCAGAGTGCCTTCCAGTATCGCATTAAATAAGGTAACTATGCACCAGGCATGTTTTTTCCTAATCCTCTCCTCAGGAGAGAAGCATGTGCAGTAGTTTCTTGTTTTGTGATTAGGTTTTGGGTTTTTATATGCATGTCTGTCTTGTCACATTCTTGTAAAGAATTATTTTTCACTAAGATTAACTGATTATTTCCTTAAACTTCTGTGTTTGCTCTTAGGTAGCTGTGATGACCCACCTTTCATTCGTAATACTTATCGAGATCATTCTCCCAGCAACTTGTTTCCGGCTGGGACTGTAGTGAACTATAACTGTAAGACAGGTTATGAGTTAATCCCTGGAATATCCTCTGCGAGTGTTACCTGTCAAAAAGACTTTACGTGGTCTGAACATCAAGAATTTTGTCAGAGTAAGCGCATATTTGGTTTAGCTTTCTTTGTTTTAATTGAGCTACAAAATGAGCACATTTAGGAAGCAGAACTCTATAGTCAATACGTGGCTCAAAGCATGTGTGAGAATCTTTTGGGAATTAACAGTAGGAAGCAGAGTCATAATTAATAGTTGAGTTTACACATTTATGAACAGAACTGTTCTCCCACCCATCATCTCAATATTACCTAAGGCAGATTATAATCAGGTGGATTATACACAATTTATTGGAACGCAGCAGTTGATGTTGCTTGGAACCCTGCAGAAAACCAAAATATCCTGCAAACTTCAATTCAAATAGTTATCCAGAAGAACTGGAAACGGTACTCCTCAGTCCATGAGGCATGTCCACTAACACTCCTGGCAGGAAGAAATGATTTGCACTGTCTGATGACCTAAACTTCCACTGAAAACCAGACTTTTCAAAAATGTGAAGGAAATGCTGCTGACTTTCTGTAGCTAGCAAGATGTTCAGATGTTTCTTGTAAATGAATCAGCAGAATTGTTTGCTCTGATTTAACACTGGTGGTGGTGTTTCACAGGAATTAGATGTCCATATCCACACATCACCAATGGAAAAGCAAACCCTGAAAAAGAAAAGTATGTGTATGAGGACAAGATTAACATTAAATGTGATCCTGGTAATGCCCTCAGAAACACCTTCAGAAACAATTACAGATTTAAGTGTGAATATAATGGTGCATGGTCTCCTGCATTACCAATTTGCGAACCAGGTATGTGAAATGATAAAGAACTGACATGGTGACCTGCTATCCCTGACCTGCTCCCACAGTAATTGCTGCATAATTTATGTATTTATATTAGCACACAGAGGCCCCAATCAGAAAAGGAGGCCTCTCCCTTCACTCCCACCCCGACCTCCTCACTTCCCCTCTTCTTCCTCTATCACCCTGAACCTCTGTATCCCCCTTCAGTCCTTTCCTGAAAGGTCCTGAGGATCCCTTGTCCTTCTTAGAACACAGATCCTGGTTTCCTGGCCAAATTCTAGCTCTGCCCTTGCACTCTGCCTCCCTCTGTTTCTCCTGCAGTTTCAAAAGGATGTGGTTTCCTTCATGTAGGCCCTCATTCCATAAAGTTGTTGACCATGTGCTTAGCTCTAAGCTCAGGTACAGTGTTGATTTCAGTGGAGCCACTTCTGTGCTTAATGTTAAGCACATGTTTAAGTGCTTTGCTCAATTGGGACCTCTAAGAAGTAGCTGCATTTCTCTGGTGGCTGAAGTGGCTCCGGGCATAACAGGTTGAAAAGTCTGATAGAAATGCAAGGTCATTACAATGACAGGCAGGCCAAATGCTACTGGCATAGAGCTGTTTCACAAACCTTTCTCCTCCATTTCTCTACTGCTCTTCCATCGTGA
The DNA here is from genome assembly GCA_007922305.1 of Dermatemys mawii. Classification (NCBI taxonomy): domain Eukaryota; kingdom Metazoa; phylum Chordata; order Testudines; family Dermatemydidae; genus Dermatemys; species Dermatemys mawii. The sequence continues at coordinate 7,484,778 of ML677412.1, read as the reverse complement.
GGCAAGGAGTCAGTGTGTTAGTGGCACAGAAGGAACAAAATTGGTGAATGGCACTACAGGAGCTTGCTAGTGGTGGTATAAGACTTTGGTTCATTCCAGGGTACTTGCCCAGCAGGGTGTCAGCAGATATATCTGGTAAGAGGAGAAAAGAAACTAGTGAAGGTTGTAATCTGTAGTGGGCAGGCTGTTTCCTCTGAAGAAATCTGCAGGGAGAGTAGATATGAGTGACCATGACAGACCCCATTGTTGTGTTAAGTACACACACCACCTGGTAAACACAGAAAACAAGATCTCCATGCTTATAGCTGGACTGGCTTTGTGACCCCCCTGATTCTATCCCACTTCAAAAAGTCATTAAGGGTGCCACTATTTTCCTTCCACGTAAAGAAGGCATCACCCCACCCTGCTATTACCCAGCTCCAATTTCACACTTTTTTGATGTTCATCTGTTACTCTTAATGTTTTTAGTTCTTTAAATGAATCTCGCATTATAGGTTCTCCTATTTTAAGAGGCTGTTTGCGAACCAGTTTGTGTAAATGAAGAACTCTGGTACAGTGACCTCCCATCCCTGATTTTTGAAAGGAACACCTAACACTCAGAGTGAATTGCTGCATACTTGTTATGGTAGTACACAGAGGACTCAGTCACAATCCAAGGTCTCATTGTGCCGGGTGTGAAACCTTGGGAAGTATTTCTTCTGCTCTACTCCATGCTGATTAGGTCTAACTGGAGTATTGTCCAGTTCTGGGCACCACATTTCAGGAAAGACTAATTGGAGAAAGTCCAGAGAAGAACACAGATTAAAAATCTAGAAAATTGGGTTTGTTTAGTCTGGAGAAGAGAAGACTGAGGGGGGACAATCTATGTATTTGAGAACTTGTTACAAGGAGGAGGGAGAACCTGTTCTCAGAGGTTAATGAGAATAGGACAAGAGTCGATGGGCTTAAATTGCAGCAAGGATGGTTTAATTTGGACATTAGGAAAAACTTCCTTACTGTCAGGGTGGGTAAGCACTGGAGTAAATTGCCTAGGGAAGTGGTGGAATTTTCATGGGGGATTTTAAAAGCAGTTTGTCCAAACACCAGTTGGGGATGGTCTAGATAATACTTAGTCCTGCCATGTGTGCAGGGACTGGACTAGATGACTTCTCAAGGTCTCTTGCTGTCCTACAGTTCTGATTCTGTGGGGTGCATTCTCCCCTACTTAAATGACTACTGTTCTGGCAGTGTGATGTCTGACAGGCAATTTTATTTTTATCAGCATGCTCAGGTAGTACCAAAAGATGCAAATAAGCAAGTACTGCCTGTGGGCCTTTAGTCCCTAATGATAGTAGCAAAATGAAGCCAATCTGTGGATCATGTTCTTTTTGTTCTTCTTCTTCTGCTAAGTACCTCTCTAAAACTTGACAGACGTGGAGGCAAATTCACCCCAGCTCCAGTGGAGAGCTCATCTGGTGAACTTCCTAGTGTTTGTGCCTCTTCACTTCATGGAATGAAGTATTCCCCTGCTACAGGATTTAATGTGATTTTAGAATGGAATCTTATGAAGATTCATCTCCTTCAATTTGTATGCTTGTATTAGCTACTTTTTTAAATCAAATTTTCCAGATTATTGGAGTGTCTTCCACAATTCTACCTCCATAGCTTTGGAAGCAGAAATGAATCCACAAGGACAAAGCACATCTTGGGTGCAGGGTTAGATGGAACCTTCTCCCAATTCTGCCTGTACCATGTAGATATGTAATTCACTTTCCAATTGCTGTAGTACCATTAGACTAATGACTCCCACCTATCTGCAATTTTCTCATTTACTGTGGGACTAAGTGTGTAAATCTCCCAGTTCTACAGTAGATTACTGTGGCATACCATTGCCACTTGTTCGCCAACTGATTTTTGTCTGTTTCTTAATAGCTAAATTATATGCATAGCAAAGTCTGCATCTCAGGTCTTCCATATGCTGCTGATAGGTTACTGCAGTTTGCCTTTGCTGTTGGGTTTCAAAGTACAAATCGGTTGATAGCAAAGGATGCTTGCCAAACATAGAAAGTATGGAGTCTCTCCCTTGCATCATTCTTAACACGATTACATACCAATCCTTTAACTAGCAACTTCACCCCAGGAAGATCCTTTTGTCCTTTCCTGCAGGTTAGGTTTTACCCCGTCTAGAGTGTCTGCTTGTTAACAACTGGTTTATTAAACTGTATTGGGAGAATTTTCACCATCTCCCAGTTCTTTATTTTTCATTAGTCAGCATTAAAGAATGCTGTCAACTGGAGTGAGTAGGGGCGGGGGGCAGATTCAGTAGCTAGTGGGGATGTATGAGGAACTTGGGGGACTTGAATTTCTTAACTTGGGGGAGGCTTCGCATGTTCGTTCAGGGGCTTCTGCCAGAACCCTAGCTGTAGAAGGGGTTCCTGTTCTGTATAAATACTGTATTTTTCCCTTTTATTCTAGCTTGTGGGCCACCTCCATACAATGATGGTCAGCACAACCGCAGCAGGGAAAAGGTTTTCCTTGTTGGCTCACGTGTGACCTACAGATGTGACCGGGGTTTGTCACTTGTTGGCGTATCCTCCATTCAGTGTATAGCTGGTGATAGGGGAATTCCACACTGGAATGCCCCTGCCCCTGAGTGCAAAGGTGATTCATTTCTTCATGGCACTAGAATGACTCAGAAAATGGTGGAAGGCACATTGCAATGACCTGGGGGCTATTTAATATCTTAGCCCTTAAATATAGAAAATACATAAAGCCATGGGCCAACACCCTGCAGAATCAGTGGCTATAGGAGGAGTTCAGATCTGGACTTGGGTGGTGTGTGTGTAGAAGGGCCAGATTAATGACTCAGAGCAATGCAGGAGGAGCCTATTGTTGAAGTTGATGGGTGCTGCAGACCTTCAGTACTTCTCAGGGTCTAACTAATTCTCAGTAATTCAGAGCAGTCAGCATGTAATCAGCAATCCCTGGGGCCCCCACAGGTCAAAGAGCCATTAACAGTGTTCTGCATGTTGCTGTTTTTCTTTGCTCTCCCAATGCCATGTGTGTGATGCTAACTCTAACTACTACTGGCAGACTGAAATAAATATTGGGTGCCTCTCCAAGCACTCTTCTTGGAAAAGTAGTGTCAGGAAACCCCGCAGTATTTATGCTGCTGCCCTTCTTCTAGATTTCCCATTCTGTATAAATCGGGGATGGGGAAACCTTTTGGCCTGAGGGCCACATGCAGTTGTAAAACAGTA
>ML677412.1:7365124-7481529 GCA_007922305.1 Dermatemys mawii | reverse complement strand
GCAATGCTCCCCAGCAGAAGCAGCAGGCCAGAGCACTAGCATCGTGTCTCCGGAGGAGCAGGGGAGGGACTAGGGCTCGCCTCCCCTGCAGGGAGCTCAGGCGGGCTGGACAGGATGGCCTCACGGGCCGTAGTTTGCCCACTCATGGAATAAATGCTGTATTTTTCCCTTTATTCTAGCTTGTGAGCCACCTGCACCCATCTCTCATGGACAGGACAACCGCGGCTGGGGCGATGTTTTCCTTCTTGACTCACGTGTGACCTACAGATGTGACCAGGGTTGGTCACTTGTTGGTGTATCCTCCATTCGATGTATAGCTGGTGATAGGGGAATTCCACGCTGGGATGCCCCTGCCCCTGAATGCAGAGGTGACTCCTTTCTTCATCACTCAAGAATGACTGAGATTAGAAAAGGGTGGAGGGCACACTGCAATGACCTGGGGGCTAGTTAACATCTTAGCGCTTAAGTACTAGAAATGCATAGAGCTGTGGGCCAACTCTCTGCAGACTCAGTGGCAATAGAAGGGGTTCAGATCTGGACTTTAGCCTTGCAACATATGTGCCACCAGATTCATGACTTGGGGGCAATGCAGGAGGAGCCTACTGTTGAAGTTGATGGGCATTGCAGACCTTCAGTACTCAATAATTCAGTGCAGTTATTCAGTGTCATCAGCATGTAAGCTGTCCTTGAGGCTCCTGCAGGTCAGTCATTTTAAGAATGTTCTGCATGCTGCCATTTTTCTTTGCTCTCCCAATGCCATGGGTGTCATGCAAACTCACAGCCAGAAACTAACAAAGAGCTGGCCCATTGAAAGAAATAGTAGTGGTGCCTCTCCAAGCACTCTTTGGAAATGTCAGGAAACGCCGCAGTATTTATGCTGCTGCCCTTTTAGGAGACTTCCTGTTCTGTATCAATGCTGTATATTTTTCCTTCTAGCTTGTGAGCCACCTGCACCCATCTCTCATGGACAGGACAACCACAGCTGGGGCGATGTTTTCCTTCTTGACTCACGTGTGACCTACAGATGTGACCAGGGTTGGTCACTTGTTGGCGTATCCTCCATTCGATGTATAGCTGGTGATGGGGGAATTCCACGCTGGGATGCCCCTGCCCCTGAGTGCAAAGGTGATTCCTTTCTTCATCACTCTAAAATGAGATTAGAGAAGGGTGGAGGGCACACTGCAATGATACGGGGGCTATTTAACATCTTAGCCCTGAAGTATAGAAATTGTGTAGCACCAGGACCAACTCCCTACAGGTTCCTCCTTTGCAGCAGACCAAACACTCCATCTGGGATGCCCACTACCAATGTCCTCTCTGCCCTGGCACTCATACATATGATCTGCCCTGACTTGTGCCCTAACTTATTCTTAATCCTCCCATTCCAAGGTTGCTGAATTCCTCCCTCAGACACCTCACCTGACCCATCTCTTGGTTTGTGGTTCCCAATCCAGCTGTCTTGATGGTGGCACTTTCAATGTGGAATCCTCTCCATGTGTGGTGGTGGTATGTTTGTGTGGACAATCTGAGTCCAAGTTGGCAAGACCTCAGTGGCTTGATTTTGCAACAGAAAAATCTGGTGCTGAGGTGGATGCTGCTATCAGCATTTTAATGCACTGGCCACTTAATTGCCCCCGTCTGCAGTATTCTCATAATTCCTAGGAAAACCTGCCAACAGTCCCAGTATCACCATGACTCAAGTGCAGGGAGAAATTTGCCACATCTGCCTGTGGAAATCTCCATTTCTTGGAATGAGTGGTTGAGAATCTGCTGTTACATAGCGATGGCCATGTGTACTCAAGTGTTGAGATTGCATAGAAAATCAACAGCCATATAAATGTTGTGGCTCTGAATGTCTTAGACTTAATGCTAAAAGTTTAGATGTTTGTCATTTCTCCTCAGTTTGCTGTCACAAGCCCATGACTTGAAATGGAATTTCAAGTCATGGGCCTGTGACCCATGTGACTTTCAACCCCTGTAATGAACAAGTCTCCCCCATGGAAAGTGCCTCTACTGTGACTTTGCAAGAAAACTTTTCAACCCATAAAGAAGTGCTCTTAGTATGGAATAAGTGTCCACGGGATGTTAGTGTGGAATCATTTATTGCCCTTTTAATTCACAGCCTAGCTATTTCACCCTAATATTCCTATGAATTTCCCATGCAGACAAACTTTGTCTGCACAAAAACATTTTAAACCCTTTGTTTGTTGGTGTTTTAGTGACTCCTTATTGTCTGAAGCCAATGATTGAAAATGTAAAACAGATCTCTCTAAACAAAACTGTATATATATTTGGAGACCATGTTGAGTTTCAATGTGAATCTAACTACATCCTCAAAGGCAGCAAGTGGATTGAATGCGAGGAAAATGGGACATGGAATCCTCCAGTGCCATCTTGTATTAAGGGTAAATATAAACACAACTACAGCATCATGCTGAGGGAAAAAATACTCCTATAAAACCTAGAAACTGCATCAGAGAATGCAAACCCATCAGATCTGTTTCTAGGTGGGGGTCTTTTAGAAGGGGACATGGATTCACAAAGGCCTTTTCCCTCCCTGTCTTCTATCAAATGACCTCATCTATCTCAGGGGGAGATGGATCTGTTCCCTATAGACTAATCTCCAGGGCCTTTTCCTAATAAAGGCTTAAATATGCCAATCAGTAGGGCTTCACATCCCTTTTAAAGCCAACTATTCAAGAGTCCCTTAGATCTCACTCAAGAGGCTTCTTCCTAGTGTTCAGCCTAAAATTTCCTTTTAACTTCCTCCTGTTAGTCCTGGCTCAGCTCCCTTGTAACCTCCTCAACAATTCTCCCCTTCACAGGTATGGATGGGCAGCAGTGGTGGGATAGCGATTACACTGCGAGGGAGAAGACATGGGAAGGTTCAGCAGTGGGACTTAGGCACTTGTTGGGGGACTCAGGGAGTGTTGGTACCTTGCAGGAAGGTTAGGATGTTTGCCTCAATGATTCTGAAAGGACTAAGCACTGAAGGGTGGGATGGTTAATTTACTGACATGGGGCTTAATCATCATCAGCTCCCTTAAAGAGAATTTACGTAACTTCAAACAGCAAGTGCTGGATTCTTCTGAACCTGTCCCTGAGTGCAGAGGTGATTGATTTCTTCAGCATGCTAGAATGACTGAGATTAAAGGGTCGAGGGCAAATTACAATTACCTGGGGTCTATTTAACATCTTAGCCCTGATGTATAGAAATGGTGTAGCACCAGGGGCAACTCCCTGCAGATTCCTCCTTTGCAGCAGACCAAACACCCCAATCCAGGATGCTCACTGCCAATGTCCTCTCCACCCTGGCACTTGTACACATGATCTGCCCTGACCTGTGCCCTAATGTATGCTTAATCCTCCCATTTCCACCTTGCTGAAGTCCTTCCTCAGACACCCTTCATCTGATCCATCTCTTGGTTTGTGGTTCTCAATCCTGCTGTCCTGATGGTGGCACTTGTAATGTAGAATCCCTTTGGTGTGTGGTATCGGTATGTTTGTCCTGGCTCAGCCCTTGTAACATCTCAACAATTCTCCCCCTGTTCATGGGTAGTGGTGGGAGAGGGATTACACTGTGAGGGAGATGGCATGGGAAGGTTCAGCAGTGGGCATGAGACACATCTCCCATAACAGAAGAACTAGGGGCCACCCATTGAAATTAGTGGTCAGCAGGTTTAAAACAAATAAAAGGAAGTTCTTCTTCTTTATACAACACACAGTCAACCTGTGGGACTCCTTGCCTGAGGAGGCTGTGAAGGCTAGGACTATAACAGGGTTTAAAAGAGAACTGGATAAATTCATGGAGGTTAAGTCCATTAATGGCTATTAGCCAGGCTGGGTAAGGAATGGTGTCCCTAGCCTCTGTTTGTCAGAGTGGGGTGATGGGTGGCAGGACAGAGATCACTTGATCTTTACCTGTTAAGTTCTCACTCCGGGGCACCTGCCATTGGCCACTGTTGGTAGACAGGATACTGGGCTAGATGGACCTTTGGTCTGACCCAGTATGGCCTTTCTGATGACTCAGGGAGGGTAGGTAAGTTGCAGGAAGGTTAGGATGCTTGCCTCAGTGATTCCGGAAGGACTATGCACTGTGAAGGGTGGGATGGTTAACTTACTGACATAAGGCTTGATCCATCAGGAGCTCCTCTTAAAGAGAATTTACCTACACTTCAAACAGCAAGTGCTGGATTCTTTAACTTCTCTCATTTCCCTGAAATGACTCATGGTTCTCTGTGGGGTGAGGGGGCAATCAGGCCTTGGGTTTGTCTATCTAAGGTGCTGGTACTGTGCCAGTCACTGTGGTATCTTTGGCATCCTGCAGGATGAAAGTCACTATAGAAGCATAAGACACTGTTAAGGACCAGATTTTGCTCTTGGTTCCACTAGTGTGAATGCAAGTTAATTCCACTCATGTCCTTGCACTTCATCACTGCAGGGGAGGCTAATTCTGCAATAGAGCAAAGAGGCTATTTTAAAAAAGGCCATAAGTGTGCATGGGAGTGAACTGCATGTTCAGTTGTCCCAAGATTGCCAATAAGACTTCCTTAAAGGAACCAACAAAACATCTGCTCTGCTGCACCATGTGTGGACTTTCAGCTGCCATTGTCTCCATGAAATGCCCAAGATACACAGGACTGGCTGGGATTTCACTCGCATCCTTTTCTTGTTGAATTTATGATGTTTGTTTCTCCGGAGAGAGATGCACTGTGGGTTTGGTGTTACAAGCAGTTTAATTCTCTGAAAAACTAAAATGACTGCAATGAAGTGAACTAAGGGTATGATTTACAGGCAGTTAGCACCATTCACCGTGCATCTCCCCTTTGCACTGAACTGTCTTCTATTCTGCCTTTCCCTTTCAGTTGGGTGTCCAAAGCCAGATGTGCAAAATGGAGGAAGGGTCAATGCATTACATGAGAAAATGTGGTACAACACGAATGAAAGCATTACTTTCCAATGTTCTCCTGGGTACCAATTTTCAGACTATTGGTATCTGTCTGCAACAGGCAGCTTGAATATTACATGTTCAGCTGATGGCACCTGGACGGTGTTACCCAAGTGTGTAAGCATCTCAGTCCATTTGGGTTTCTTGATGCATCCTGTCCAATTTCTAGTGTAAAACATAACCCTCTGTCTTTGCTCCTTTACAATAAGGATGCCTGTGTGGTCAGGGAGATAGATCTGCCATTGATACAGCTTAAGGGGAACAAAATAAGTTGACCTGAAAGCAAGCAAATCCCATCACTCCCCCATCTCTCGTATTTTAAGGGGGAAGGTTCTTTTCCTTTGCAGTGGCTGCTCCATGCCCAAGCTAATATGAAGTAGGTAAAATCTGGTCACAAGTTAAAGGTCACAACAGGAAGAAAATGTTATGCCCTATTACGAACTATGTAGAGAGGGAGGGGTTTTCAAAGCAGTCAATGATGCAATACATTGTCTGTCTTCTGTGGGTCTGGGGCACAGTATAAAGCAAATATGACTGACTGCTTTAGTGAGCAACTGCCAGTGTGTTCAGCATCGTATAAGTGTAAAGGGAGGCCTGGTTCCTGTCCCAGGGGTTTACAGCCCAGTGCCTGATTCCGCAAGGGGCTCAGAACTTCCTCAGCATTGCCGAGCAGTATCCGAGCCTGTAGAAGTTAAGAATGGAGGGCACTCAGCATTTGTCCAGATCAGACCAAGTCAGGCACAGACTGTATGAGACAGATGCATGTAATAGATTGTGAATGTGCAGAAATTGTAAATGACCAACACCTTCCCGAGACAGCTGCTGATGCTGAGAGCCCTGACACTCTGCCATTGCCACCCACGCCTGCTATCTTGAAGGGCAGAGAGCCCATTGCTCTGTTGCCCTGGCCCCTGAAATCAGGAGTCGGAGTGACTAGACTCTCTAGCTGCTGAAGCTTGGATGGAGTCTGTGCACCCAGGGTCTCTGCCTGCTGGCTAGTGTGGTCAGCCAGGAAGATGCACACTTTTTATTAGGGGGTCTTGAAATAGAATTTTTTCTTGAAATCTCTTCCATTGAAATTTCAGGGTTTTTGTTCTTTTTTCCCAGTTCAGGATGAAACTGTTTTAAAAAGCACATATAATTCACATGCAATTTTTCATTTTCTGGCCAGCTCTAATTGAGAATGTGTAACACCTTTCAGGATCATAATATGTCAGACTCAGACTGTATGAGGCAGACACATGTAACACCCTGGATAATGGTTGAGGTCAAAAAGGAGCAAGCACGTTTGCAAGGCTAGGGCCTTATTTTCCACGTAGTCACATTCCGTCTGTTCCTGTTTTATAGGAAAAGCAAATACAATCTCCTCTGTGCAATGTGGTTCGTGAAAGCGTAAAGTTTTTACGCTGTGATGTGTCTCTGATGGAACTGAAAACTCTACTGGAAGCACAGAAACTGTATCTGGAGATTCAGAAACTTAAGCGGGACCTACAAAAATACAATGAATAGCTGAAATCTGACACGCATTACTGTGACAAACTGTCTCCTTTGGATGCAGTTTGTATAATTACTTTGTACATATGATGATTGCTACTATTTGCAGAGAACTTGCTAGTCTGTCTAGTGATCCAAGAAGAGATTAGCCAGTGCATCAGGAATCAGATTTTCATGCTGTGTACCAGTCGTTATAATTTTGGGGTTTTTGATCTTTCCTTTCAATCTCACAAATGTGAGCCCCTACTTGATAAACTAGGGCTTTCATCCTTTTATGTTTTTGGGAGGGTTATAGTGAAAGCCTTGAATTCAGATGCCTTTCAGTTCCAAAAGGGAAAGCAAGTTGAGAGAAACTAGATTCAAATGTACAGAAGTAAATCTTCAGTTGATACAAGCTTCAGACTATACACAAACAACCTTGAGCTTCCAGAAATCACTCAACTATGGCCTATATTTAATGTGTTATAACTCAAACATATTTAAAGTAATGAATGGCTATTTAAGGTTCATGGATATCAGGCAGTTAAGGGCAACTCTGTTCACAAATTCCTCTGCCCTACTGACAATGTGAAGCTTGAAAGCCAATTTTCTGCCCTATCCTCTTATTAAGTTGGCTGTTTTCCTTCCCAAACAGAACAAATCTGTGTTTGGTTGACATCAGTGCTGATATCATTTGTAGCATTTCTAGATTCTCATTCCCGTGAATCAATGGTGAAAATTTAACTGTAGAGTAGCAACCAGCTAGCCATTTCCCCATTGCCCAGTGAATGATAGGGGTGTCCTCTAACCTACGCCTTTGTGATCAAGAAATTGTGTCCTGCAGGTCTACAATAAAGTGCAACTGTAAAAACTGCTGTCTTTGTTTTGATGATTTTTTGGCCTTTGGGTGTAAGATGGGAAGATGCCCAGGATGTTTATGGCTCCTTTTCCTGCTGAGGAGTGGAGCGGTAATGTCTCCCACAGCCACATCAGGGACTCATGGGGGCAGCCCCTCCCTCCTCTCTCACCTAGAGGTGATTGAGTTGAAACTTATTTGGCCAGGTAGCACAGGGGGAAGCTTGTCCTATTGCTGCCAGGGTGGTACCTGGTCTGTGGAATTGCAGGGGAAGATCAGTCTCCAGCATGGTTCAGTTTGTCTGCGAGCCAGGGGTAGCTTGAGTCAATACATCCCTGGTGTAATGTTAGCGGGGGTGGATGGAGTAACAGCATGGATGAATTTGACCCACAGGATAAGTAGAAAGGAACCTCTGGTATCTGGACTGCCTCTTGGGTTTCAGAAATATCTCTGGGGGTGCTGATCAGGAGAGGGTGCCATAGTGCTGCTGTATCAGAATAACTGTGATTGTCCCCAGAACACTAACAAGGCTGCATTTCTCTTTCACTGAGAAACCTTACCTGTACAGTGCTGCAATGGCAGGTGCCTCTCTGCAAACTCGGCACCTGCCAGCAGCTCCCTCCGCAAAGGAAGAACAAGTGGGAGCAGCCTGCAGGGGGTGCTGGACATGAATACCTGGCTCATTCTTCTCATGCTGCCCAGCTCTTGGAAGGGGGTAAGGGGAGGAAATGCTGTCACCCACAGGTGTTTCCTATGCTGAGAGGGTGACCACAGCCTGCCTCTGTTATGGTACTAACTGCAGCTGTATCCGCCCTTGCACCGTGTGCCATGAACACAACACTGCTGAGGGGCTGGGCAGCAAGTGCACACATTGCCCACCCTCTTCCTGGGCCCTTGCAGAGCACAGTCTCCCACTTCCCCTTGCCTCAGTGCCTACGGGTGGCCAGGGCTGGGGTCTGTATTGCACAATGCACAGGGCGAAGAGCAGCTGCAGCCCTGCCTGGATGGCGCTGTCACCACCGTTCTCTGGGAACTCACCTGGCACCATGATGTCACTTCCTTCTGGCTGGACCCTGTGGCTTCTGGGGACCCTGCTTCTCATGCTGCTGCCTGGAGGAGCTCTCAGTGAGTAGGACAAGTCTCTCCCTTCAATCCTATCCCCACCTTCTCCCCTCTCCTGGCTTTCCCCTTCACCCTCCCCCTTGGCCCTCCCTTTGCTTTCTTCCAGCAAGATCCCATGTCACTGCACTGATCCTGGTTTCCTGGCCAAATTCCAGTTCTGTCTTGCTATGTTTCTCCTGCATTTCCAGGTGGTGCTTTTCTTTCCTCAAAGCCCTGTTCCACAAAGCTCTTGCGTATGTCCTTAACTTTAAGCACACAGGTAGTGTTGTCTTGTAGCACCTTGTGAACTCCTCTCTGGGTGTTCACACCTCCAGATCCACTACTGGAAGTGGACTTCACCCCCCTGATTGAATTTATCTTGCTTTCTTGCCTGCTATTTATACCTGCTTCTGGAGATTTCCACAACATTCATCTGAAGTGGGTCTTAGCCCACGAAAGCTCATGATCCCTAAAATCTGTTAGTCTATAAGGTGCTATAAGACTCTTTGTTGCTTTTGCGGATCCAGACTAACACAGCTACGACTCTGATATTAGACAGGTAGTGCTGACTTCCATGGAGCAACTCCCATGTTTCAAGCTGAGCTCACATTGTAAATGTTTGGACACAACAGGTTAAAAAGTACTGTTATGCCTTTTAGCCTGAGCCAGTAGCCAGTACGCAGGGGCTTGCAGGCTGTTAGTTAGGAGAAATTGATGATCAGCCTCTGTATTTCTCTGACGCAATCCTGTTTGTTTACAGAGAAGGTAGACAAGTCCTGATTCCCCGAAACAGTAGGAATCACACCAGAGACAAGTTTTTGCTCATACTTCCAAGCCTCGTTCCTGCCAGAACACTACTGAAAAACTCGTTTTCTCCATTTTCTCAGGCCACATTACCAGTGCGTTTCTTGCCTCTCCTTGGCTTTCCTGCTCCTTCTTGGCTTCGGGCTGCCTGGGCTGGTTCTCTCTGCCTGTTCCCTGAGTGCTTCTGTTCACGCACACAACCTTCAAACAAAACTCACCAGCCTTGAGTGCAGCCCATGTCTGGCCAGTGGCTCCAAGACTTTCATCCATCTTACCCTGTAAAGGAGCTTAACTGTATCTGATTTTCTCCTGGATGGAGGGCAGCTGTTGTCATGCTCACCAGCTTCAAGAGGGGTCACCCAACCTCCTTCATAGTGTTATTGGAAAGAAGGATTGTTACCAGGATTAACAGGCCAGCCACTCACCAATTTGAACTATGTGGATGACAGGTCAGTGCCAAGTGGTGTTTGAATAGGGGAGGTCTAACTTCTAATAGTGACCTACATTTCCCTGGGGCCTGATCAGTGTGATTGTGACCAGAATAGGACCACTGTTAATGTAACTGCTACTTACCATAACTGACTTGGTGAGACAATCCCCATGTGGGATCTGCAGTGCCATCTGTCCAGCCTAACTAATGCCAGATGTACAAGATGGCTCAGGACAGGAGTGTTTGGCTTGCCTGTGGGAAAGTGCACTGAACTGAACACCCATTGCAGCTGTGCAACCAGCTGGCTGGCTGTTTTTAAAAAAGAGGAAATTTGTCACGGCAGCATAAGCCTGAATCTCACTGAGTTGAGACAGCCCCGTGATGCTGTTAAAGGGATTCTGATTTAAACCATTCTATAGATTGAAATTAACTGGAGGTTTGGACACTTGGTTATATCTGTAGGCTGAGTGCAGCGCACACACCACGGGGCTGCTTTTGTTCCATGGTTCTCCCCAAGGAGATCCCATGAGCCACCCTCTCCCTGCCCTTTTCCAAGACTCCTGGAAATCTCCTCCCTTGTGCCGGGGCTCTGTGTGACTCCATCTCCTTGCTGGACCAGAGTTCAGTCTGCACCATCTTTTCGCCCAACCCTTTTTTGCTTTTTGTCCTGTCTGGGACAGAACTCCAAGAAGTCATTTTTAAATGGTATTGGGAGAACAGGCAGTGCTGAGATGACAGGTGTTGTGCTAGAAGGTGTGACTGGCTGAGATCTATTGATTTTTGATCTATTGACAATAGTTTTTTGATCTATTGACAACTGCCAGATGCAAGAAGCTGGCTGTTCCCCATCCCTCTTCTGATTGTCCACCTTCCACCAAAACCAATAGGCTTTTGCCTACTGATGCCTAGAATACTCCTAGAAATTTTGGAATTGATTGGATGTGGTGGTATCAACATGAGCTCTGTGCAAGGTCTAAGCTCGTGACTCTTGCCAATCAAAAATATTCTCCCACCCACCTTGTCATGGTCCCAGGATATTAGAAAGAGACTACAGCACTGCATGTTAGACAAACACCATCTGGTTTAGTGTAGGGCCTTGCATTTCCCTTTCTAATTCCAAACTCTGGATAGAATCATATGAGTCACTCATATTCCCATTTGTGTGTGTTGTATTTTCTGTGTGGTTTCCTTGCAATGACTGAGCTAAATTCTGGGTAACTGGTGCTTCCTGGATCTGAACAAGTGTGTAGAATATGGACCTCTGATTTTCTCCAGCTATGTCTCACATCCCATTCTTGTAGAGGAGATTTCACCTCAGTAGATTTTTCCTGGCCAAGTATGTCCTTATATTCTTCATTTCACCCTTAGGTTCTTGTGTTGATCCACCTGACATTCCCAATGCTGTTCGGAAGACTAATGTTGGTGCACTGATTCCAGCTGGGATGGTCATTAAATATGTCTGCCGCCCAGGTTATAAGATGATCGCTGGAATAAGCCAAGGACAGGTTACTTGTCTTGAAAATTCGACATGGTCTTCAGCTCCAAACTTTTGTCAGAGTAAGTATTTGGCTAAATTATCTGTTTAAATTGAGCAAATTTAACACCAATAGGTTGACTTGTAGTTGGCTTGTGTGTGGTTCAAAGTGTAGCGATGGGGGTGAGAGAAGGAGGGATGCTCAGGGTCTTCTCTCCCTGCTAACACAGGGAATTATGGTTAGCAATTTGAGGTGTGATCCTCACTCCCTCCCAGACTCCTCACAGTCTGGCCTCTTTATGCCAAGTAAAAGGTCCAGAGTGACCGAACAGGTCTTTAAATGCCCTGGATCCATCCAGAAGAGGCCTCCACCCATGCAGGAACTACAGAAGACAGCAATAGGGCTGTCTTTCCAGGAGCGTCTTGAAAGGTTTGGTATAAGTGTGCTGTTGGGAGGGGTGTTCTGGAGCAGGTCATAGCACTGTAAAGATTCTGGGTAAAGCTGAAGCCAAACCCATAGGCAGCTGGGCACAGATCTCTAGGTCTATCTGTGTGGAGCAGTCCAGTACTGGGAAGGTACAAAGGAAGCTTAAAGTTTGCATATACCCCTCGGCTATGAATTCCATGTTGTGCCTCTTAAAATCTGCCGCCTTTACATTTCTGTGCTTACGGACAGATCTGTTGCTCTCATCCATCTCCATCTGCACCCAAAGTAGATAGCAATCAAAACAGGTCACACCAGATCACTTGCCTTTTTATACATAGTATGGTCACAGACTCAGTGAGTAACACCTGCTGCATTATCTGTGATGAAGGCCAAAAATACCCTGCCAGTTACAATCAGAACAGCTGCCCATAAGAGGAGTGAAAAGGAAAGCCACATGCTGTTTCTGTCCAGGAGATAAAACTTTCTCTAAACACGAGTCCCTTAAGCAATGTCAAGGAAATGGTAATTTTACATAACTTGCAAAGCGTTCCGCTCCACTTGGTGAAATGAATCTGCAGCTACACAGTTGTCTTTGCTGTGATTTAATGCTGTTGGTGTTTCGCAGAAGTTCGTTGTCCAGCTCCAGATATTAACAATGGAACCCAGACACCTCTGCCTAGACCTGGAGAGGAGACCTATGCGTTTGGGGACACTGTTACAATTGAATGTGATTTTGGGTATGGTGTCAAAGGCAGTATCCAGGGAAATGCTCAGATTCGCTGCAAACATGATGGCACGTGGGATCCTAGTGTACCAGTCTGCGAACCAGGTCAGTAGAAAAGGTGAACTGTAATTCTTCCAAATCTGACCTAGTGGCTCCTGTCCCTGGTGGGCTGTCCTCAACCCAGCTGTGAGTGCTAGGCCAGCCTGCGTATGCCCCAGTCCCTTACAGGCTGGGGCATATGCATCTCATAGCAGCTGTTGCTACTGCGGGGTTGTGTGGAGCTCTTGGTACATATTAAAGATGCTATTCCCCCTCAAGCTCCTCTTAAGGGAGGTTAGTGGTGCAGATGGAACTTGCACCTCTGTGTTGCAGGGCAGAAAGGATCAGTCTCAAAAGAGTTTTAGGCATTCAATTTTCAAAAGGCCCTGTAAGGATATTAGTCACTCAAAAGCATTTTCTGAGCTGCAGGTGTTTATAAGAGCAGCCCTGGGACTAGTTTACAATCATCTATGAAAATGTGTGTGTATTCCATGGATGATGGACTAAAAACCACCACTAAGAAAAACTATTACCCCTCAGATGTAGTACAATCCCTTTGTGTCACTCTGAATAACCTTCCCTTTTGCTAGTCTGGAAGAAAGGCAGCGGGGGATAAAGATGGCTCTGTGTAACTAGAGAGAAGTTCAGTTGTGGAGGTGGGGCTGAGATGTGGTTGAGGGTCTCTGAAGGTTTGGTAGCTTGGAGGAAGATGGGGAAGCTGGGAACTTTGAGCAGGTGGAAGAGGTTCAGATCTGGATTTGGAGGAGTGGAAGTGTAACAGTGCCGATTTACTGAGTCAATGGAAGCTGCAGGCGTTAAGCGGCTCTCATCATAATCATCCGTGTTTCAGTGCTGTTCAGAGCACGTGAATGACTGTCACAGCAACTGAATGGTCACATAAATGCAACCATCTTCATCATTTCTGTGTGTGTGCTCTCCTGATGCCATGCACAGCAAGAGATGAACACCGAGAGCAGGTTGTTGGAAATACCTGGGGTGGTGTACTATAGAAAGACTGTTTTTTGCTCTAATGGCATCAGGAAATGCTGGGAATTGGTCACCTCCTTTTCTTTTTAGAGATTTTTATCTACTGTATAAAAATGTATTTTTCTCTCCAATTCTAGTTTGTCCCCAACCCCCAAACATCTCCCATGGCCAGCAGAGTGACTGGCGCAGAGTGTTTTTTGCTGGATCATTGGTAACGTACAAATGTGACCGAGGCTTCTCGCTTGTTGGAAAATCCTTCATTCAGTGTATAGCTGGTGATGAGGTCACTCCAACCTGGAGTGAGCCTACCCCTCAGTGTGAAGGTAACTCATTCAGCATTACCCTAAAATGACTCGTATTGGGAAAGGGTAGCAAAGAGTTTTGAATGATTTAGTGCAATGTGTCCCTGTAACCCATCCACCCTCTGCCATCCCGTTGCTGACACTCCTTTCCAGTGCCTTAAATGTTCCCAACAATCTATTCCATGAGACACACACTCAGTTTGCTTTCTCACCTAGCACCCATATGTAATCTTCTGTTTGACCCACATCCAAGCTAATGCATGTCTTCTTTTCACACTGATTTCTCCACCGCCTGTGCCTGACCTGTATTCTGGCTACTACTTTCCAAAGACAGCATTCCTTAAACTGTTAAAATATTGGTATTTACATGCAGTGTCACTTGAGTTTTCTTGTAACAAAAGCTAGGTAGTCAACGGCAGCACAGAAAACCAGCGGGTAGGTGACCGGAGATGAAATTTTCCTGTATCCTCTTAAGTGGACTATGCTCTGACCACTTCTCTGATACACATGCTCAGATTCTGAATAACTTACAATTTATGGGAAGGTGGTACAGTGCCACCAGATGGCTGGGCAATGGAGACTTCTGAGTCCTAATCTTGGTTCTCCCATTGTCTTCCTCTCAGGCTTTGGGAAAGTCTCTTTCCTACTCTGCTTCAGTTTCTCTCTTTGTAAAAGTTTCCTTCTTTGCCTTGCAGAGGTGTGGGGAAGATCAATCGGTATGTTAAAAGGATGGGCACTAAGTAATAAGATCTAGAATGCCTTGTTTGGTGTTTTGCAGAGACTCAGTGTCCAGTCCCGCATATTCAACATGGAAGCCTGAAATCTCCACTTCCACATAACTATACATACAGAACCAATATCACATTTCAGTGTGACCCTGGTTACATCCTCAGGGGCGCTGAGAAGAGTCAATGCCAAACTGATGCCAAGTGGTATCCACAGCTACCCATTTGTCACCTAGGTAAGTGTGTGACAGAGCGGGATGATGCTCTGTGTGGTATCTATAGGGGCAAGTTTCTAGAGTCTATAAAACTCATGTTGCATGTTGTATCACTGAGTGAGTGAATGTGATATGAATGGTGTGTGTTAGTCTCCTCCTCCCCAGCTTCCTTTCTTCCATTTTATGTCTGTCTAGGCTGCAGTTTTTTTCTATTGAAGTTCCTTTCTCACTTTTTCTCTTGGGAATCCAGTGAGCACCAGAAAGTTCAGACCCCCAAGGAAAGCAATTGGTGAGAAAAGACAGGGCCTAATTGCCCAGGTTTAATACTGAAAGACCAGGTGAGGCTTGCTGAGGAGAGCAGAGTCTGAGGCCAGTAACACCAGATTAAAATAGCTCTGGGTTTGGGAGGTAATTCAAATGCTCTGGCAGTTAATCTTCATCTGCAGGCACTAAACTGGGAGGATTGCAGAGTGGAAAAGCTGAATTTTGGCTTCCGGGATTTTGTTCATGGAATGTCTTGGTGCCTGTCCTTTCCCAGCTCAGGGAGGACAAGGAAAACACTTCTTTTCATGCAAGAGAGCATCTGACTTTAATTTTTCAAAACCTAGATACACCACCTGAGGTATCCCTGTGATGGTATAGAAGATGGAGATTTCTTATTTTCATGTCTACCTATAACAGGATATGATGATTCACTCATGGGTGTTTATAAAGCTCCTTGGAAAAGGTGCTATACAAATGGAAATTTTGCTATAACGAAGTCTTTTTTCCCCTTATGAAGAAATGGAATACTGCATTGTTTTCAAGCAAGGTTTTTTGTAACAGTGCAGCAGTTCTCCTTTTAATTCCATGCAGGGGTTAGCATCACACCACTTCACTACAGATTACTGCTATTCGTGTTTCTCATTGCTTACTATTAGTGCCAGCTGGGAAGCAGGTAGTCATTGCAGTTTGTGTCCCCTCATAACTGCACTGTTGAACACCCCAGCCAACAATTCAGCCCTAGCTGTCTTATATTGTGGTGACGGAACCAAATCCTGCGCTCAGTGCAGTGGTGAGGAGAACGTAGACCAATGATTTCCACAGCGGGTCTCATGCCACATTCTTATAAGGATGCTTCCTTCTCCATAGGTTTCAGGGTTAGGTGACTTTCACAAATGCCTGTCTTATTTTGGATTGTTAGGGAGATGTTCCTACCCACCAGCACTCGCATACGCTGAGAGAAGCAATCACAGAGAGTTTCTAGTTGGTACCATTGTGACCTACACCTGCAGACCAGGTTACACACGCATCCCTGGAGTTTCACCTCAGTTGACTTGTCTTACAAATTTTACCTGGTCTAAAGTCTCAGAACTATGTCAGAGTAAGTAACCCAATTTTGGGCTGAATTTTCTCTTTGCTTTAGTGGATATACAAATTTAAGACCAATTTAATGCCTTATAATGGGGGAGACACTTTGGGGCCTGCTTGACCCCCAGGTGTTGAGCACCTGCAGGTCTGACTACAGCTGGAGTTGAGGGTGCTGAGGGTCTCTGAAAATCTGGTCCAGGACATACTGAGCAACTGGCTCTGAATGTGTCTGTATCGTAGCATGGTGATACCAGTGTGATGTGATAAGCTGCATTTATTGTACAACTTTCCACCCGCTCAGCTGTACTCTGCCCACTAGCCCTAATCCGATAGGAGAACTTTGAACATCCCAATTTTATAAGCAGTCCCAAACCTCTCACTCACACATATGTATGTAATACACATACGCAACTTAAAATACTGTGGCAAATGTTCCTCCCCACCATCCCCGAATAGAGCATTTCCAAGCCCCTCGGGATTACATTGGCTTGAGGCTCAGGATGGGCAATAATAAAAATTCAGTTCTGCCCCGCTGAAAGGGTTGCAGGAGAACATCTGTCTGGTGAGCTAACAGCTAGAAATCGGTGGGGCTTGATATGGTTAAAAATCCAAGAATTCCCCTTTCTAGTGGGACAAACACTTGCTGTTAGGACCTACCTGGTCCTGATGATATCAGACTTGTCTATGTAGATAAATTAGCTATTTTAGGTACTTTTGAGGTTACTTACCCTTAATATCATGGATCAGATGCTCTGCAGTAGTGTATCTACACTGTGTGATTAAAACACACCACAACTCCACAGCACCAACTCTCAGCCTGGGTCAGCTGACTCGGGCGCAGGCTATGGGCACTAAAAATTGCAGGATGGACTTAAAGCTTGGGCTTTATCCTGAGCCTCAGACTCTCCCTCCTCACAGGGTCTCCAAACCCAGACTTCAGTCCAAACCCAAACACTTGCCCTGCCATTTTATAGCCCCACAGTCCAAGCCCTGTGATGAGCCTGAGTCAGCTGACCCAGGCCAGACATAGCTAACGAAGCCACATCATACCACAGTGTAGACTGTGTCTGATCCTGGTTTTACAGCTGGAAGGTAAATAAAATAAAACCAGCCCCAGTTAAATGATTAGCTGTAACACAGGGCACATCCTGAATTCAAACCAGTGTGCTATGGTATAAAGGCTGTATTAGCATTTCATATGGCCTGTGTAAGTAACATGGCTAATGCCACTCCTGAGTCTCAACATTCTCAGACTCAGAACAGTGAAACCTGGTCACACTCCACCATCCTGCAGTGTCCTTCTGGTATATTATATAGAGCTTTTGGAGAAGACACTCTTAAAAACAATGTTTTTATTGTGACACCCATGAAACAAAACTTCCTTTAGAAACTTGAGTCCTTAATTTTTTTTTATATAAGGAGATTGATGTTAGTGCTGGTGTTCAGATTCTTGCAAAGGGTTCAAACCCTGCTGGTAGTCTCGTGGTAGACATTTTCTACAATAGACATTTTTCTTATTCTGAACAAAAATATCTGAAACTCTGTTGGTGTTGCTCAGAGACTCATTGTCCAAAGCCAGTGGTTGGAAATGGAAAACAGATCTCTCCAGTGAAAACTGAATATACATTTGCCACCCGTGCTGTATTTCAATGTGATCCTGGCTACATCCTCCGAGGCAGCGAGGGGATTGTGTGCCAGAGTGATGGGATGTGGCACCCTCCAGTACCATTTTGTGATAAAAGTAAGTATAAATGAGAAGAGAACCTACTGTTCAGAAGAAATATGCTGCCACTGATCTTAGTTACATCCCCCTAGAAGTTGAGATGTAAGGAGGCAGCTTTCTTGCTGTTGTATTAGAAGGATCCCCACAGGTCATTAATAAATAGCCAAAGAGCTTTTTTATCTGTCTTCTATCCGATGACTTTGTCCATTTTTAGGGGAGAGGGATCAACATCTAGACTGTAGGGAATACTTAATCTCCAGGCCTGCTTCTGGCTGAAAGTTAAATGTGCCAACCGCAAGGACTTCAACCCCTTTTCTTAAATTACTTGAAGTCTTAGATCTCACTTTCAATAAGCTTTCTTCATAATGTCCTTGCTGAATTTGTGCCAGGGCTTGTCTGGCTGAACCCCACACCTCTGGGCCTGGCAGTTCAGAACCCCCGGCACCTCTGGGCTTGCAGCATCAATTATGAACATTTAAAAAAAAAAACAAAAACAAAACAACCAACCTTCTGAGTCCCAGCATATCTTTAATTTATAAGTTAAGCACTGCCTAATGTTCAGCCTAAAATTTCATTTTCTTCATTTCCTCCCATTAGTCCTGGCTCAGCCCCCTTGTAAATCCTCTAAATCACTCCTTCATTAGGTGTGGATGGGCAGCAGCAGTGAGATGGTGGTTACACTGAGGGAGATGTTGTAGGAAGGTTCAGCTGTGGGTAGTAGAACCAAAAGGCTTGTTGGGGGTGATGGTAGGTTGCAGGAGGGTTGGGATGTTTGCCTAGGAGTTTCTGGAAAGATTAAGCACTACGGGGGTGGTGGTCTGACCAATATACTGATCTTTCAAGCAGCTGAGCATCAACAGCCCCCATTAAGGAGAAGTTACTTATGGTCTGAATACCAAGCGCTGGATTCCCCTGTAACTTCATGGGCTGCCCTAGTTGCTGCCTGAGTTAGTGAGAGAAGCATCAGGCCTTGCATTGTTTCTGTCCTTCTGTAGCCTGTGGCCGACCTCCAACTCCCATGAACGGGCTGCATAATGGTGGGGTGAAGGAATATTTCCCCTATGAATCACAAGTGACCTATAGCTGCGGAGAAAGTTTATCACTGATTGGAGAGTCCTCCATTTATTGCACATCTGATGGGGTAAATATGATGTGGAGCGGGCCTGCCCCGCAGTGCAAAGGTAAGTCATTCTACAGGACTCTAAATTGCAAAGGGTAGAGGGTACGTTCCGGAGACCCAGGTCGAATGTCTCAACACTTTCTGTAAGTGGGGCTGAAAATGAACAAAGCTGTCTGCCACTCCTAATCCTTCCCACAATCATCTTTGAAACCCAGGATTACTGCAGATGTGGGTGGTGAAAAGCCAAGCGGGGAGTGTCTATGGCACTGGGGCTGCACTGACCCAAGGTATCCCCATCTGTATGGATCCCTGGGTGGGAACTAAAGCTTTGGGTGGTGCATCATCCCTTCTGGTCTGGTGGCAAACCCTACCCTGGAGTGCACATGGCTCCACTGCTGTTAGCTGAAAACTGCGGAAGCCAAAAAGAACCCATAGCTGTTAAAATAACCAGGAGAACAGGATTGAAAGCATTCATCTACATACTGAACCTGCCCTATAAAGTTCCCCCCTCCCAATAGTCTCAATGTTGTCATGAATCCAGTGCAGGGAGAAACTATTTGCATGGGCCCATGGAGGTAAAGAAATTTTTCCACAGAGGTCAATTTAAAAGGTCAATCTGATATTCTTAAGTAGCCATGTTTTTTAATCTCCCATGTTTAGTGTGCCTGGAAACAGATGAGCATCTATTTAAGTGATTGGCTTTGATTTGTTCCCCGCCTCAGCTGTAGCACTAACTGTTTTGTTTCCTCAGTGGTTCGCTGTCCGAGGCCAGAGATTGAAAACGGACGAATGATGACCACAAGGCAAGCGTTTACATATGGTGTCGCTGTTCGGTTCTCTTGCCGGGAAGGCTACCTGCTCCATGGCAGTAGAGTGAGTCAGTGTCAGGATGACAACAGCTGGAATCCTCCTGTGCCTAGTTGTCAGCCAGGTCAGTGTAAATGATGAACTGAGGTATGGTGATTGGTCTGACACATGGAACTGCGCCAGACGGGGTGGGGGGGAGGTGGTCTGAGCATAGCACTGGAAATCAAGGACCTTGAGTTGTTACCCTCTTCCTGCCCCAGGCCAGTCTCCCTGTGTGACTTGAGTGAAGTGTTTCTCCTCTCTGCCTCCATTTCCCATCTGTAAAAATGGAGATCGTGGATCCAAACTACCTTAATGAGGATTAATTAGGAAAGTACTTCAAAGAAAGATGCTAATTACGACTAATCACACATTGCTGAAACTCCCCTGGCTATACTGTGGAAAGGAACTCAAAGAAGCAAATATTTATCAACGAAATATATATTTAATAGGATAAGAACCAAGCAACCCCAGTGTTAGGTCTGAGTAGCTTTTTTTCAGGAGTGGACCGGCTTTAATGATTAGATTTTTCCAGTTTAGGAAAGGTGCTTATCAAGGACCCCAGACGTCTTCTCCCAAAATCTGCAAACAGGATGCCCTGTACTCCTCAACTGAGTCAATGCCAATGAACAGCAATAGCTTCCTAGCCTGCAAAAAACCCCAAACCCAAACCTTCTGCCTCCCTCTTAATCAACTTGATATTGACTAACCTGTCCTTGGCCGGAATGGCTGACTGTGCTACCCCTCAGGTTTGACAGTCACAGACTTGGAGCTCACCAAGGCAGATACCGCCTTTCTTCCTTCGGAGGTAGATGCATTCAGCTCTGTAGAGTTTGCTCTGGGGTGGGGTTGGATATGAGATGGAGTGGTGACAGCTGATTTGCAGACAAAATTTTAATGACTCAGGGACTGAGTCTCATTTATACTAAGCCCTTCTCTATTGCCAGAGGCCTTAGTGTGCATGGGAATCAGGTTCTACATTCATGTCTGCATCCTATAGACAGTCCTCAAATAGATCTTCATGCCTACTGCCCCCTGCTCCCAGAGGTGGTGGTTTCACTGGGGAAGGGGTTCCTTACAGTTACCTAAGGGGTTTGTATGGAGCCAGTCACTGTGGTATCTAATCAAAGCCTTTGGCATCCTGCAGGATGAAAGTCACCATAGAAGCCTAAGACACTGTTAAGGACTGAGTTCTGCTATTGGTTCCACCTGTGTAAATCCAAGGCCACTCCACTGACTTGCAGTTGTCCCTCACTGCAAGGGGGATGGGGAGGCTAAATCTGTAGTAGCTGTTTGGGGGACAGGGGAGGGTGATGGATGTCAGGAGAGAGATCACTTGATCATTACCTGTTGGGTTCACTCCCTCTGAGGCACCTGGCTTTGGCCATGGTCAGTAGACTGGATACTGGACTGGATGGACCTTTGGTCTGATGCAGTATGGCCATTCTTAGGTTGTTGCCCCAAGAATGAACTTTCAGCTGCCGAAGACTGCATGAAATGCCCATGATACACAGTACTAATGGGATTTCACTCATGCCCTTTTCTTGTTGAGCTCACGATGTTCGGTGTTTTTCCAGTGAGTCACTGTGGGTGTGATGTGACAAATAGTTTTTCTGACTAAACCAAAACAGCTGCAGTGAAGTAAACCAAGGGCATGGGGTCTTAAGTATAGCTGCTTCTTTCCATTACAGGCAATAAGCAGTGCTCACAGTGCATCTCCTCCCCTTGAACTGCCCTTCTATCTGCTTTTTCCTTTCAGTTCAATGTCTGAAGCCAGATGTGCAGAATGGAAGAATGGCCAATGAATTAGAAGAGAAAATGTGGTACAACATAAATGAAAGCATTCCTTTCAAATGCGCTCCTGGGTACCATTTTTCAGACCAATGGGACCTGCCTACAACAGACAGTTTTACTATTACTTGTTCAGCCAATGGCAACTGGACAACATTACCTAAATGTGTAAGTGTGGTGCTCCAGCTGGATTTCTTGAAGTACTTGGCCCAATTTCTATGTAAAAAAAAAAAAAAAAAAAAGTAAGACAGTAGAATTTAAGTCTTAGCACTGATTTGTTTTAATGAAGCAATGGGACCAAGTAGGGAGATGTCATTGATACAATAGAAGGGGAAAATGTATTGATCTGAAAGCAAAATAATGTCTTTCCCCATCTCATCCTCTCTCATGCTTTGAAGCAGGGAGAATTTCTCCCTTTATAGCACCTACTCCATACAAAAACAAAAATAAAATGTGGTAGGTAAAAATCACACGGGATGAAAACTTGGCCATATTAAATAGTCTAGGGAGTGAGACATAGCGCCATCTTCTGTTGGGTTAGGCACAGGATAAAGCCAATTTATGACTATTTTAATGAGTAGTTACCAGTGTGCTTAGTACTGTGAAAATGTAAATGGAGGCCGGGTCCCAGCTCAAGGAGCTGGCAATCCAGATGTCTGATTCTGCAAGTTGTTCAGAAACTTCAAAAAGTTGATTAGAACTATCAGCCCCTATGATGTCAATATGAACTGTGGGTGTGAAGGCCCTTTCAGTCCCTGGCTTGTTGGACTGTATGATAGACATGTAACACACTGAGGGTACAACCCCAAAAAGGAGCAAGCATACTTCAATGGTAAATCCTTCTCTTCTGCAGCATACTCACATTCCCTCTTTCTCTGTTTCATAGAAAAAGCAAATGAATACTGAAGAATGTGCAGGGGTGCGTGAGAGTAAGGAATTTCTCCAGTGTGATGTGCCCCTGACAGAAATGAAAACCCTGCTGGAACTGAAGAAACTGCAGCTGGAAATTCAGAAACTGAAGCGGGAGATTAAAAAATTGTAATTGTTAGGAAAGTGAGAGCAAGTAGAGGAACTGTATGAACTGAAGGTTTAGTTTCATACAAGCTTCAGACCTTATGCAGCTAGAAATTTACACCAACAACCCTCAGCTTTGCCATAATTGCTGCTTACATTTAGTTTTTATGCCTTGTAACACATATATTCTAAGTGGGTGTATGGTTATTCTACTGCCTGACTCACATTGACCTTAAGGGCAGTGATGTTTAAACTCCCTGTGCATAGGGTTACCAGATAGCAACTGTGGAAAAAATGGGAGGGGGGTTGGAGTAATAGGCACCTATATAAGTAAGTAAAAGTCCCCATATATGGGACTGTCCCTTTAAAAATGGGACATCTGGTCACCCTACCTGTGCATGTAAGGATTAGCAAAGCAATCTTCCCTGATCTCTTGATTTTAATCTTGGCTCAGGAGACTCTTCTCAATCTGACCAGATCCAGTTCTGATTGATACAAGTGTTATCACCTGCGGCATTTTTATATCTAATCACACTCAAGAATAGATGGTAGAAATTTAACTGTAGAGGAACAGCCTGCTCAGCCCTTTCCCCTTGCTCAGTAAACTGACCAATAACTTTTGTGATCAAGCAATTATTTCTTCATTGCAGGGCTACAATAAAATGCAATTATGACTGCTGGTTTGTGTGTGGTTTTATAACTTTATCCAACTGGCTGCAGGACCTAAAAATCCCCTGTGTGTGGGAAGGCTCCTTTTCCTAGGAGTGACAAGCTCTCTGTCTTGAGAACAGTCTTGGCAAGGACAGAGGAAGCAATGGAGATGGGCTTTCTCTCCCCCAGCTGTAGGAGCTCATGGCTGACCCATACAGTACTGGGGAAGTAGCACAGCAGACAGCAGCTTACCTGTCTGCAGACAGTGTTGTACCTGTTGTGTGGAATATCAGAAACATCGCTCTACAGCACTGTTTGGCTGGTATCTTTACTCCTGTTTACAGGGCCAAAAGACTAAGTCAGATCCCTAAAATAACAGATGAATTTGAAAGGATCATTGGTAACTGCTAACACTGGGGTGGCCAGAAAAATAAGTGCTACCTCTCCTTCCCCTGAGAATTGGTAGCTCTGTGAAGCCAGGAGGAGCTGACTAAAAGCAGCAGAGAAGTAATATAGGCCCACATGTTCCCTCCACCTTAAAATTGTAGCTTTGAGCGCTACTGGGCTCCAAGGGGGCTTGATTCTCACAGGCTGGAACAACCTGTATTTCCAGGGAGGGTGAGGTGGGGACAAGGGACAGAAAGGAGCTGAACTCTATAGGGGGCTGCCACTGAAGTTTACCTTACATGCTGCAGCTTGGCTGTGCTGAATCAGTGCAATTCTGGCTGCCTTGTCCACTTTTGGAGTAACATTAGCTGCCTGTACAATATTTTGAAGAAGCACTCCCTGCCCCAAACCAGTCTCTCTCACCATTAGAGGACTCTGAATTTAATTTGCCCTAGTCTATGGTGTCTTCCTCTCATTCATTCACTAATTACCTATATAGGTAGCATGAACCAAGTCAGCTTGGGCCTCTAATCACTTTTTTCTAAAGCTAATACATTATGTAACCCACATGCCATCTGACTGTGATGTTCTCTCCCATCGAGGGCCCTTGTGACCACATAGAGAGAGTAAATGAGTCTGCTGTACAGCCAGGGGGAGGGGGCTGCTCTCATGGATGTTGGTGCTGAGTCTCAAAAGCTGTATAAAGCGCAGTGATGAATTAGGCTCCTCATGCTTATGGAGGCTAGCAGCAAGCATGCTGCTTCTACGTCAGTGGTTTTCAACCTGTGGTTCATGTTCTCTGGGGACTACGGACTATGTCTAAAAGGTTTGCAAAAGATAGACTGAAACCTAAGTCATTGGCATTCAGCTGTATATACGCAGACAAGATTTCTAAAGATATCCACACCTCCATTTGAAATTTCCAGAGGGCCACACCATCATTCAAATTCTTTTAGTGGTCTGCAAATGAAAAAAAGACTGGAAACTACTGCTTTAGCTGCTCGGGGCAAGCCACAAGGTGTTAGTGTTTTTAGTATGAAGGGAATATAGACTGTCCATGAATTTGCCAATGTATCACCACTTGCAAGGTGGCCTGTAACTGCACACCCTTCCAATGTACAAAGATACCATGTTGATCTGTCTAGGTTCTCTCAGGCTTGCATGTCTGGCCACCGATGCAGTCTGCAGCGCTCTGTTTCCTTTGCCAAAGGAAACACAGCATCAAAACATGAATGTTTATTGCCCATCCCTGTCCCCTCCTAAATTACATAATCCAGTTTCTCAGCCCATGACACACATTAGACAAAACTTCCTTTCCTCCTATCTCTGCCAAATGTTTGCATGCTCCAATGGGGGAAAAAAACACACCTGCAAAATGAGAACAGATGTTCAAGTCTATACAGCGATATTCATTGTGCTGAGCTCTTTTGAAAATGAAGTCCAAGGGTGTGTGTTTTGGTAGTTCAGTGCAGTGCTGCTTGTGTTAACGGCGACGTTAAGATCAACCCCCTTGTCTGTGTTTTTTGTAATCAATTGGATTCAGGCTGAGCCAGCCCCGCCCCTTCTCTTCTGGCCCCGCCCCCAACCATTCATGCCGAGGCACAGGCCCCGCCCCGTTTCTTACTTGTTCCGAGCATCGAGCGGGTTGTGGGTTGGAGTTCACGGTGTGCTCCGCGCTATGTCACGGAGGCTCTCCGGCCCCGCGCTGGTTCTGGGGTTCCTGATGCTACTGCCCGGGACTCGCAGTGAGTGGGGTAGGGGGGACGGCAGGGCAAAGCAAAGCACCTCCGTGCGGGGCGGGACTCCCCGGGATCGGGGGTAGGGTATGAGCTGGGGGCTGGGCTTTGGCCCTTGGTCTGGTCCCTGCTGTCACTGGGGAAGGGGTGTGGGGCTGCTCCCAGGTAAAGGGGAGCCTCTCTGTTTGCTCTGTGCGCTGGGTCCCCCGGTGCACTCAGCCCCGAGACTGCCGCCTGTCTCCACGGTTCCCTCATTCTCCGGGGCTCCTTCCAAAGGGAAAATGGGGGATGGGGGTTGACCATGATTTGTGTCTCTCGTGTTCTCCAGCTGTGTGGCTGTTACTGAGGGAGGGGCCGTGTTTTCAGCTCCCAGAGCTGGGTGGGGCTGTCTGGGTCTGGGAAATCTCCTTGATGGGCTCGCCTGGTCTGTCGCAGCTCCCTCTCCTCACATCTGGTGCGCTTCGGGATCCTTCTGGTGTGCAAAGCTACTAGAACAAATATGTTCTTTTAAAATGGGCTTTTGTTTCCTCTGCAGGTGACTGTGGGCCCTTGCCAAAGCTGAATCATGCTATCCCCTCCTCTGTGAATCGCACAGAGGGATTCCCCATTAACACACAAATTACATACAGGTGCCGTGATGGCTTTTATAAAATCCCTGGGAAGTCAGATACTGTAGTGTGCCTTTCAAACTCACAATGGTCAAACATCAATGAGTTTTGTGGTCGTAAGTATTTTATTTTCTCCGGAGTAAATTTCTTAGGCTGCTTGTCACTTATGAAAAGATTAGACTTCTCCTCTTTAGTAGGTATAGTCAAAAGTAGCTCTGTCCTGTGATAGTACCCAAAGAGAAGTGGGGGGGGGGGGGAATTACCTTGTTTAATGTCTTTCATCTAGTCCGGGACTGTGAACACTGAAATGCATGAATCCTAGTTGTATTCTTATTTCTTACCATTGCTACTAGGGTTGTTTGGGGGGCCTAACTGCATTTCCATATTTACCACTGCATGTTTAAGAGTAACCTTAACTCGTAATTTCCTGGTTTATAATACTGTAAAAGCTTTGTTATCCAGCATGTTGGGAGAATTGCCAGTTAATTAAATATTCTGGTTAATTAGGCATTATACTTAGCAATGGAATACCAATTTTCAAAGAATTAGAATACAATAAAATGAATGAAGTATAAAATAGTATACAGGTACTTGCCAATCCAGTAATAGTGCTGCACTGCACGTTGTTGGTTTCTTGAAGCACTTAAGTGTAAATTTACTGTATAGAAAACTTTACCTGTAATCCTATGACACTACATATCACTATGGCCAGCACATGGCAAAACCCCAGATCTTTAACAATGCACTTGACACTAAAACTGCACTGAACATAATTTAAATTTTGATGATTCAGAAGGCACTTCAGGATCTTGTGATGCCTCAAGGTCATCATTATTAACATCAATTACCATTGTAGACATAGAAGGTGTAGGAGATTGGGCTGAATCTGTAATGACCCTATGACACACCCTGGAGGCTGCTTTTTTGAATAAATCTGTTTGCTGATTTGTCTTCTCTGTCTCTTGCATAAAAGTAGAGTGCAGAATGTCCATTTGCATAATCTCCTGGGCAGTATATTAGTCCCAGTTACTAGACTGACATTTCATACAAATCTTCAGTTAATCAAGCTTTTTGATTAGTGAAGTGTCAGCACAGCTTTTACTGTACTTGCTTTGGGGTTAATTAAATCTCTCATGTAATTTACTCTAAATTACTGATATGTACTCTTGACATTCTGTTAAACTTAACTTAGTTTTTAGCTGGGAATATAATAAAATGAAAACTAAAAGTATATCTTAATATACATTCTGCAGTTTTGTGTTGAGGGCTCATTCAGCATAAACAAAGGACATCCAAATGTGATTGTTAGTAACCTCCCTAAAGTATTACTAAAGGCATGGCTATACTACCCGCTGGATTGGCGGGTATCACTCAATGTATCAGGGATCGATTTATCATGTCTCATCTAGACATGATAAATCGATCCCCAAATCGATGGCTGTAATCCACCACGGCAGGAGGAGTAAGCACAGTTGGCGGGGGAGTGGCCGTGGTTGACCCACTGCCGTGGGGGTGGCCAGGTAAGTTGAACTAAGATACTTCGACTTCAGCTACGCGAATAGCGTAGCTAATGTTGCATATTTTAGTTCACGCCGTCCCTCCCCTCCCCCCCCCCCCCACCCCGTGTAGCCCAGGCCTAACCGAGTAGTTTGTTTTCTAAACACTGAGTTCTGGTCTATTGTTACAACAGACTGTTTTTATACCTGTCTTCATAGCCAAACCTTTCAGATCTAAAATCTCTCTACTGCTAGGTAGCTGTGGTGCCCCAACAAGGTTAAAGTTTGCTGCCTTAAGTAAGGAAGATGAGAGGAGGAATTACCATCCTGTTGGGATCACTATAAGATATACCTGTCGCCCAGGCTATGAGAACATCACGGGAATGCTTCTTGTTAGTACTTGTCTTGAAAACTTAACATGGTCAGAAGCCCCTGAGTATTGTAAAAGTGAGTATATTATTTTTTTAATTTTACTCCTCTGTCTCATCTTGATCTTTCACAACTAGGGCCACTAGGCACCTGGCTCCCAATTTGCTAGCTTAATTGATATTTAGTTTGAAGGGCTGTTAGCCAGGTTTTTTCTTAGGCTAAATTGCAATAGCTGTATTTCTGTGGAATATTTAGCTGTTTTTTTTAAAACTGCCTGGTGAAGATCAACTGCCAGGATAGCACTGTCTGTATGAATACAGTATGTCTGCTTTGAATTCATATGAAAAGTAAATTTCTAATGCAGTACGTTCCAACTAGAATAACCATGGTGAATTACTTGTTGTAGGGGGAAGGATGAATTTCTGCCATTGAACTTCCCTGAGGGTTATGGGAAGTTTGTCTGCCATCATTAAGATGGATGACATGGATGGAGTATTTTTTCCACAATGCTTGGTAACTTGTGGAACTTACTGCCACGAAATACTGAAAGAATTCTGTGTGATTCTAAAAAAAAAAAATTGTGCATTTTAAGATGCATAAATAAGGATTAAAAAGACATCAAGGGTATTTTACCTTCAGGACACAAGTCACCATTAACTGTGGGGTGTTGACAAAACTGTCCTTCCTACTCTCCACCACTGTCTCCACTAAGCATTTTATTGCATAACTCCCCTTCTGGTCTGGACACCTGCAAAGGGTTAAGCATCTTCAGTTGCTACTGGTATGACTGAGCCCTGTGTGGGTTTTACACATGTGTCCGAAGGCACTGTGAGGGATAACGTACTGGACTAACAGATCCTCCAATGTGGTTTGGTTGCAACTTACTATATAAAGTGGTCTGAGTGGGCATGCAGCTAGCCTTTCTAAGTGTGTTGCTGTTGTTAGCGCTTCTGTTTCCATCATGACAGCACAAATTATTGCTAATCCTAGCCTCGGTCTCTGTTAGGGAAATCATGTGGCCCTCCGGGAGAGCTACTCCATGGCAGAGCTGCTCGTATAACAGAGCTTCTGTTTGGTGCAAAAATAGACTTCCTCTGTGAAGACGGGTGAGTGTCAAGGTGCCTCTGGTAGTTAATTCACAGAACTTTGGTGTACAATTGCTGGCTAACTGCAAAATAATGCATGGTTCATCTTCAAACCATACTAGGAGCTAGTGCTACGAACTGCAGTCTTGGGATGGGTTCTCATTTGGCAGTATAGCTTTCAGACAATTTGAGCGTATGGATTCTGATTCCACCCTCCCCACTTGAGTGATGAAGTGGAAATGGGAAGAAGTCCCAGCTGTGTATAGATGAAGGAGAATAGGGATTTGCTGTAGTGCTTTTACTTTTTGTATCCAGTGTAGTTCAGTGAACACCAGATCCTCTCCAGGTAGGTTATGTAGTGCCACAGAGTCTATAACAAGTATAAAATCAGGCCCAGTATGTTCCAGTTCACATGCAGCTGGGCTTCAACTTAAATCTTTCCACATGGAATGCAAATGTTGTCAGGTGGAGTTATCCAGTAGGTGGTGAGGTAGATACTCAATGGCCTGGCTTCTGGTGGGAAGAAGACTTCCTGGTTGAAATATTTGTGGGATGCCCTCCGTTTTGTAGCACGGGCCCTGGGTATGATTCAGGCCCAAGTATAACTTCAATCACAAATTAAAATTAGCACAAATATTATTCTTTTACACGTAATAGAAAGTTGGTCCAAATTGTGGTATGTGTCTAGATAAATAGGTCAGCATAAAATGACCGTAAGTGGCTCCTGTCCTGTCAGGCTGAGACCAGCTCTGGGCATTGAGACCTGGCACATGAGGTTGCAGCCACTGCTCGGGTTTGGCCCTGTTGCCCCATTGTCATTGCATTGCAACCTGGTGTGCTGAGGTTACAACAACCCCTCAATTTGGGGGCCCTCTTAAATGGGGGGCCTGGGGCAAACTGCCTTCCTTGCTTCCCCCTGTGGTGGCCTGGACATGCTTAGGCTGAACCACTGACTTTCAGAGTGAAGCGTATGGTCAGAGTGGACAGTATTTTTAATTCTTGACTACTCCAGATAACCAGGCAGTTATCAAAGGTGTAGAATGCCGGATTGTTCCGTTTCAGAATGGTTCCATGGGATGGGACCACGAGAGGAATAGTTGGCTTGTAGCAAACAAGTCTAAACCCTTTCACATGTGAAAGCACTCTGAACAGTGTGACAGTATTTAAAATTACTAGTCCTTTGGGAATTCATCAGACTGAGTAACTAGGGCTGGTTTAGGGACTCTTTCTGCCTTCTCTAGCAATGGAAGAAGTAAGGATCGCTACAGTGTGCGAGTTAGAGGGGAGAGAATCCACTCTTTTACTGTGGAGAGGATTAATGACTGTTCCCACGTGTCTGAGTATAAATCTGTTCAGCTTGCAGAGAATGTGTTGTATCCATCTATTTGCTTGCTTAAATTGCCTTTTACTACTCAGTGTGCCTTGGTCATGCTGGTACTTTGACAGCAGGAATGTTCTTGCTAATGTCTATTGCCCCTTTTTGACCAGTGGTTAGTCAATGTTCAGGGCCTGGGTGGTGGTCCAGCTGGGAGTAGAAATTGATGATGGGAGTGGGTATTTTCTTTGATGCAGCCTTGCTTATTTGCAAGGAATGTATAAAGTCCCCCTTCTCCAAATGCAGGAGAAACCAAAGGCAAAGGAGCAGTATCTTAGCTTACACACCCAAGCTACTTTTCATCCAGCACCTTTGATCGACAACCTCTAACTTTCTTTCAGGGTCAAACTGTGCTTAAAAGCTTCTGCTTGGCTTTGTTCGTGTTGTCTCACTCTCTGTGGTTCTGTTGTGCCTTGACCCCGGACAGACACCCTAAAAAAAAAAAAAACAAACCCCACCACCTCTCAGCAAAAACCCTTCCATGCACATAGTACAAAATTCCTGAGTGGATTCACATTCTCTGTTTTAGGTGGGGCATTGTGATGGACTTCTCACAATTATATTAATGGAAGGGTACATTGACACCCATCAAGCTCAATGATGTTTTAACTTAACCCATAACAAGGCTTCACCTAGGTCATAAGTAGCTACGTGTAAGCTGAAAGAATCCATATTCCAAGTTGCCAGATGGTTACATAAGCAATCAAAGAACTAGGTAAGAAACTTGATTATTTTTTGTTGTTTTGTGTTTGTTTTAGGTATAAACTAATTGGGCGGTCTTTCATCCAATGTGAGCTTAAGGGAGATGAAGTTGAATGGAGTAAACTTCCAACTTGCCAAGGTAAGACTAATCCAAGCTTTACTATACACTTAAATCTGTGGTTTCTTTGGAGTAGAACTCAATCTAAAACTTCTCATAGTTCGTTTGCCTGTGTCTTGTTTTGCACACTTATCTGGAGGGTCTGTCAGCGATGCTGTTGCTATGAGAAATGTTTTAATTTTCCTACTGTGGAATACTTGAAAGCCTTTTCGCTGTTCCCCAAGGTCATGAAACCTTCCTTTCCTATGAGTAATGTTTGGGAATGGGAGTGCTCTGGTGAGAGAGACTGCCAGGGTCTTATGTCATGGGAACCAGTGCCAGTTTGCATGACGACGTTTGGAAGAGGGTGGAACAAAGCTTGAAAGAGAGAAGGCTTCAGAATCTGAGGGAGGAAACTCTCTCAAACCTGGTTAAAATACAGTACTAACTACATTTCCAAATGGCTAAATATTCTTCTTCTTTGTAGGGATCTTAGATGAACTTCAGTAAATGTTTTGTACTCTTACCTGAAAATTTTATTAATATTAATGAGACCAGGTTGGTGAGATCATCTCTTTTGAACAAGCTTCTGTTAGTGAAGGACAAGTTTTCAAGCTACACAGGGCTCTCAATATTACCTCACCCATCTCGACTCTCCTGTAACCTGAGACTAACACAGCTACAACAACACTGAACTTCTATTTTCCTACAGGGATTACTTGTTCTTCCCCTCCTTACATTGCCAATGGGACATACGATGGCAGGGGTGCAGAAAATTTTGCTTTTAACTCAACAGTAACTTATAGATGTGACCGTGGGTTCCAGCTTATTGGAGCTGCCTCCATTTATTGTACAACAAAAGATAAAAGAAATGGAATCTGGAGTGGACCCGCTCCTAAATGCGAAGGTGACTAATGTGTGTGCAGTGTCTTCCTCTGCTTCTTTCTTGCACTGTGTAAGACTATTATTGCTAGGTAACAAAATGACTTAAGTATAAGTTGCATGACCAACTTTTAAAAAGCCATTAACAGTGTTTCATCTTCATATGCACTGATGTTTAGGAATAGATCACTGAGGGGCTGTTCATAAAAGAATGATGTAACGCTTTGAATGGTTTTTATCCCTCCTTTTGCTGTAGACACAACTGCACGTGTCCTATTAAAAGGAAATGAAATAAGTGGTACTTCCTTAGGTGAGTTGGAAGAACTTGGGTTTGTTTAAAGATATAGTTTCCACAATTTCACACTGGGCACTAAATTTTCAATAATTATTTCCATGATCTAACTTGTATAATTTTGAAAATGTTAGTGGTAACACTGCTGTAAAATTTTGGGAAAGAACTTGATTATCTCTTCCCCTTACCCCAAAGCACTTCTTACAATTGTATTTTCTGATAGTTTACTGAATGTATGGTCTTATGAACATAAGATGATGGGTGAAGAATACAGGAGGGGTTTAACAGATGTGATCTGAGGCAAGTAAGATACTGTTAAATGGGTTCAGAATAACATAAGGTCTGGAAATGCTCCGACAGAGGTTAGAACAGTTTTTTAAGAGACAGTATTTGCTTTGGAACAGATTCTTAGCTAGTCTAAATTATCATCGCCTCACTGAAGTCAGTAGAGCTCATACAGTGCTGCAGCATGTGTGTGATCTCTCTC
Source organism: Dermatemys mawii (assembly GCA_007922305.1). Lineage (NCBI taxonomy): Eukaryota > Metazoa > Chordata > Testudines > Dermatemydidae > Dermatemys > Dermatemys mawii. The sequence continues at coordinate 7,449,013 of ML677412.1, read as the reverse complement.
TCTAAATACACAGTAACATTCCCCTAGTAGTTGAACAAGAATAAATAAGTGTGATTTGGTGGTAGCTGTTGAACTGCTAGAACATTACAGGATTTCTAAAAAACCAAAATTAACGTACTGTAGTTAGACTACATCAAATAAGATTATTTGTGATTGTTCCTATCAAAACAGGGCAGAGGGTAAAAATACCAACTTTAATCCATTTTATTCTATTCAGGTTCTTATACTGCATCCAATAACATGGTACCTGAGCAACATCCGAAAAAGAAAATAAAAATCCCCCCGTATAGTGGATCACGATTCCAAAACAAGCTTTTCACCTTCATATCCACCCATTCTTCCTTATTCCCCACAAGTGACCTGAGGATACGGGGTAAGACTTGTTCCATATCTTGAAGGTCACAATCGGGGTTCTGGCAGACTAGCGGGAGGAAGTGATTTTTAATGCCTCGGCTTACAGCTGAAGCTTTGAGTTCTCACATGTGTTTTTTATTGTTAGGTAGTTGGATTACTCCACCACTGTTCAGATTTGCTGTGCCACTGTACACTAATCAGAACTATTGTTCTGTCAGAACCAAGGAAAGATCTTTTTGCCACCAAAGTTACATGGGAATCTCTGGAGTATTACCCAGTGCCAAGTGCTTTCAAAACTTAAAATGGTCAGAAGTTCCAGGCTTCTGTGGAAGTGAGTCATGTGGTTTTGTTTTGTTTTGTTTTGTTTTTTTCTGCTCCAATTGATCTACAAGACATTCTTGTGCTGTTAATATAGTCTTTCGTTTAGCAGCTAGGTCAGAGTTCAGTCCTGGCTGCACTGATCTTAATATCTTGAAATATCTTTCTGTTTTAAATGTTTTGCTTTCAATTCATTGGATGTCTCCTTGCTCCATTATGAGCGGTTAAATAGTAGAGCCTGATTGACCCTCTTGATACTGTATACAAAAGCAAGAGTACTTTATACGATACGCATCAAAACCTGTTTCTTTCTCTGTGGACAATGAGGCAACGACCTAATATTTGATCTCCTTCTGTACTAGAGAGATCTTTGCTATCCAGGAGAACAAGAGCATGGCAGAGCTGCTGCTATAACCGATTTCCAGTTCGGTGCAAGAGCGGATTTCACCTATGAGGAAGGGACAGTATCAGGCTGTGGTGAATGATTTAGAGCTGCTGGCTGACTCTGGAAACTGAGCATCAAAGGGTAATCTCAAACTTACTCAAGGTTCATGCTACAAAACCAAGTACTCATAGGCAGAACTTTTGAAACTGAATTTGACCAAGGATGGGCTGTGATTCCTGGTCTTCAAACAAGAGCCCAGCTCTGTCCCAGGTTTTAGTGTGGAGTTCTAGCTTTTTACCCACTGAACTCTAGGCTGCTAAATTCTTGGCTTGATGGGAGGATTTGTACTGCCTAGATCTTATAACAAACAGAGACTCGAATTGAAACAGGTGATGGAGAATCTCCTTTATAGAAGGAAACAAGAAAGATACTAAAAGGGATTCCAAAGCTTCTGGGGGCCATCTTGAGTTGATGTAAACAGTCATAGCTCCACTGAGATGAATAGAATAATGATGAAGGATTTTGCCTATTGCTGTAGTGAGTTGTTTCTTGCTGTGTAATGTGCCCCTGTTATGCTAGTCCTGATTAGGTTGACAGTTAGTTTTTATGGCCAAAAATGCAGTCTGAATTTTTGCACTATTGGACGAGTAATCAGGGAACCAGATAAACACGATCTTATTCTTCTTCATTCAGGTACAAGTTAATTGGGCTGTTTCTTACCAAATGTGTCTGGAAGCAAAAGTTGTGTGGAATAAGCTGACAGTCCCTTGCCAATCTAAGACTCTCATGATGGCTTCAAAAGGAGCTCGTGCCCAGAGATATTAGGTTTGTTATGGAGCTGAGGTTAGAAGTAGCATAGATTTTCTTTTTCAAGGAATGAAAGACTAGTAACCGTTAGGGGTAAAATCCCTCCTTCCCCTAACTCAGACTACATACTTCAAATCTAAAGTTCCTTTTGGAATGAAAAAAATCTTAAATCTTTCCTAGTGAGCTTTCTGTAAACTTCCAACAAAAATCTTTTGGACTCTTCTTGAGGGGGGAGGATCTGTAAAAATCCACAGCCTGCTGTCTGGTCTAGTACCAGTTGTGCTACTGGAAAAGTTCCAGCTTAGCTTTATGCTGCTGGAGCACTTGGGAAGCTTACTGCTGCTCCCCCCCCCCCCCCCGCCCCCACCAGGATGCAGGTCAAGCAGCTGTATTGCCCTGACACTGATGTAATGGGGGTGGGATGTGCTTGGAGGAAGTGTCTCAAGATTTGTGCTGTCAGGCTGGAGTCGGAGGCAATGAGCAGCGCTGGGGAAAGAATGGGGCAAAACTTGAGAACTGAGTCCAATACCTGATAGAGGAAATACCTCAGATCTTTCTAAAATACAGTGGTAATTACACTAACAAATTGCTAAATACCCTTCCCTCTTGAAATCAGGGACAAATAACAAAAAGCCTTTTAAATAATTACCTTTTAATGGCAGCTTTTTTGTTTTAATATTAAATTGCTGCTATCCCTAATGGAATAGATGGTAGAAATGTAGAAAGTTTTGCCTTTCCCTCTGTAGCAATGTAGATGTGACCATGCTTTGTCTTTCATTGAAGAGGCATCCATTTGTTATGCAATGAAAAAACAAATGTACTTTAGTCAGCCTGCCCTGGATGCAAAGGCAACGAGCATTTACTATTTGCCTCTCGTTCTACTGTCATGCACCAGGAAAAGTAATTTAATTACTAGGAAAGCATCTAAATGTGAGGAAATTGGTATTTTAGCTTAAACATTTCAATAAATAGTTTTTTAAAACTGGCATTGTTGGAAGCTTAAGCTTTATAGAACAGCTGATCCACCATAAACAACTTCTTGGGAGCAATGCTGCCTCTCCTAGTGCCTGCATTTTTTAATTCCGTACTTTAAAGTTCTAAGACACATCTCAGACCATGACTGCACCATATAAACTGCTACAGTGGCATGCCTGAAGACTACTTATGCAAACGAGAGAGTTTCTCACATCCATGTAGGTAACCCACCTCCCCAAGAGGCAGTAGCTAGGTCAGCAGGAGAATTCTTGTCAGCCTATAACCATCAACACCAGGGGTTAGGTCAGCAGAGCTGTGTCTCTGGGGTGTGAGAAATCCACGCTCCTGTGACATAGATGTTGATATAAATGCCTAATGTAGGCCAGCCTCAAAGACCATGCTTTCACATCAGTCCCCACCATACCGTTGATATGTGTTTCCTTTGCAAAGCCTAACCCAACATTTACTCCAATCTGGAAATACCATACTTCAACCCCTCACCCCAACTTCTTGGGGGAAACCTAAAATGTTCTGTAATCTTGCTCCATTCACAGGAGGATATTGAGACTTGCTGATTTTGTTCATGCCAATATTTTCCACAAGTGTTCTGGGTGATCTTTATTCATTCCCCAAGAGCAATTTGTTTTCTATCTTTACACATCTGAAAGCAAATTCTCAGAGTAAACAAAACAAGTTTCAGAGTGTCTTGAACAGGTTTTCAGAGGGCCTATATTATTAGCGCTGCTTAGAGAAGCAGCATCATATGTTAGTTCCTACCCACGTTGAGCTCATGGGTTTGTAGACTTTAAGGCTCTAAACCCACTACCAGTTGTATAGTGGGCAAACCATGCACCTCTAACGCATTCTTTGAGTGTCATCCAGATTATTTTGTGTGGAGTTGTCACCCTGCTATGCAGATTTGTTAGTATGAAGACATGGATGTGGCCCTGAATTAAACCCTGATTTGTCACATGGTCATCCTTCCCCTTGATACTAAAAGGCATGTTCACTGCCCCATGAAACTTGTGGAAAGTAAATTTTGTAACTGATGGCAATCTAGGTTAAAGGAAAAAGCACTGAGTTAATTTGGTGGTCCCCAAACTGTTTTTCCTGCATGGCCCCATTTTCAGACTTGATTGCTCCAGTGATCCCAGACAGCACAGGGGATGCTATTTTGTAGGGCAAAATGGTGTCTTCCGCACACAGGATTGTGACCCAGCTGCTGATGGCATGACCTCCAAGTGGAGTCATGACCCATAGTTAGGAAACTGCTGAGTTAAGGTATACACCTATCTCTTATGGACTATCTAGTGCACTGACTTCAACTCAATTTGGACGCATGCCTAAAACCTTGACCTTTTTAGTAGATGTCTTCTGGCATACCTCTTATTCCTGGACCATTCTTTTTTCCTCTTTCCACTATGCCTAGGGTCAAAATGTCCTTCATGTCCTACGGACGAATATACAAGGATAATCATTGTTTAACATTGTAAATTGCAGTAGCTCCTGAAGGCAACAACCAAGTTGGGTCCTTTCATGCTAAGTACTGTATAAGCACTATATAAATGACAGTCTATGCCCTGAAAAGGTCTATCTGACCCTTTATTCACATATGTACAAAGTTTTGATTTGTGAATAACAATACTCCAATGTTATCTATTTAATGCTTATTTGCAGTGCTTGCTGCACCTCCGCTTTGAAGTTGAAATGAGCTTAGTCGTCTTCTGGTACGCTGGACAGTGTGGTTTAGTAGAGGAGAGCCTAGACACGTAGGAGTGAACCCTTAAGATCTCTGAAGACTGCAGAAGAACTATGCAAACAGAGATTCTAATGATCCTGTGACATTTTTACAAAAGACTTGTCTCATCGGAACACCATTGTCTTCATGTCTGAAATACAAAAGAGCCCTGAAAAACCTGCCTGCCTTCAATGTTAGATCATCTGGGAGCAGCTCAGTTGCCTCATCCATGCTGTACTCTAACTGCTAATTTCCAAATACAATATTTGGTATAATCTAAAGTACTAAGTGATGCTTCCACAAGTATGGATTGTTCCTGACATCTAACTAACTAACTGATATTCATGAGTTTTCTATTTCAGTTGACTTGAATTTCTTCTCTCTATTTAGATTAGCAAGTATCTTGGTAGACAAATAAAAACATTTTTAAGCTTTCAGTTTTTTTCATATTTAATTTTATCCATCTCAAACCAATATTTCCTTAATAGTAGAAAGTCACCGTAAGATACTAAATGTGTGTGGTGCTGAAGTAGTTATTTGCTGATAATGCCATGGAAAGATTTAATAAGGGCAAAACAAATTGAGGATCCTCAGCTGTGTAAATCTAGCCAATGGGGGAGGATGTGCAGAAAAGTAGAGTAGTTTCATTTTGTTACATGGGTTCTGGAGTCCCTCTTCCAAGGTATATGGTTTTACAATCTGATTATCTGTGGAATTTCTTTGTCGTATATCTAAATGTGTTTCTCTGGTTCTTGTGATAGGTGAGAACCCACAAAGGTGATAAAGTAAATTAAGCAAGTATTGAGCTGTCGTCTCCAGTTTCATCCTCAATAATTTAGGCTTCAAGTAACAATAGTAGGATTTAAAATCGGAAGGGGTGTTATGGGAGAATGAAACTTGACATTACTGCCGCCATTTTGTGTGCAACCACTGTTTGCTGAAAAGCAAATACCATATTGTTAGGACTCTGAGAGGCTAGGCCAAATAGCTGCATGGCTGCAGTTTTGCTAATCTGAATGGGAGGATGGAACAGTTAATGGACATGGGAGTACAGGGTTAGGCAATCTTGGCTTTGAGTGCCCCGACGTAAGTGTGATTGTGACTAGAAATGCTTTGCTGGTAAGGGATAAGGAGGAATTTGCTGAAGCTAGGGGAATTGGTTACCCACTAGTAGTTACTATGGTGATGAGTAGGAGTCACTATGAATTAGCAATAAAACCTTAAAAGAATGCACTTTGAAGCAGTTCAAAGGAGCTTTTCTTTGGAGAGAGACTGATGACCTCTCCCCAGCAGCTAGATGGAAAGAGCTCCTCCCTGCCCCCACACCCCAGCGCAGATGTTGATCTTTAGAAACCATTTCAGACTTTGGGTAACTTTTTGGGATGCTCCCAGTCTAAACCTATAGCTCTTGTCTGTGGGTGCTTGAGATTCAATAAAGAAGGAGCTTTGGTTAAAAACAAGAGTGCTTTCCCCCGTTCATTTATCAGAGGGAGGCACTGTCCCCCCACTTCCCAATCATTTCTGACTCCACCTGGAGAAAACAGGTTACGCTATCACAGTTTTGGGTTGGGAAACCCTGGGTAACAATAGGGTTTTTTAAAGTTATTGTTCCTTTAAATTTTCTCAAATATTCTGTTTTACAGTTAACTTTGGATTTGCTCGCAGGAGGCTATGTAGCCTAAGCAAAGATTATGGTACAGGGAATTGAAGTATAAAAACACTGCTTGAGCATTCTTCTTTGTAGCCAGAGGTTGCAGAGGAAGACTATTCTTTAATTATGCCTGCACGACCTCTCCAGGCAGTGACTATCCTTGTGCAAAATGAGACCACCTCTGGGTAGGGTAAGATGAATGTAAGTAGGAAACACATCCTAGTCAGTCACTGGCCCAGGCCACCACTGACAAGACAACGAGCCTGATTGCCTTCATGACAAAATGCAAGACTCCGTTGATTTTTATTTTTCTATGTTGTTCTCACAACCTTACTCTGACTCCAGACACACTAGTCTGCCTGTGCTTAGATTAAGGAAAAGAATGGGACAAGGGAAGTTCTGATTTCTCTGATTCCAGAAAGACCAATTGCAAAATTGAATGGGGGCTGGGTAGATCATTCCTCTAGATTTTTGCTTTGTGAAGTGCTCAGTTGCATGAGCTATGGGCTTGCTTTCAATAGGTGTAAAAAGACAAATTTTGACTTTTAATAGCTTAACAGTGGGAACAAATAAGTGCTCCACTACAGTCATAAGTGGATTTAATAATAGCTGACTAAGTCTACAACTGTGCTTGGTATGACCTGGCCTCTATTGTCAAGCTTGCTTTCTGTGTGAGAACTTGAGCTCCTGAGGTAAACTCCCGCCCTGATTTTGATGTTGCTGTAATACGTTAGTCAAGCTAGGCTGTGCAGCAGGAATGTCCAACTATTCTGTGGACAGGGCTTAATTCTTCTTGTAAGCAGGGTCCAGAGGCCAGGTTTTATATGCAGGACTCCATACTTGCCACAAAATAAAGCTCAGGACTGAGTTACACAACTGGAGTCAGGGCTGTGCACAGCTTTCACCAGGGCCTTTGCCACCGGGTGGAAGGTAGAGAAAAGAGCCTGGTTATGGGATTGGATACCTCTTACTGCACCATATTTGCTTTGGTGTTGCAGTAAGAGGAATGAAAATGGGCCAGAGGGCAGGAAAGGCCAGAATTAAAACTGACCAAGTACTGGGGCAGAGATAATGAGCAAATCAGTGCTGCTGTGTTTTGAATGCTCAGTGGAGGAGCCAGCTCACAGTGCATCTCTAGCAAAGCCAAGCCCTAAGGCTGTGGGGCTGGGGGAGTTGAACAAACAGGGGTGCTGGAGATCACAGCTAAGCAAGGCAGAGTCATGGAGTCTTTCTGGGAGGAGCTAATGAGAAGCAAGTTCTGTTGGCTGTTCTGATGGCTCACTTAGAGCTGACACTGGGTGAATTATTCAGAGTGGGTAGGGTAGTCTCGTTATAATGGCCTTCTGTCTTATACTGTGAACACTGGGCCAAATTTTCAGCTGGTGTAAATGGGCATAATTCTGACTTCGTTTAGCAGGGCCAGTTTTACCCCAGCCATGAATCTGAGACTATCTTTGCACTGTACTTTGATTTTATCTCCTCCCAAGCTCACACTTCAGCTTCTTCACATTACACAGGGACTGTCGCTCCCCTGCCCTTCCCTCCCATTTTCACCCTGTGCCAAAAGCAACAGGATTTATGCTTCTCTGGGCAACTATCTTGCGGCTCCCCTTCTCAATTAAGTCATTCCATTTCCCGTATCCAAGTACAGACACAAACATTGTGTGAAGTACACATCTCTGCCAGATCCCTTTTGTGTCTGATCTTTTGTGCTCCTGTGCTAAGCCCTTTCTCAGGAAGCGGCAGTCCAAGAAAAAAATCTGCAGTGATGTTTTGGTTTTGGCTCTTAAGGTGCTTTTGTGTGTTCCTGGAAACTTTAAAGACCAAACACCCCTGACCGCTTTCTTTGTAACTGAAAAGTGCCACTTCAAGGCTGAATTAGTCAAACAGTGATATTCACATTCTCAGCAGGTGCACTTGCTCTGATGGCGAAGGTAATCTACATATTCACCTGTGTGATGTTAAACAGGAGTGACTTTGCTCCCCAAAGGTGGCAGCATTGAAGGAGGGGTATAAAAGACCTACAGCACTGAGCTGTGGCTGGTCTAGGTCAGTTGTTTCGGATCTAGACTGTGAGGCTATTAAATTGCATTGTAAACATTTTGGGTTTGGTCTGAAGTTGGGGGGAGTCAGGGTAACCTGGACTCTGAGACTTGGTGGAACAGGTTTTCTGACAGTGTATACATACTCTCTGAGGGCACAATCCTGCAGAGGGCTCAGTGCTCTCCACTCTCATTGAGGTCAATGGGAGCTGAAGACACTCAGCAGCTCCCATAAGGTGCCCTATCCTTGCAGTGTTGTGCCTGAAGTCCAGCGCTAAATGACGCATCAGCAAGATTGACAGACCTGAAATGTAATCTCCTGATTAACCAGCTTTTAGACATTCACACCAGATCCTGAAAAATCTCTCGGACCCTCTGAAACATGAGCTGCATCATGATTAAAATCCCAGTTCCCCTGGTAGGTGGACAACCACCCAACAAACCCCACGAAGGCAGATGTATGTGCTGTAACACCCGGCGTGTGTGTTACCGCAACACCTGGCTTGTGTCTTGCTGCATGACAACTCATTGCTCTGGCTCAGAAAATGAGAATTTTTTTTCATAAACTCCTACCATTCCTTTGTTTTAGTTCATGGGCCATATAGCTTCTCTGAGACCCCACTATGGCACATGCTACCTTTAAAGTAGCACCTATAACCCCATATTAATCATTTATATATGGTTGTGATATTCCATCCCAGGCAGGCCATCTGAGAGATCCTATGAGAGGTGGTGATCGGCTGAAGCTCATTGTTCTGTCAAGGTATGTATATCGTTCATTGGTCTGGTCTGTATGAAGCTGAGATTCTGTTATGGCCGTTTCTGAAATATATTCTGAGTTTGGGAGTCACCCACTGCTGTTTCTCCAGTGATCATGAAGGAAGTGATACTCATCCAGACAGGGGTTGGGTGACCATTGATCAGCAATGGAGTTGTGACTTCATACAAATATATGGTTCTTTCACATTACCCAGCCACTTACTTCATCGCTTAGGTTGTGCTGCTGTGACTTGGATTCTGTCCAAGTAATTTGAATGCTCACTGCAACTAATTTTCCTACACTCAGTGCGTCACATAGTTATCAGTGCTTCCTCATACAGCTCGTTTGTTTTCCATTTAACATGTAATTATTTCCTTAACTGATTAGCATTGCAGCAAAATACACTATAAAATATAAACCAGTGTTATGTCTGTTGCGGCGACACATTACTTGCTGTCTGGTGAAAGTCTGACCCGGAGTAATTGTATTGCTGCCTTGATTGTGAATGTGTAGTTACAGTGCACTTTCCATCACTTCTTATAACTGGAGTTGAAGGGCAACTTTGTGAGTGGACAACCATGAAGGAAGTTGCGCAAACAAAGGTGAATGTTTCACTAAGGGTTGGTGTACACTTAAAGCACCGCATGCATGAGTATTTGTTAGGGGAGTGCTTTTCACATGGGGGGAAAAAAAAGTTATACTGATAAAAAGCCCTATTATGAATGTAGTTATAGCAGACAAAAGGTGACTTCTGCCAGTTTAACTTATTCCCCTGCCCCTACAAGAATCACTACAGTGCTATAAGCTTCTTTCTGATATAGCTGAGCCCACAGTAGGGGGGCCTGTATAAGGTTTGCTCTCCTTCTGTAGTTAGTGAGTACAACTTCTCTACTTCAAACAACTCCGGAGAGTCTGATCCTGTGCTGTGCTGAACACCCTCCCTGCTCAGGGACTGTCAAACTCAGGAATAGAAAAAATAGGCACAAATCATGGATGAAACTAAAATCAACGCCATAGTGCTTAGAGTGACTGCATGTTTTCCGCATGACATTCTCTTTTGTGAACATGGCTGTGTTCTGTTTTATGGCCCTGCCCGTCTCCCCCACTAGAGCATCCCCGTCCCGCCCCCCCTTCATGCCATGGGGACAGGAATGAGGCGGGAGAGCAGGGTGAAGGTGTTGTGCATTCCTGCGGGGTAAGGTAAACGCTGCTCCGCCGCCTCCCCTAGGCGTGGATGCAGTGACCCAGAGCTGGGAGAGGGAGGATCCTTGTGAGGCAGGACCACGTTACTCATGAGCACAAACACACAGACTTTGAGCCTGAGCCGCCAGGACGTTCTGCAACTTCTGGAGAGCTGGGCAAGGGGGCAGCTGCCAGGCGGCAACACACCAGAGGCGCTGGCAGGGAAAGGGGAGATTTTTGGCTCCCTTAGCACCGTCTGGCTGCTGGGTTGCTCTGAGGGCCAGCGTAGTCCGCTGTGTAATTTATAGTGCTACACACGGGCACCTTGCCAGAGAAGCGGGGAGCAGGAGGGGGGGCACCAGTGCGGCTCTTGTGCTTCCTCATGTGCCTCCTCTGTTCTTGACCCCCCCACCCCACCCGTCGCTCGCTTGGCAGCTGGTTGGTCTCGGCTTGGAGGATCAGGCCTCTCATGGTGTTCGCCGCTGCTGCTATGAGTCTGGGCTGCTGCCACCCACTCAGGCTCTTAGGATTTGTGGTGCTGCTGCTGCCTGGGGCTTGTGGTGAGTGTCTGGGGCAGGGGCAGTTGTGCTAGGACCCCTGAGGGGCTGAGAGACTCCAGCATACTGGGCAGGGCTCCCTGAGGTCTGGGGGCTGTGGACAATCCCAGCCTGAGCCCCTCGGAGAGCTGCCCTTGTCAGGACTTTGCTGGACTGCGCAGGGAGCCACTCCCCAGGGGCTGGCTTTGGCCCTGGGGTTGTGTTCAGCTGTCTCGGGGGGCCTTGGGGAGGGGGGTGGAGTCCCAGGGCTGTCAATGAGAGGAAGAGGGACACTTCTCCAGATCAGGGCCAAAACCTCAGCAATTGGCATGAACGGGATGGGGTGTGGCCCAGCAGAAATGATGGGCTGGGCCTCAGATTTCCTCTTGTGGGGCCCTGCGCCCCTTCCTGAGCTCTCTGTTTAAACCCCTTGCTGTGGGAAGCCAGCCAGTCTGTTCTAACAGGGTACTAGGGAACACCCCACTGCCCGCATGGCCATCTAGGGCTCATCAGGCCTCTGGCAGGTCCCTGGAGGGCCTAAGGCCCATTAGGAGCTGTGACAGCTGGAGGCGGTGTGAAATTTATTTAAAATAAATATCTTCTATTAAAGTGAATTTTGTTTTTTTTTTTTTTTTTTTACAGGTCAGTGTGGGGCCCTGCCAAGGCTGAGTCATGCCGTCCCCTCTGACACTAATCGCACAGAGGGCTTCCCTATCAACACACAAGTGACATACAAGTGCCTTGATGGCTATGTTAAAATCCCGGGAAAGTCAGACACTGTCGTTTGCCTTTCAAACTCTCAGTGGTCAACCATAGAAGAGTTTTGTGGTCGTAAGTATTTTATTTTCTTTGCTTAGGCTACCTTTTGCTTATGAAATGTCAGGTCATGTCCCATTGAATAGATCTATTCTAAATTGCTATGACAAATCCAGTGCCAAGTCCAAAGAGGAGGATCTAAGCAAGGGCCTGGATGAGAGCTGTGGGTGGTTTGGGCAAAGTGACAAATAGGAGAGGGCAAGATTTAGATACAACCAGGATGTGAGAGTTCATAGGAAGATCTGAGTCAAAAGTGATGACGACATTATAATGGAGCAGCTGACGGGATGGTGTTGTTTTGGTTTGTTTTGGTTTGTTTTGGTTTGTTTTGGTTTGTTTTGGTTTGTTTTGGTTTGTTTTGGTTTGTTTGTTTGTTATCAGTGGTGACTACAAGTGTGAAGAGGAGAAAGGTTTGGGAGGGAACAAGAGCTCTTTTTTCATGCATTATTTAAGCTGCTGGTGGCATTCAGAAGGGAGATTTGAGTCACCTGTATAAATACAGCATCCAAACCTGTGAGACTGACAAGATTCCAGAGAGAGGATTCAGAGTGGTAGATGTGTTAGTCTGTTGCTGCAAAAAGAACAAGGAGTACTTGTGGCACCTTAGAGCAGGGGTAGGCAGACTGTGATCTGTGGGCCACATCCAGCCCACAGTATCGTCCTGCCCGGCCCCTGAGCTCCCAGCCAGGGAGGCTCCCCCGGCCCTTCCCCTGCTGTCCCTCTGCACCATGCTGCTGTGTGGGCAGCACTCTAGGGAGCGGAGCCAGGCTGTTTGAGGAGGCGCAGCCTTCCCTACCCAGCCCTCCATATACAATTTTGCAAACCCGATGTGGCCCTGAGGCCAGAAAGTTTGCTCTCCCCTGCCTTAGAGAGAAACCAATTTAGAGGATTCTCTCTTCCGCCCACCCTCTTTTCCTTGTACACCCAATCAAAGTTTTGCTGAAGTGGTGTTGGGAGGATCCACCAAACTGGACCTCAAGCTAGGAGACTGAAGAAATAATAGAAAAGCTGTGAGAGGATGGAATGGAAAAAAACAGATGATCATCAATGATAGAGAGAGCCAATGTTGTCAACAGGAGGATGAGAATGAAATGGAAGTTCTAGGACTGAGGCAAAATGAAGATATGGGACACTTCAGTGAAAGACGCTCCAATAGAGTGGAGAGCATGGATTCAAACTAGCAGAGGTCTAAGGGTTAGAGCTGGGAAAAGAAGACTATGCAGAGGTTGTAAACAGAATGATTAGTGTGGAGATGAAGGGGAGAAGGGAAATCTCTCCTTATCTCTCTTCATGCTGCACTCCACCCATATCTTGACTGCTTCCTTTTTCTTCTTCCTTATTTTGTGTCATTCTCTGTGCTTGGAATAGTCCCCAGTAACTTTGCCCAAGGTGCTCACCTCTCTTCCTTAAATATACTAAATTCCCCCCTCCACAGAGACACGATATGTCTCAGGTACACAATCATACACCATTCTGGAACTGTATAGCTTATGCCACCAGCTCATAAGCTTTTTGGCTGGGTACCTGTTTACCTGTTTGGCACCCTTCACTTAGGTTACAGTGCCATGCACACTGAGTGGTGTGTGTGCTTTATATATCAACAGAAAGCTAAAAGTGCAAATTTTATTTTTGCCTGCTTTTAGGGCTAAATGTTTCAGTCCTTGGTTTTTTTGTTTGTTTTTATTGCCAGGCAGCTGTCTTGCCCCACCGAGGTTAAAGTCTGCTGTGTTAAGTGATGACGATTTGAGGAAGAATTACTATCCTGTTGGGACCAATGTGACTTATGTCTGTCGCCCAGCTTATGAGAAAACTGATCTGAGTCCTGTCATTACTTGTCTTGAAAATTTAACATGGGCAGAAGCCCCCGAGTTTTGTCTAGGTTAGTATCTTTTTTGTTACTTTTCTGTCTCCATTGGTCTACTAGTTACAACTGTGTTGTGTTAAGCAGCTGATTTGCATTTCAGCACTAGTTTCTGTGACTTGTAGTTTGAAATGTGTCTGTGTTTCAGTTGATTGTAAACTTAAATTTAACTTTAAATGGAGGTAGAAAAGTGAAATGGGTACCACTGAGCACTAGACCGTTAGTACTTCCTGTAGTTAAACTTCTCACTGTGTTTGTGGCATTTTCCATTCCCTGCTCCATGATAGGAGTAGAATATCACAGATAAGGTAGTAAAGTTAATACCATGCTGTGATAAATGTCCATTTTGAAATGGTAAGCACTGTATCCTGGAAACCTACACATGAAGTAGACTAATACTATTGTGGTTTTGTTAGATTTCACATATTGAAAAATTCTACCCTCAGAAAAAACTAATACAGTATACAATTCAACCCAACTGAATCATAATATTAAAACTAAATCCAGTATTCAGTATCACTATGTAAGGCAATGCTGATCAGATACCAAAATACACAGTAACAAAAAGAAAAAAATTGACAAACCTACGTCAAGACTGCATCTGTTAAATTCAGTACAAAAAGCTACCTTATTTAATATAGGGTTAGAGGACCTAGCCAGCTAAATGATCATCCTTAGTTCTGTCTCCTCATGTCTTGTATATTGGGTTTTGGCTTATCGTTTGTCAAACAGAATATAATACTGTGGGAACATTTTGTGTAGCCTTCAACACAAATACTTTGGCCTACCTGATAAAGAAAATACTTTATGTACATAATAGGCCATATATTTTTCTGGGTGTTCTTTGTGTGTTCTTTATGGTAATAAGTTTCTTCTGCTGGAGGAGAGCATCACAAGTAATTTGTAGTCAGAGGCAGTGAGAATCTCTGCCATTGAAGTTGATAAAGTGATACAATTAGGCATTTAATGTGAATAGAACATCCACAATTAAATAAAAATAGGATAAAAAGAAGACATTGCCTTATTCTCTTCTAAGTATGTTGGGGGGATTTCCAACATTATAACATGCTAATATTAATCATGTTCCTTACTAGGAAAATCTTGTGGAGTTCCAGGAAGCCCAGAACATGGCAGACCTGTAGGTGCAACAGATAACCGGTTTGGTGCAAAAGTATACATACTTTGTGATGATGGGTGAGTGTTGGACAAACGGTGCTGATTAATTCACAGAACTTATCTTGATGTAGAACTCCTGGTGACCAGTGGAAAATTAAGAATAGAAACTGTGGTCTAACTTTCAAAATGTATTCTGAACAGGTACTACCATTGTGCAGGCCTGGTCTAGGGTGCCTGTTTAAAAACCTTCAAACTAAGTTAGCCAAGTGTAGTTCATGATCCCTCCCTCCTGTTCCCTCTTGAAAGATTAAGTTGAGAGAAAGAAGGAACAGCTATGGTGTGGAAAATATTGGGTAACGTACTCAGTTAATGTTTTATGTATGGCGTTGTGGGAAGTAAGACACAGTTGAACATGACAATGATTTAACAGCTGATGACTCTGTCAAGGCCCATTTGACTGCTAGGACCCCTCACGGAATGTTGGCCCAAATTCCAGCAATTGGGTGCGAACCTTTGGAAGGAAGGATTGAGATGTGCTGGTGAGAAGTGGGTTTTTCTGGGACTTGGTAGGAGAGGATTCTCAAGAGGCCAGAGACTAATTCTTGGGGGATTATAGGAGTCCAGCTATTGAGAATGAGTTGTGGAGACCGAGTTTGAAGGACAAGATACCTAGTAGCTTGAGAGAAGAAAGTCTGAGTTGGAATGTTTTTTTACAGATGATCTGTGCTCGAGAGGGCACCTCTAGTTGAACAATAAATGAGTTCACGGGTTCATTTGTAATTAATAAAGTAACAGTTAGTTCCACTCCAGACTTGTTTAACTATGGTGGTTGATTATTCCTGTCCTAGCCTTCAAAGAGCGTCTACTATATTTATCAGCTCCTGGGTACCTGGTCCTTGAAATATGGGAGCAGAGTGAGCGGTGACACAGTATAAAACATTCATGTGCAAAGTTTGGTGGTAGCAGCAATTCTCCAAGCCCAGCATAGTTATTTTAAGATGCTACTGTGGTATATGGTGAGTTGTAGCATCATTAGATTGTGAAAGTACTTTCTGGACATGAAACAGTTCAACAGATTTGTCTTTTACTGGCATGAAACACACGATACAAGCGAGTGTAGACTTTATTCTGTCTATAATATAGACTTTAAGGTGAAAAATTTCTCCTGTTAACTTGGTCTCTGCAATCTCGTATGCACTGATTTGCGTGTTCTAAACTGGCTTTAATAATTCTGATTGCTACTCAGAATTGCTTGGTTACAGTGATCATGCTAGTTCTTCTAAAGCAGGAGTTACCCTATTCAGTAGTTAATGCCTTCTTTTACTGGCAGAAAGAACCAGTTTCCCAAATTTCTGGACTATTATAGGAGCACTTAGAGAACTAAACCTTTTTTTTTTTCTTTCTTTTCTTTAGATACCAAGTAAGTGGGCGACCTTTCATCCAGTGTTTGCTTAATGGAGATCAAGTTGAATGGAGTAAACTTCCAACTTGCCAATGTAAGACAATCACCATGGTTTTAAGAAGAGCTCATGAATGGATGATGATGCAGAAATACCCCATTAGAGAGCTTTCATCTCTCCTTAATCTTATTTAATTTGGATTATAAAATCTTGTAGATGATGATGAGAGTGGTGAGACAGGCTAAAAATGTATGAGGGTCCCTCATGATGCTGACGCCTTTTGTAGAATTAACACTTCAAACAAACACAACCCCATAAGTCCCCCCCTTCCCTTCAAATGATTGTCCTGGCACCATCTCCCGTGCAGAATTTAGCTGGTTTAATGTTAACTAATCGCTCCTATATGCAGAATACTGGGGTGGTGAGGTTTGGTTAGTTTCTCGCTCTTCATTAAGTAATTTCTTCCTCCTTTGAAGTCTGTCATTCTACTTTTTTTATTTAGTGCAATTCCTCCTTGTTCTGTTCTCCTTTTATCCTGTCCAAAAAACCTTGACTCCACATTTAAAATCTGAGGCTATCTGGATGGTGAAACCCAATTTTAAAACCTCTTCCCAGTTTATTTGCTTTAACTGTTTTGGTCCTTTTTGGACACTACCTGAGGTGAGTCTGTCAATCTGACTGTTGCCATCTGGTCTAGAACCAGATGCAGCTCGAAGAAATGTCCTAATTTAAGCTTTCTGCTTCTGGAACTTGTAGGTTCGCAACATTGTCCTTCAAGGATGTCAATCAAGGAGCCCCAGATTCTCAGATCTGTTAAAGGGGGGTGTATGTTCTCATAAGCTGTCTCCTGAGGTTTGTTTCATAGAGTCAAAACCTGCTAGAAGAGAGGAGTTGGCTTGGAGAAAAGCTTAAAACAGAAAGCCCTCAGACTCTGAGGGAAGTAATGCCTCACATTATGTTACCATACAGTGCTAACTACACTTTCAAATATCTGAATGGTTTTTCCCTTTTAGGGGAGATCATGGACAAAGGTTTACTTAATATTTTCAATTCACCTCTAACTGAAATGTGTATTAATATTCATGATGCCATTCTCTTTTCCTTCAGTGATTACTTGTTCTCCTCCTCCTAATATTACCAATGGGATGCACAATGGCAGCAACATGGAACACTTTGACTATAACTCTTCGGTAACTTACAAATGTGATGATGATTTCTCACTTACTGGAAAGGCCACCATTCAGTGTACAACTAAAGATAACATCAGTGGAGTCTGGAATGGGTCTGCCCCTGAATGCAAAGGTGACTGTCATGTCTGTTTTTATCTTCCTCTTGTTGTACTTTCTCCCACCAGATAAAACAATATTTTGATTGATTGATAGGCAAATCCATAAACATGAAGAAATTCAGTTTGGCATTAATCAGCTAAAGATATAACTTGTGGGAAACCTAGTTACTGTTAGAAACTTAATCCTTAAAGAATGCTGACAATTCACCCACGGAGGAAGAGCTAAGATTGCATAAGTAACCTTAATCTAATCATTGTCTGATGTCAGAGTGCTCACTTTGCAACTTGAATAATTTTTTTTAACTGCAAGTTTTATGTAACTTCTGAGCTTTTTATTTAAAAAAAAAATCTATATGTGAATGTAATAGACCATCCTCTGACTCAGTATGTCATCAGGTTTGACTCTTGAACCTACAGCACTGCAGCGTATCACATAAACTAATGAGCTAATTATAATAGGTGGCAGCAGGAGTAAAACTGTTTGAGGACCAGCTACTAGAGGAGGATGCACAGCACACTAAAACAATGGGTTTTATAAGAAAAGTAGCCTTATTTTGCAAGATCTGGGTTCTCTTCTTATCTTGTGTAACTTGGATTCAGGGAGGATGCTTTGCTCAGTGAAAACTTGGAGTTTGAAGGGCACGGGATTACTAATCTCAGTCAGTGGAAATGTGGGTTGAACTGCTCATCTTCTGGTTCCCAACACAGAGCACCCTCTCTTAGGCCAAAGGGTATTTTGATGTGAGAGAATAAGGCACAGTGCTGAGTTGCCCACGGCAAGAACTTAGAGAATTCTCAGTGCGAACAGCCTGTTCAGGGATTTTAGAAGTCAGTTTAGCAAGTTCTGATGACTAAAACTGAAGGGAAATGACACAAACTGCCAAAAACTAACTCATGGTGACAGCAAGGGGCACTGCCCTGATCCTTTTACATCCCTGTTGCAAACCATGGAACTGTTAGAGCTCTTTATAAAGACAGAGAAGAAAAAGAACTTTTGTAAAGGGAAGTGGTTGGTAGCTCAATGTAGGGGTTGCTCTGAGCTTCCCTAAAATATCTGAATGGGTTCCCAGCAGCAGTCTGCAGAGTAGCCCAACTGACAGTACATGGGCTCTCGCTGTGACAATGTGTGGGTGGGTTCAATATGTTGTGTCTAAAGATGCAGATTCTTAAACATTCGTTTGACAAGCTCCTGACTCTGAGTGGGCAGATGGTGATGAAAAACTGCTGTAATGTTCATAACTGCTTTTTCCTCCTCTTTTTGCCTTAGTCATAATTACCCAGGACAAACCCACAACTGCTGCTCCCGAAGGGGCAGAAGTAACTGCTACTTCCTCAGGTAAATTGGAAGAACTTGGATTTGCTAGAAGTCTAGAATTTTGGGTTCAAATTTCCACTTGAATAAAAATGAAATGTACTTTTGTACAAATGTATAATTCTGCTATTCACAGATGCAAAGATGATGATACTCACTCAGTACTTGCCTAAAAACTTGACAGAGAGCTTGTTTGTTCATTCGCCCGTTCGCCCCGGCACTGATTACATCTTTTTTTTCCTTGATAGCATACTACCTTTCTTGTTTTGTGAGCATTTGTACGTTTACTCAGATAGTCATGTCAGAAGAAGAGATTAGCAGCTGACAGCAAAGATAGTGAGGCATTCCCGCCCCCAAATAAAAAGAATCCAGAATCATAAAAGCTCTCAACCTGCACTAATAAGAGAAGTAAGAACAGTCTAAAGAAATAATTCACTTTATCCTAATGAATATATGGCTTACCCATAACCAAAACCATGTGCTGTCACTAGCTGTCGGCAGATTTTGATGCTGCCAACCTAAGTGAAATGAGACATAAGTGTCTATGCAAAAGTTGGTCACTTGATAAAGATGGTTCTTCAAAGGCTGAAAGAGATTGCACTGGAAACAGACTAAGGATATTTAAAGTAACCACTGTTAGACACTGTTGCCTATCAAGGGAGTATATTAGTGCAGATTTCACAATTTTTACCCCCAACAAAGTATGAATGTGTATTTTAGCTTGCTTGTAGGCTCCATGTGACTCGGCAATGGAGCTTTTGTTCTCTGGTTTTAGTTGAGTGGCGGAGAGAATAGAATAGAAAGGTTCTGCTCATCT
This sequence comes from Dermatemys mawii, assembly GCA_007922305.1. Lineage (NCBI taxonomy): Eukaryota > Metazoa > Chordata > Testudines > Dermatemydidae > Dermatemys > Dermatemys mawii. Next base: position 7,429,655 of record ML677412.1, on the reverse strand, counting down.
TTGGATTATTTGAATTAATTCTGTGGCATCTTTTGTTTTTAGTGTACTTGCATGTCTGGCCAAAACAGTGAGTTAGGAATATTATTGTATGGTCTGATTTAATGGCACCTCTAATGAGAGAGATTGGGGCAGGGACCTCCTTTTCGTTGTGTGGTTCTATGGCGTTTAGCACAGTGGGGCTTTGAGTCATGACTTGAGCCCTCTCACACTACTGCGACACAACTGATAACAATATTGTCTGCAGTAGGGGGTGGCGTGTGAAAATCCTCTATCACTCTATGGCATCCAAGCGCTGATCATTTCAGTGGCACAGTTAGTCTCCAAATCCGTACGGTTATCCTAAGGATGAGAATTCAGGAGTAGATAATTTACAACAGGAAAAAATGAGCCCTTGGAATGACGATAGGGGTAATGCACCTATTGCATGTGGATCTTCTGCTGTGTGCAGACTTGATGGTGTACTTCACAGAACGAAAGTTAAATACAATGAAGTGGATAATACATTGAGGTGGAGGGGGTGGTGTTGACTCTAGCCATTATTCAGCCTGACAGTGCTTTCCCTGGTGTGCTTTGGGGCTCCTCTTTAAATGTCTTGGAGAGAATTAGAGCAGTTGCGGATTTGATTCTTTCAAATTCACTATGTTTTGGCAATGTAAATCTCACTCCAGCTTGCTTGTGGAAGTTGATGTCTTTATGTGCCTGGAATCTCTGCTGGCTTTTTGGTATTTAAAATAGTCAGTTGTGTGGAGACTACCTCAAGTATTTTATAAACCTTTCTTTTCTGTACAGGTTCTGTGCTGAACACAGCTGGCAACTCAACTGTGCCTGAAGATGAAGGTAGGGTACTGAGGGGGGAAGGAGAACACTTGAGCTGTCAGACTGGGCAGCACAATATGTGTGGTAAACAGGGAAGCCTGGCTTTAGGGAGCTTCAGAACTGGCCACATACATTCAATTGTTTTTCAAATCTAATATACTAAGGAACCCCTGAATGTTGCTGATCCATATGGCTGTATTCTGTGCATGAGATTGGAATTCCATTGAATTTTTGCCAAAAGCAAACTAAAAAGCCCTCGTTTCTAGTCAGTAATTTAGGGGGATGACAGCTACAAATTTTGTTTCTAACTCAACTGGATTTCTTTTTACCTGGTGGTGGTGGTTTTCTACTCCTTTCCCAACAACCAGTTTCCTGCATAGCTTTTATAATGTTTTTCCACTGGGTTTTATTTAAATCACAAAAACAACAACAAAACTTTAATGACCAAACTACATACTTCTGCTAACACTGTGAAACCTACAGTAGTGATAAGCAATATGGGCATAAATGAATATGTGCATTCCATTTTTCATATTAAAATGATTAACACTAAAGGCTATACATTTGTTATCAATGTATTTTTTTAGAGTAAATAGGGTTCAAAATTTCCAGGCCATTAAAGGGCCACTTTAGAGTAACGATGAAGGTCAGGAGTGCTATTTTAATCTTTCATATGATTCCCTTAAAATATTAATCTGAGCATTCCTGTAACAAGAGTCTGATTTCAAAATGCAAAACTCATTGACATCAGTGATTGTAGTTCTATGCAGTCTGTCTCAAGGAATTAATTATCCATTCAGTATCTTCCACAGTCAGTGGTTAGAGACAATAAATGATCTTAGTTTAGCAAGGATGGCAAAAGTCTGTCTCTTGAAACAGTCTATTGGGGTAATTAGAAATACAGATTACAACACTCTTTATATGTGTGATACCAGGTAACATAACACTAACCTATGATGATACACAAGGGCAAAAATTGTGGCACCTGGTCTAGACAACCTGAGTATAATGATTCTGGCCTTTCTTAGCATTTTGGCAAATGTATGACTGGCCTGTGCAAGCTTGGTAAATGAGAGCCAGAAGCATGTGCAAGAGAATCCTTAACATCCAATGGTTCATAGTATAGAAAACTTTTAAACCCAGACTGTGTCCTCTATTTACATAATGGTTTTCCTGTTGGTATTACAAGGTATGAATGCGCACAGTCCTTTGAAAAGCTGCTTTTCTTCATTATGAGGTTCTCTAGGGGTGAGATCCTGGTTTCCAACAGCTAATGATGATCCATTTTAGAATGTGGTGTTTACGTGACTACCTTAATTGCTCATTCATATCTGGTATAATTGAGGGTACTAAGTGTTGCTTCATAGGCATGGATGTAGGTGAGTTCCTGTAGGTTACTGACATGAATTTGGTTTCATATTTTAGCTCACTTTTTTTTTTCTTTAGGGCTAGGCATAAGGATTGACATAGGCATTGGCACCAGTATTGGTATTGGTAAGTAACTTAAAACTGAAAAAATCCTTCAATGCACTAAAGCTATGAGGGTTTTAAGGTCTGGAGTCAAGGCTATTTTAATATTGCCCTTTCTCCATCTCATAATATTTTCCCCCCTACTTAATTACTAAAGACTCTGGGATTTAAAGTTCTTGAACTTCTCTGCCATTTCTAATGTGCTGTGGTGCCATTTAAAAGCACTGCCGTTCACTGGAGAGAAGCCTCTATTCTTACTTTTGGCTGTTTTCTCTGCCTGTAGGCATAGTCATGATATTTGCCTGAGCTACGCAGTCTGCTGTGATTCTATCTGAAATGTGGCTGCACAATACTGGGGTACAAAAGGGGAGAAAAGAAGCTCATTTTCCTCTTAAACCTTAAGCTGTACACAGAAGTATTAAAGACTTGATAAATTAGGAGAGCCAACATCAGAACCTCTTTCTGGATTAGGGTAGAGAGTTCTTGTGATTTTTTTTTTGTTTTGTTTTGTTTTTTTGATCTGGTATATGAGAGGGGCTTATTTATCATCAGAAGGGAAAAAATGGTATCTTATGATACAGAAAACCTCTCAGTGATGACGAGAGCAAGTTCTAGAACTGTGGAGATTCAGAATTGTCTTTTAGCAAAATGTTGTTTTGTTTAACTTTGTTACTAAATTGCTTCTCTATTTGTGTGTGTTTTTTTTTAAAGTCGTTCTTTGTTCAATTGCTGCAATGATACTATTGGCAATTTTGAAGGAAAATAGGTAAGCCAGCCCACGATAAAAGTACTGTATTTACTTTTTGAGATTCACTCTGCCTGTTTAGATGACTGAGACTTTTCTTGCATGTAGCTGATGTCAGAAAAAATAACATGCATGGTACTCTGAACATTGTAGTAACTTGCGGCACTGAAGAGATGGCATATAGTCATTAAATGAAGACAGCACTGACGAGCATTTAGTCATTAAATGAAGACAGTGTCTAGAATTACTTCTCTAAAATTTATCACGAGCAAAAATGCAGAAGTTTTATAAAGCAACTAAATGGACTGCTTTCTCCACTAACCCTGTTATTTCACCTAGTGCTTGTTGGATACTCCCAGGCAAATCTATTCCGTATTAAAGAACACTAGTATTGAAAGGTTTGCTTGCCTTTGTCCTGAATATTTGTTAATAGATTACAATGTTTGAATTTGCTGGAAGACAAACATTTTGTGTTTATACCGAAATCAGTAAAGTATTGTGAGAAAATCAGTCTATTGAACAATAAGTGTTTAGAATAGAACTATGTCAATTGCTTTATACTTTGCAGCTTACTTTCATTTGCTAAATAAAATAACACTACTTTGCAATGTAATAGGGAAGTTTAACCCATTGACTTGTGAGGGAATGGACTAGTTACCATGCAGATTTTTTGGCATCCTGTCAGAAATGTAGGGTCTGCCTATGGGGAATCAAACCATTATCTAGCTTCTCCTGCAACCAGCTATCTGCAGCTTCCCATGCCTGAAGTTTCCAAGGCATTAAAAAAAACACCTACTGTAATACCACTGTTGAGTTGTGCAAAAGTATGCATGGTTTGGGGGAGGAAAATTTGACTCCTGAGGTTGCTGTATTACGTCTGACATATGAGAGCTCATTGTCCCTTTTCTTGAATACCTAAGTAACAAATGGAGCTTACAATTGTCTTTTTCTTGAAATGTGTCTGTACTATTCAGTAACCTCCTGCAACAGTGAATCCACAAGTTCCCTACATGTTATGCATTTTTCTCACTACTTGGTATATTCAGCAACTGTATAAAAGAATTCCTGAAAACAGAAACCTTTTTTTAAAAAAAAAAAAAAATCCTTGTTTTTAAAACAGTGAGACACAAATCTGGAAAATCAGCTCAAACACTTTACAAAAACAAGGTTGTGGAGTTGTACAACTCCTTCCCCCTCAGCAACACCTTATCCCTCTTCTCTAAAGAGAGAAATGTACAGACAAGAAAAACTGTGTTCATATTATATGATGGCCCTCCAAATATGTCATTCTTGGATGCTTCCTCTGAGTATCAATAAAACAGCAATACTTCATACCAAATAAGTGAAATCCAAAGCTTTTCCCCTTGGCATTAGCAGGTTTCCCCCAGACCACACAATCCCAGTGAATATTTTATTCTTTTGAAAGTGTGGGACCTATTTGAAAAAAAATTGTGTTTGGTGTATTTTGGAGGAAGTTTTACAGAGAAAAACAATGTTTTATAATATCTTGCTCTTGCTACTGTTAAGATTACCAAGTAGTAAGGTTCCCACCATTTTCCTGTCAGAGAATACCACAGCTTGATGCATGTTGCTATCAAAATATCTTCCTAATAGCCTAAATTTCGTCTTAGTTCCTTTATAAGATCTAGTTTTATAAAATCTCTCCTTTTAGAAACTTAATATTTTCTGTCTTTTATTTCTGCAAACATATTTTGTTCAATTAGCATTCTCTCCTTTCCTGCTGTTCAGTTCTTCTATTAGAAATCCAGATCCCGGAAGCTCCAGTTTCCAAGAAAATATGAACTACCAGTGGGTGAAACAAAATCTACACTGGGTCTTGAAAGGCATATTTTGTTATAGAAAAATATCTTCCTCATTTAAAATATGTAGATGTTGTCTTCTCTCAAATAACATTGAATCAGAATAGGATAGAATTATACAATATTAAATTCAAATTGAGAATATAATCTACAGGTTCTCGTTTCTTCTAACCTTTTTTTTCTTGACATGAACTGAAATGTTGCATGTGACATTGTTAGGTTAACCACTAATATACTTGATTTTCTTCTTTGTTTTTCTGCAAACACAACAGACTCAACATTGTGTGTTCTTTCAGTCTTTTAAATGAAGTTGATTGAAAACCAATCGCTGTCTAACATGTAAATGTCATCTCTATTTCATTACTTCCATATGTCCATTTTAATATTGAAGGAGCAAATATTGCATTCTTTGAGTGAAAAATAAATGCATAAAACCATAAAGATTATAAGCAAATGTAAGATTTTATCCCGTATGGGGACATATGCTAATAGTTCATCAAATGGATTATTCAAATAAGTAAACTAGTCAAATTCCTCCCCTGAAGAGCTTTACTCTCTTAGTATATATCACAGAGATTCAGAAGCTAATTTCATAAGGACTTTAGTACTTTACACGGTATTTGCATTACTTTACACGGTATTTGCACTAGCCATTATTAAATAAGATTGAATATGAGAAGTCACAGAAACTAATACCTGCCGTTTAAAAATGTAGTTTACATAAATCTGTCCACTCCTGATACAGGAGTGAACTTCCAAAGAAATTCCTCAGCTCAGTTTTATTTTATAGTGAGGAGGGAGGCCCAGGAATAGTTTTGGTTCATTTATGTAAATAACTTTTTTCAATGTTTTGTCCTTGCAGTTACTAACTGTTTACTAATTAACCCTAGCCCCTGTTATATCCATAATGCATGTTTTCTCCTACTTTTTCTATTGTTAGAGAAATATTAAGAACTCTGCTTTAACATGAAATCAGTTGAAAATATATTTCTATTATAGGCAATTGTTACACATCAGGTTTTTTGGGGGGGTTGTTTTTTGTTTTCATTTAAAAAGTTAACATCTACCAACTTTTCAATACAAAAACTAATATTTGTTTCTGAACATACTGGAAAGTGTAACATATGAAAAGTTTGAAGTATCATATAGACTAAAGTCTAAAGCTGTAGAAGACTAAAATATATTATTATTTTGATTTTAAATGTTATCATTTTTTTTTTTTTCAGGATGAAGGTCGGGGCTAGCTAATGGCTTACAAATTAACAAACATAATATTGGAAGAAGAGAACAGAAATAAGCTTCATACATTTGCACTGAGTTTCTGTAGTGAAAATAAACCCCTTTCAGGCAACCAGAGTTCCTTTCACTACAACTTTTCTCCTTTGAACTGGACTTGTAATTGGAATCCACTGCACTTGAAAAAAGGAGAAGGAAAGTGGATCATCCCTTTGGTCTTTAAAAACTGGTTTCTTGAAGCAAGCAAAGGCAGTTGGCAGCATCAAAATTACTTGCTGTTGTGTACATGCAGCTGGCTCCTTATTCTGCCTCTCCATAGTGCTAAATGTTTCACCTGTTAAAGAATGTGTTAGCCATCTGAGTGTGACATAGTTCGGATTGGGTTTTAGCTGCAGGTGGCAAGAGAGCCTGTTTAGATGCCTGCTTACAGGCTTCCATTGTGATATGCATAATATTAGTCTTTAAACCCAAATTAAAGAAGCCAGACTCTAAACCTGATGAAAGGTCACATTGAAAATCTATAACATTCCATTTAATCTTCATCTACAGATTTTTGCTGAAGTGAGAATCTTTTCAGAAAACTCCCTTTTGTTCCCAGCTCTGTAACTTTGGTTTCTTTTTACAAATTTGAGATAGTGTCTCCCCTAAAAGAAGAGTGAAGTGTGTGAATTTACATGGGGTTCCAGAGATGTTCAGAATACTCATCACTGAGTTTAATAACATGTACTGAAAATAAGGCATCCTGTTTCTTTGCCTGCAATCAACGAGCATTTTATTAGAAGTGAGCATAAAATCAAAAATGTACTCCATAGCAAGTTCTCCAGTGGTTTAGTGACTAAATTAATTCTGTTTTAGTAATCAAAAAATGTCTTTGGAGGTCTGAAAACAAGCTTTTAAAGTTCAGGAAGTGGCACTGTCTGCTGGTAAGATGGAGGTGATTGTAAAAAAAGAATATAAAATACATTATTATAATGTATTGGATTACAATCACAACTATGTTGAGTGTTATGCATATTGCTAAGCAAAACTTTCCACAGGTGGTGAAACTGTAACTGAAGGAATTTTTGGGAGTTTATAATGTCATCTTTTTTAATGTATTTTTCTTAAATAAAAGGAATATTTACTATAAACTAATTATTTACAAGTGATGTTGAAATCTAACCATCTGTCCTGATCCAGTCACTAGCTGCTAGCAGAACAGAAGAACAATTGTCCTTTCCCCCTTACTGATAAGCATCTTTCCTAGGGCACAGGAATTTTTGCTGACAAATGTGAAAGGGATGTTATTTTGTTGAATAATTCCTCTTTGTCTGGGGTCCCACAGGATCTGTGTCAGAAGGGGGTCCCACAGGATCTGTGTCAGAAGGAGATCCCACTGCAGCTGAGTTGCAAGCAATGCTCTGGTATCACCTACAGCCACAATTTCCCCCATAACCCTGCCTCCTGTTAGTGTGAACAAGCACTGTGAGGAGCAGCTGTAAGTGGTGGTGTGGTGCATTCCTTCTTGCCTGAAATCCCTGGCATTCATCACAAGGACACAGTCTAACAGGGACAAGAGCTTCTTGCTGGGGATACATCTCCTGGTCTGGAGAAATATGAGGGCATCAGGGAGGGAATGCATATGTTTCCCATCACAGTTCCCTGAGTCCAGACTATTCCCTTAATGGGGGAGATCAGGGACCCATCCATATGCTAAATTGAAACTACACTTTGGGCCAATGCATTAGACCCCAGGTAGGGGTCTAATGCATTTTTTTGGTAATGAAGTAGCAAAAATAAATATTAAGACTATTGGAACTGTGAAAACAATCTTATTTCTTATTATGAAAAATGAGCCTTGCACTCTGTCCCAAGGAGCTATTACAATCCAAGGGGGTGTCTCTCATCTAGTAGCTTTGGAATTAGGTTTCTCTGAAAGGCCAAGAAGGAATATTTAAGGAGAGGGATGGGCAGTGACTGAGATTTTTTGAGTCACGTTTCCCATCAAAGGTGTCTCTCCTTTGACGAGGTGTTTTGAAATGTGGAACTATTTAAATATCTTCCATATTTGGTTGCAGATGAGACCTTCAAATACAAGTTCCTCAGAGAAGGGACTGACAAAAGGAAGGGAACATAAGACTGAGGAAGGATGCTTATGTGGTTAAACTACAGGGAGAGTAGAGAGACGCGGGTGTTTCCAACTCCGCTTTTGGCTCTACCACACATTGCATTATTCACTTGTACACAGTAGCACCTAAGAGCTCTATTTGTGTACCAGGAGTCTGGTACATGAGGAGCAGCACAGACACACAACAACCGCCAGTCTGTTGTAGCTATGTCAATACCCTGTCCAATCAGTCTAGGTCAAAGGTTTTCAACGTGTGGTCTGCACACCCTGTGGGTCCACAGACTAAGATTCCCAGAGGGGGCTGCATCCCCAATCAAAATTATTTGGGGGTCTGCAAATGAAAAAAATGGTTTCCCTGGTCTAGGTCATTGTATTGCTGTACTTTCTGTTAGAGTATTTGGTGTGTGCTTGTTTCACTGCACTCCACGTCACGTTTTAAAGCTGGATTTGGTTCAAATGGCTCATTGGGGACTGCACACCTGAGCAGCAGCTGCTCGTTTTAAAGGGTGGTAGATGTGTCTTGAAGGGCTGGATCCTGCAAGTGTGCTGAGCACCCTCCACAACAAGGCATGCACAGTGCTTAGTACCTTGCAGGATGAGATCCTGCAGAAGGGTCTTCTAGTTCAGTTTGGGTTATTGGGTTATTGGAATAGAATTAACCACCCCCCTTCACTTCAGAAAGCTATGAAGCAGGTAAGCAGATCCAACTGCCAAGAACGAAGAACTCTGCATCAGGAATGTTGATGGTCTGGACCAAGGGACTTGAGTAGATACTGTTCTGTCTATGGATGTGTATGAGAAACACGGCACAAAGGGAGAAACAGAGCAGAAAACAAGACAGTCAGCTGGTAACACAGCCGTGAGAAAAGCCTAGAAAATGGAGGTGGGGAGAGGGGTACTCTGCTCACTGAAATAGGTTTGGCTCTGTGAGAAGGGAAAAGTGCCCACAGTTTGCTTCCTCCTGTGAAGGAAACAGGACTTTGTACGTTTTTTGTAAATAAACAAGATTGCATCAAAGGAACCAGACTTCCCTCCTCAATTTCTCCTCCCATTTTGCACAACGTACAAGACCCCAAATTCTGGCTAACTGCTCAGGTCACACGAGATAACAGTATTGACTCAAAACCAAGGTCGCTAAAGCTTTATGGTGGAAGAGACACGGCAGCATTACTCCCAATCATTTTAGGAGACATGTTCACACCAGTCACTTAAATACCACTGGCATATTTTCCAATAAACTTGTTCACATTCTGTATGTCTATAACATGAACAGAATATTTCCTGGGGCCTGAGTGAGTGTGGCTCTAGGCTGTTTGCTCATTGTTAAATATAGCTTCTGTGTACATGCTAAGCTGCATGGTTGTCCCGGCTGCTTAGGCCAGTATCTTCCACATTAGTTCAGCTGCACTAACTGAGATGTGAACTCTGCCTGGCAGAAATAAAGTCAGCAGGGTGTCACCTACGTATACGGGCGCACAGGCCGTGCATGCGACTAATCTGCCTAGTAACGGCCCCATGTACGTAGGTCCATTCAGATACCGAGGGGGCTTGTTTCCCTCAGCCTATAAATTCTGAGAATTGGCGCCAAAATTCTTGAGGTGTTCCATGTCCAGCACAGGCCTGATCAAACCGGACAATACCTCTCCACTCCCAATCTTCTCCTGAGCGTGTAATGATTGCCGGTCGAGTTTGTAATGTTACCTGTGTGTCTCATTTTCAGAAGTGTTTACCTCAGACTCTGAATTGTTACACACATGTCTCTTTCTGTAAATTTGTACCTCAGAATTTGAACTGTTGTTCGTGTGTCTCATTTCTGTCAGTGTTTACCTCAGAGTCTGAATTGTTACTCGTGTGTCTCTCCGCTGTAAATTTTTACCTCAGAATTTGAAAGGCTTCTCATGCTGTAAAGTTGTCTTTTTGCTAGTAATAATAAGGTTCCTTCTTATTGTAAATGTTCTATTAAGCAAATCACTCAAAAAGAAAAACTGTTTAATAGAATTGTTCAATAGTTCATTACTGTAACTAGTCTTTAAATTCACCTACTGCCCTGTCCCTTAATAAATAAACAAGCTGTTAGTTTGCCATTAGTGTCCTTGTGCGACTCCTTCCAAAAATCCAAATCAAACCCCAGACATTTACTCACTAGATGTTTTCTTTATGGATCTAGATTCAGTTTTGTTATGAATGAAATTATGGGATATCTCAAGGGGAAGCCTTAAATTTTTGCTTTAAAGTTGCAAGCTGAGTTCACTTTTACTGAGTGGTGCCAGGTTCACAGCCTTGCAGATTGAAGTTCCCTGTCCCAAACTACCACTCCTTTGTCCCCTTCAGCCAGCTAGCTGCCCAGACAGTGGGAGATTTCAGTTCCAAACCCCATCTGTGAAGGGACTGGGACAGCCCCCTGCCCTAACACTGCTCCCTCCAGAGGTGAGAAACCCTTGTCTGAGACCCCTCCATTTCCCCAGAAGACAAAGGCTCCTGCAAAGAAGAGAGGACCCTGCTACCTCCTTGATGGGATTTCCCCATTCAAACAGGCAGTGGGAGGATTCAAACCAGGAAATCAAGGATCTTCTACTTCCTAAGCAAGCACCCAACCACTGGACCATAGAGTGATCCTAGCCTTTTGCTTGCCCCAGTTCCTGGTTAAGTAAATGGGAACAGTGCAAAGACTGAAGGAAATCCCTGTTCAAATGAAACACTTTTGCCAGTAGAGGCAGGGCTTGAACCTAGTAGGCTAACACCTCCAAACAAGTGCTGTAACCACTGTGCTATAGAGAGCTTCTTTACTTTGAGTCTTGCTTTGGCCCAATTAACAACTAATGAAAGTGTGACAGTGTCACTAGGAAAGCCTCAGTGCTCAGATCCTAGCTCAGATGGCCCAGAGAAGAACTGAACCAGTTTCTCTACCTGCCTAGGTACTGAGCCGAGCCACTGGGCTACAGATAGTGTCTTACTTTTGATGTTTGCTTTGGCTTAATTAACTTTTTTATTCTTTCTTAGCCAAAAGGCCAAGAAGCAGGAAAGCCCAAAAGTCTCCTTGTTCAAAGCCTGCTGTATTAGCTGGTAGACAGAAGACTTGAATGAGGACTACTAGTATCCTAGGAATGCACCCTCAACACTGCCCTAGAGAGGGCCTGCTAGACTGAGCTCTTGCTTTAGCCCAATGAACAGAGACTTAAAGCGGAACAATGTGAAAGCTTCAAAGTTGTCACTGTTCAGAGCCCTTCCCATGAGGCCCAGAAAAAACTGAACCAAGGTCTCTACTATTCTGGGATTACTCTTCCCGCTGCCTAGATTCCATGGTTATGGTGGTGCATATAGTGGCTGAAGCACAGGACTGGGGGTGAGGCTGTGTGGGTGGCTTGTGACCCTGGCAGCATACAACCAATCCTGTTTAGTTGTTATAAAATACCATCATCTTCACTCTTCGTGACAACGTTTGTATTCATTTTGCAGAGAGTCAGTAAAAATGGAAAAATTAGTAAAGATCTTCAGGGTGAATCCTGCAGTCTTTAAATAAGGACTAAAATAAATAATTTAAATAACTAAACAGCCATCAAAGTCAAAAACTCTTGCTTAATTTAAGGATTGAGGAATGATTTCATGTGTTGGCCTATTGTTTGGGATGAGGAACAGGTGGCTGAGCTAAAGGCCTTCTTTACCCTAGGCAGGATACCCAGAGTCTGGGGAAAACACACTGAGGAAAACACACTGGTATTCAGCTTCTTTGTTAGCTATCATTCATGCCCCTCTCTTCTCACTGGGGCTCATTACTGGTGTAAACTGACTGGTGAATTCCCTAGAAACAAAAGGGAAAGTAGTCATTTCAATCAATATTTTCAGCTGTGTTCACCCTCACTCAAGGCCTGGAGGGGTTAATATGGCTAATTGGGCCAATTAACTGAAGGGGCTGCACCTGGAGGAGAATGGGATTTAAGTAGATCAAGCGCAACTGGGTAGGAACAGGAGAGGCCCATATAAACCAGGAAGCTGGTAGCAGAAGGGGTTGGAAGGAAGAAGACTTGAGTGGTCTCCTAGAAGCAAGGAAGTGCAGGGAGGTGTTAGAAGCTAGTAATTTATGGTTCTTCTTGGGAAGAAAGGCTGTGTGGCTTGGTGAGCCCAGAGAGGAGGGAGAGGCAGGTAAGGTTCAGAGGAAAAGTAACAAGGTATGGAATAGGTCAAACCTTGGCTGTGGCTGAAAGAGCCCCTGAGCCAGGTGTTGGAATAGGGGGTGGGTCTAAGCTCACTGCCCCAGTAGTTGGCAGGGGGCCCTCTGGCCACAGTGAACACCTGTGATGGCTTAAAGGGGGCTGCACTAGGTATGAGGTTACCCCTTGATAGCTGGACGCTGACCCCAGGGGCAAGCCAGTGATCCCGGCCAAGGGTAGTGCCCCCCCCCGCACCTCCTGCTCGGACAGCACGTGGGTGCCAAGCAATGACACCCACCCCTCTCCCCCATGGTCCCTCCCCCTTAGCCCTGAGCTGGGCCAGCTCCGGGGCTACCGCAGAAGCTGCGCAGCCTTTGCCCCGCGACTGCTACCCGCCATGGTCTCGGCTCCACGCTGCTCGCCCGGCGCCTGGGGGCTCCTGACGCTGCTGCTGGCCCTGCCCGGGGCTCTCGGTGAGTGGGGTGGGGCTCGCGCCCCCCAAGTGCTCGGTGGTCCCGGAGCCTTCACTTCCTTGCCCCCAGACGTGCCGCGGGAGGGGAACCGGCTCGTGGCCGGCTGTGATCCTTAGAGCAGGATGGACCGTAACGACCGGGCCGTGCGCGGTCTGCGGGGGTCTTGCACTGCGGGGTGTGATAGTGACACACTTGTGATATTGTCGTTTGGTGTCAACGCTCCAGCAAACTAGCTTCCAAGCGGTGAGGGGAACAGTACAGCCATTGCTCCCCGGGCGAGGAAATCACAGGGATTGGCGAGTTCCGAGAGTGCTTTTAAACAGCCTGTCTCTCTTATTGATTGCTTTCTTCCCCCTGCTTCTGTCTGGCTCTGGGGCTAGGCGGGTGTGGTTCTCCTCCAAGGTTCAATTATGCTGAAATCCGTAGTCGAGAGCGGACTACCTATCCTGTTGGATTCTATGTGAGATACTACTGTCGGCCAGGATACGTTTTGGACTCTCGAAAGTCTCCTGTATTTGTATGTGATGAAAATGCAACATGGTCAGGAGGCGCTGACTTTTGTGTAGGTGAGTGTTGCTTTTGAGTCTGTTGATTGACAAGCCATCTTTCCCCCAAGGAAGGGAGTCCCAGTTTTGTGAGGGGTTCACTGTTCACCACTGGCTTCCAAGAACACTTTCTAAATCCCTTTGTCAGTTTTCTTACATTAATAGTTGGGTTTTTAGTGACTTCTTAGTTAAAAGTCCAAATGCTTATGTGTCTTGGTGGGTCACTTTAAGAGTAGCTGACATACCAGCTTCCAGTCATTTGTTTTCTAAGTCAAATTTTCTCAGGCTTAAGAGGAGGGATCAGTTTACCGCCTTTCAACCCTTTTTATGCATCAGCATGTTATAGAAACTAGACAGCAACTTCAGAATAATGTATTTGTCTGCCAAAGACACCCACAGTCCATATGATGATCCTAAACTGTTACGAGGCATTCAGTGCCCACCAGTGAAGTTACTGGAATTTGGTACTTTATCTGTGCTAGTCAGCTTTAAATGGAAGTATAAAATAAAGGGCATTTAAACCTTAACCTGCTTTAATTCCCCAATGATCCTGGTTCTTAGCATGTCACATCTTCTCCAGTGCTCCATGCAAATCCTCAAATTCAGCTACAACTGCTGCAGTTAAATTCATCATGTTCATAGTATTTCCCACTCCTGGCTTAGGGAATATCACAAATTCTGAAACAAAGTGAAAAATCTTGGTGCACTATCTTTCTGAAGAATTGAAGTCACTCTATTCCCTAATGCCTATGTGAAGAGGAGCTATTTATTTATTGGTTATTACCTTAGAAAACTAATAAATATAGATTTCAGCCATAGTAAAATCACTTCACTAATAGTAAACCCAGTACTGAATAACAAGATGTTTTACAAACTTGGTAAAATGCTAATTCATAATAAAAAGCCCATATTGCAGCACCTCTCAGATTTGGCCTAGCTGTCATGACAGCAGCCACAGTGGGCAGAGGCAGATAAGGGGTTTGTGGGATCCTGGGTCAGAGCAGGTGGGGGGGCCCTTCGCACCCCTTCTACATACAGTCCCCATCTTCCTCCCCAGGCACACTCTCTGGGAAGCAGGGCATGGAAGCTTGTCCTGTCCACCTCGCACTCCTGCAAGACCCTGTGCCCTGACCCAGCTCCCCAGCAGGAGCACTGGATGGGTGCGTGGAGTGGGTTGGGTTACTCATTTTTCTGGGGGCCCAATTGGCCAAGTGCCTGGGTAAGAACCTTGTTGGGTCAGTGTTAATCTGCTACTGAGTAGGCCAAATCTGAGTGGCATGCTACCTCCACTCAAGGAGCTGGGGCCAAACTGTAGTGATGTTACAATCCTAGAAGTGGGAACAACTGAAGCAGAGACCAGCTCAGCCAGCCTCTTGGCACAGGAACTGCAGGAACCACCATTGTGGAATAAGTGCCTGGCAGGTCCCAACCCTCCAGGGGTGCAGGATCTGATCAAAACCACCCCAGGGCCTCTAGTCTCATGCTGTTTACTGAGTCACGACAGGCCATAAATGTTTATTAATGGATCCTCAGTCTAAACAGGGTTAACCTCTGGATTAGACCATTGGCTTGATCTGCCATAGTATTTTCTGTTAAGGGGAGCAAGTTGGCATATTCCTCTTCCTTTTTCCCATTAAAGTAATATGAGGTTGTCAGAGTCCCTGGGCAATACTCTCGAACTGCTCCCCACTGAAGTCAGTCAGGACTCTGGTGAAGCCTGCTCTCTGAGAGCAGACAGCTCCATGGCAAGAATCTCACATGGCTTCCACCTTCCTGGGTCTGACCTTGGAGCATTCCACATCCTCTGCCTCTGTGCACTTCCCACAGTGAGCCCACACAAGCAGGGTCCTGGTGAAGCCATGGGGTCCCGCACCCCAACTCTGCAATCAGACATGACTCCCAGCTAGTAAAATGGGTTTTAGATGAAAGAAACAGGTTTAAAACTGAGCTTGTAGGTACAGAGAACAGGACCCCTCTGCTGATTGTCTTGCAGGGGCAGTGAGCCAGACAACCCCATCTGGGCCTCACTCCATGTCCTTAGCCAGCTCCAGACTGACTCACTCCAGCCCTTCCTCCCCTTTCCTGTCTCTTTCCTGGGCCAGGATGTCACCTGATCCTTTTGTTCAGCCCCTTTAGCTAGCACCTGCAGGAGGGAAGGGCCCAGACCATCAGTTGCCTGGAGATAGGGCATTGGTCCTCTGCTCTGCAACAATCTCAGCCCTTATCCCACTGCCTAGAGACTTAGAAATGATAGGGGAAACTGAGGCACTTAGTATCCAGAGAACATTAAGCACATTCCCACCCTGTCAGAGGTAACACTAACATCAGTCTTGCTTTCTTCTAGGAAGACTATGTGAACAACTAGAACTAAAAAATGGCATGGTTCATTCAAAGGATCTCCGGATTGGTGCAACAGCAGACTTCTCCTGTAATGAAGGGTGAATGTTAAGTTGCTGCTTTGGGCTAAATAACAGAACCTAGACTGGTGTAAAACTGCTGGTGAAGTCTGGCAAAATGAATAGAGCCTGATTATCTTGAACATAAGAGTAGTGTGCTATAAATTTGTAGACATGGGCTGGGTCCTTAAGAATTACATCTGACTTTCAAAGGAGTTGACAGAAGCTAGCCACTCATGTTTGTCCTTCAGTGGGAGCTAGGCACTTAACTTGCTCAGGTGTTTTTGAAAATCCCAGCCTAAACCTTCAGCTGGTCATCCCAGCAGCTGCTGGATCATGAGTCAAAAGGGAAAGTGGCACTGGAAGGATAATGTGGCACTTGCTGATTGATGCCATCTCTGCCATGTTATGGCGGCTGTTGGTCAGTCCAAGTGCCTTGAAATGGTGCTGGGGTTGTGAGGCAGGATATTGCCCAAAAAGGTAGCACCAGGCAGAGTAGGAAGAAGTCTGCGTCTATAACAGCAAATATTTGTTTGTCCTTTCATTGTAGATAGTGGTGGCTATCAGGGTAGTGTCAAGTTCAGTGGTTGCTTTTGTCCATATGGGTTATGTGGCAAGCCTTGGGGGATCATAACTGGGTTGTGGCCTCATTCCACTGAGCAGGTGCTTTCTGGGTGTTCTGATAATTGAATAGACTGCGTTGATGGGGACTAAAAACACAACCAACAAGTGCAGGTGTTTTTCCTCCACTGTATCATAACCCCTGCTGCCAGGTCAAGCCCTCTAAAGTTAAGTTGTCTGGGAAGAGGAATCAGATGTGTCTGAGTAAAAGCTGACTCCTAGTCTGAATGAAGAGTGGGTGGGGGAGGCAAGGCCCTTATGGTGGCTGACTTGCCAAACCCCAGGCAAGTTAAATGCCTTTTCCTGTGGATTGGTTATTAGCCTGCCTTCTCAGTGAAGTAGGTTGATCCACAGTTGAACGATTTCTGGAGGCAGTTTCTTCACAGTAGCCTGCTACATGGAGTGAAGGCCTTGGATTTGTGCAGGCCCATGAGGCTGAAGGGTACTGATTAGGTCTTGGATAGTTAAGATGCTCAAGTTTTGAATATGGAAGGGAGATGGGGTCAGGTAGGTGACTTCTCTCCATTGCTTCTGTCAGGATGGGTTGTCTTTAGGTCTGATTTTTATTTTACAAAACAATGCTAGGGAGGTAAGGTAGGGTGAGCTGCTTAAGCTGAGTCACTGACAACTGGGCACTCAGGGAAGTGGTCTAGTACTGCTGCAGATAAAGCATAGTAATTCTAAGGTGTCGAATAGCACAGCTCATATTCCAAACACACTCCTACACATCAAAACATAAGATGAGGCACAGCGTCCTACCCAGCAAAGCCAACCCTTTTTCCATGTGACAACACTGAGCAGACTAATCATGTTTAAAATAACATGGTTTCCTGGGCATTAAGTTCCATAGCAGGCTTGATAGGACTCCTCTTCTCCCTGTTAGATATTTGCACTTCTTACTAGTATCTCCAATTTAGAAGCATCACTTGTTCCCCTTTGCAGAGAACTAAAAGCATTCCAAGCATCTGATTAGTGTAGACAAGTGGCAGCATTTTCTTGCTGACAGTTCTGTAAGCTTGTACTCACTGGTTTATAGGTCTAGTTTGCCTTTAATTACTTCATGTTTCTTGGTTCTATGGTGTTTCACCTATCATGTTTTATAATAGAGGAGACTTTGGTCAATCATTGTCTCCACCTACTGGCATAAAGAAAAGGTTCCATCTTTCTGAACTGTAACCTAGTTCTTTGCTTGCTTCAGTAATGAACTTGAACCTTTTTTCTTTAGGTATAGATTAATTGGACCAACTTCTACCCAATGTCTGCTTGCAGGAAATGTAGTTTATTGGAATAAGGCGGTTCCACTTTGTGAAGGTAAACTAATTTGATTCTAAGAACAGTTATGTCTGGAGACCAATGCAACATAGGTAGAGCTACAGAGGAGTCTTTTTACCCAAATAAGAGTAAAACTTGAGGATGTATGTTTGGGGAGAAAATGGAATCCTAATGTGGTTCACCTTTGGTGTTTGGATAACTCCTGTAGAATCAATGCTTAAAAACAAAGTCCCTTTTAGATTGTTTACCTGAAATTGTTTAATATTTAGAATCCAACAGGCCTCATAGCACCTCTTCACTATTGTATCTGTGTAATCCCTGCTGTTTGCTAAGTAAAAGGCATGAGAACTTGAAGATATCTTGACCCTTCCCAAATCTATCTGCTTAAAATCTGAAGCGCTCTTAGAGTGAATCACAATTTGCCTCTACCTTAATTTGATCTCTTGCATGCTTTCTGGGTTTGGTCTGTCAATCATGCTGCTGTCTAGTCTAGAATCAGCTGCTGCCACAAGCAATGTCCTAGCTTAGTTTTCTGCTGGTGGACCAATACTATCTCTAAGATGCTGGGCAAGAAGTTCTGGCTTCTTGAGGCTAATGTTGGGGAGGGGTATGCTCTGTTAAGCTCGTCTTCCAGAGGTGGTGTGTTATGGTGCATCCGTGAGCAATGGAGGTAATGGGTTGGGTCAAGCCTAAAAGCAGAAAAACCTTCACAGTCTGAAAGGGGTATTGCTTCAAATGTTAATGTTAAGTATGCTTCCCAATAGCTAAATAGCTTTTTGGGGGTGTGGAGGGGGAAGAGCTGAGACAACTCTTTATTCCTTAATGAAAACTCTTCAATTCACTTTCAATGGAAACTTTAATTTTCATGTTGACATTCTTTGCTTCAGCAATACCCTGTCATCCACCTCCTGATATCACCAATGGAACCCATACTGGTCAGAGTGTAGAAGAGTTTTCCTTTGGCTCTGCAGTAACTTACAAATGTGACCAGGGCTTCTCTCTCATTGGAGAGGCCTCCATTCATTGTACAACAAAAGATAATCTCAATGGAGAGTGGAGTGGGCCTGCCCCTGAATGCAAAGGTTGGTAATATCTGTTTTTATCCTCCTATCTCCTCTCAGGAAAAACTGTATTTTGATTGCTAAGCAAACCCATAAACCTGAGAAGTCTGTATTTCACATAAATGAATATCTTGAAAACTAGTTACTATTGGAAACTCAGTCTCTGAGGAAGGGATGTCACTTCATAAATTATTTCTGGAAACCATTTTGCCTCTTGTCTCCTTTCAGCATTCCACGATGACCACAGGATGTACAAGGCTGCAGTTAATTCTCATGTCAAATGGTTCTCTTAGTAGAGAAACCCTTAAATTAAGGTTTTGCTTTTATGCCAGTCCCCTACTATTCGAGTGCTAAAGTGGGAGGGGGAAGACATACTAACAAGATAGTTTGGCAGAACTCTGGGAGTGCTCCTTGGTGGTGAAGGCTTGTGGTCTTTTGGGGAGTTGTGTGGGGGGAATAATGATCCTTGTACAATCCTCAGTTGGCTTCTGCAGTGCAGTGTTCATGCACACATTGCCTTTAGCTAACAATGTTTATATACTTGATATCCAAGCAGCTCCACCATCTTAGGCTTATTCTTAATGGGTTGCCCATCTTAATAAATGGGATTGAGGCTTTTAGAGGCAGGGTTGTCAAGTTAGCAACCCACCTACATCAGATAAGCTCCCAAAAGCAGGAATATGAATGTAAGCTACCTTAATGGCTTTAAGAGCAGCTCATGACTAGAGATGCTGCAGTGTAACTGGTGTTAAATGTTTGAGTGTCTACACAGATTGCACTTGTGGAGTGCATGAGCCCTGTGTGTGCAAGATGAGATCTTTTGAATAGCTGTGTCCACTGGGGTGGTGTCTTCCCTGGATACCATCTTACCATGCATGTGAAGGTATAAAGGTCAGAGCACCTCATCTGTTGGGTGAAGACCCTTGTCTGTCTCTTCTGACTGGATTATCTCCAAGCTGCAAAGTACCCTCCTTCACCATACATTTCCTGACACAGATTGCCCAGGGACACGTTTGCTTTCTCTTCAGAAGGTTTTTAACAGGTATAATTGCTACAGTTATACATACAGCACAGTTCTTCCTAGGCAGATGTACTTTATTTTTAAGGTAAAAAACATTAGAGAACATGCAGCATACTAATAAGCATCCCATATTTAACCCCACTGCATCCCTTGAGTCTGGCAGGCATAGTCAATGTCTCTCCCAAGGGGGGATTCCTTCTGGTTATTCATTCATCACAGCTCTAGCTCCAAACACCTGATCCTTCCAACTCTTTCCAAAGGATTGGAGCCCTCCATGGACAAGAGGTTCTATCCATTTGCTGATCAGGACAAAAGCCCTGAGGCTGTTAAAGACCAAGCTATTTATCCAAAAATGCTTTCAGTCCCTGGAAACTTGAGTTTGAACTGGTATATGCACCTTTCTGGGGGCTTGCTTCAGAGGCTAATAACCAACAAGTACACTAGCATCTGCCTCCCTCTAGAGAAGGTACATTCAATGCCACTATAGCCTCACAATTGCATTGTAATACAATGGACCCCAAAGGTATTAACCCTACTTAAATAAGATTAAACTTCATTGAATGAAGTTATTCTTAATTCGTACAGTTTATTCACGATGTTCAGTCTCATCCATCTCCAGGTTTCTGATTTCCAGTTCAGCTCTCCTGGTATCATCCCTTAAGTATGTGGTGCCCTCTGGATGCAACATCAGAATTCATGAAACAGCCTGACTCCAAAAAGTGGGAATAACCTGCCAGTAGTCCCAATGTCATTGCAAATCCAGTGCAGAAGAAACCATTGGCTGCAACTGCCCCTGGAGACTGAAGATTAACCTCTTAACCTCTTCCTAAAATTTTTTTAAAGGAAATCTGAATGTTCCTATGTGGCATGGTTTTCAGTGTGTTGCCTGGGAAATACATTAGCTGTCTTAAGTGCACTAGCTTTGGTGGCTGCTTGTCTCAGACTTAACATGAACCTGTGTGCTTGGATGCTGTGCCCTGCTCTAAAGAGGCTGCATTTCAGGGTTCCTATGAAGTGCAAATCCATGTAGAAAAGCCCTGTGGATCCTTCAAGATGGAAGTCACTATAGGAATATAGGACGGTGTTAAGGAGCAAATTCTGCTCTTCATTCCACCAGTGAGAAATCTCAGGTGACTCCATTGACTTCCATGTACTTGTCCCTTGCTACAGAGCCTCTGACTGCAATAAAGTGAAGAGATTTTTACCAAAGTGTGCATTGAACAAACTGCATGTTAATTATCCCAAAAAAGCATCTGTGCTCTGTTGCCTTACCTGGTGACACCTCCATGAAATGCCAGTTGTCAAACACTGAATAGGATTTCTGTGTGTAATTCAAATACCTTTTTTTAGGTCTTGGTTTTGTAGAATGGTGGGACTGGAATCTAATGCCTTGTAGGTGTTGGTTGGATCACTTGATAGTCACTCTGAGCTGAATCCTGAAAGGTGCTGAACACCAGCTATTCCAATTCACTTCAGGTTTGGCTACACTCAGTCATGGACCCCCGTTCTCAGAGGTTTACGGGGTGGGTGGTTTATGGGCTGTCTATAAACCAGAACAATTACAGTGGAAAAACTGAAGACCCTTTCCCCACAGTTTTCTCTTCTTTCAAGCAATAATCAGTATTCACTATGCATCTGCTCCTCTCAATGAACTCCTCTTCTGCATTTGCTTTTCAGTTGGGTGTCAGAAGCCAGAGGTGCAAAATGGAAGTATGGTCAATGCATTGGATGAAAAAATGTGGTACAGTGTGAATGAAACCCTTCCTTTCAAATGTTCTCCTGGCTACCAGTTTTCAAGCCATTCCTACCAGCCTGCAACAGACACATTTAAAATTACTTGTTTAGCAGATGGCAGCTGGACACCATTACCCAAGTGTGTAAGTATCACTGTCCATTGGGCAGGGTGCATCAAGAAACCCAGTTTCTAATATAAAGAATAATAGCCATGCTTTTCTTTTAATGAAGAAAAGACTTGACTTCATGAGGTCTTTGCAATCAAATAGGGACATGTGCCATTGATTATACCATATGGTGAAAAAACATTTTATCTGAAAACTATCCCTCACTACACAATCTTTTTTATAAAAAGCTGCCTTTTATAGCTGCTGCTCCATGCAAAATAAAATGTGAATAAATTACAACAGGAGGAAGACTTCCCTATTTCAAAATGATGAGGTTTTCTAGGCAATTCTAGTGTTCAGAATTAGACAGAGCTGAGCACACTGCAGTATGTAAAAGGACTGGTTCCTGGCCAATGCATTCGTCTATGCCAAACCTTGTTGCTCAGAACATCACTGTTTAGCAGTCAGTTTCTGTAGAATTAAATAAGATATGAGGGTTCACAGTGGCATTCTCAGGTCCTGAGGCAGGTACATGGAATACACTGAATGACAATTCAGACTCAAAGGAGTAAGCATACTTGAGAAGGCAAGTCCTTTATTTCTGCTTCATAAGCATGTTCCATCTTTGTTTTACAGAAAAAAAGCACTTCTGGTGTGTGTGAGATGGTTCCTGAGAACAGAGAGTTCAGAGAGTGTGGTATGTCCCTGGAGATGGTGAGAACTCTTCTGGAAGTACAGAAACTCTATCTGGAGATTGAGAAACTGAAGCAGGAGTTAAAGTCACAATGAATAGCTGAGACTAGTGATCCATATTGTGATACTCTCTCCCCTTTGGATGCAGTTCATATAATTACATTACACATGGGATGATTCTTACTGATTTCATAGGAATTGCTAATAACTCAGAATAGGCAATAAATCAGGGATCAGATTTCCTTCCTGGTGGCTGCTAAGATTTTTTGTTTTCCCCTTGTTTCCACTTGATAACCTAGGGATTTCAGGTCCTTGGCTTTTAGGGGTTATAGTGAAGGATTAAATTGAGATTTTGTAACTTACTGAAGTTAACAAAGTAGCCTGGAAGCAAATTATCAGTTGATAAGCTTTAGATCCTATGCATAAGGGAATTGAAGTAACTTCAGCTTTGTAGACCTCCCTCATTGCTGCTTACATTAACTTTAATGCACCAAAACATACACCTTCAAAGTGGTGAATGAGTATTTAATGCCAGATTTCCACACCCCTTAAGTGCAGTGGTGGTGATAAAATCCTGCACCATTCTAAAAATGCATAGAGGCTGAAAAGCCTATTCTAGTCTGAATTAGTCAGCAGGATGCTTCCTTTTAAGGACACTCAGCCTTGCCAAACTGAACAGAGCTATTTTTGAACCCTTATCGGTGGCACTTCTCCTAATGTTGTGTGGCTGAGTACAGCGATAGAGAGCAAACTAAATTGTGGAGAAGCAGTTTCCCCATTGCCCAATAAATGAGTTATGTTCTCTAACCTACATCTATGACCAAGCAATGATTCCTGCCCTGCAGGGCTAAAATAAAATGCAATTATAACTGGCAGTTGTCTTTGTTATGACTTTGTCCCTTTGACTTTAAGGCAGGGAGATGCCCAGTGTGTTTAAAGGATCACTTCACTGAGAGGGAACTAGTTCCTCCTCCTCCAGCCCAGCGATTAGTCTGAGTGAGCCCATTGGGATGGACCCTTCCCCTCCCACCTAGAGTGGTCTAGGTTGAATTGAACTAGCAAAGTAGTGGAAGGAACCACCCTGCCCCCTGTGAAATAAGTAGGACATGCCACTTTCTAGCATTTTTTCCACTGATTTTTACCATTGTTGATGGACTGAGATCTGATTCAGCTACATTCTTGGGATAACAGCAGGGATTAATTTGGCTAATAGGGTAAATAGGAAAGATGGTAAATGCCTTTCTCAGAAATCATTACGCAGTAGAGGCTTTGATCAGGAAGGGTTAGCAAAGTAATGCTCTGAGCATGTCATCTGTGATTGTCCCTATGCCAGAAATGTAACAGTGCTGCAGTCTCCTCCAGTGAGAAATCTGTAAAGCCAGGAGTGGCTAATGGAAAAAGAACAGCAGAGTAACACCGTACAGACTCAGCCTTTGCAGGTGAGGGGAAGCTGTCTCCTTGGACCTGTCAGGACTATTGGGCTCAGAGTGGGGCAGGGGGTGACTTGTTATTGAGAGGGCTAGTGGTGTTAGGGAGCAGCAAACAATTTAAATCCACCCAGGGATCCTTAGGAGCTCAGCCCAAAGTTGCACTGACTCAGCACATCCAAGCTGCATGTCTGGCTGCTTAGCTGTGCTTTGGGGGAGTCTGGCTGCTTCTCACCTGTACTCTTCAGTGTCACATTGCAACATGCCCACACACCAAGGCAGTCACTCTAATTGCAGGAAGACTTGATGGATGGTCTCTTCCCATCATGGCTGCTATCCTGAATGAAGGTAGCAATGTGATCTTTTCTATGTGCCCATCAACCACTAGAGGCCACTCTAACAGTGCACAAAATGATTATCTATCCCACTATTCTGGGTCCAATCCCATCACCCTTATTTAGTAATACTTCATTGCACAAGCAGCCCCATTTGCTAATTTTTCTGCACTTCAGAAGTGTTAGAAGTAAATGTTGGTTAAATAGAGGGATACAGTCTCTAGCCCATTTCAGTTTGCTGTTCCTGTTAAAAATGGTTTGTCATGGTTACCTTTCCTGACTGATCATTCACTGCTATCTGTGAATGGAATATACTGAATGTTTGAGATTATCTGTATGCTTGTGTGAACTGGGCTGAATACTAACAGTATAAACATCACTAATTAACCAACTCAGGGTCCAGAATGGCAGCAAGGTGGATTTTTTTAAAAAAACCTGTTTGCTCAACACTGTACATGATGTAAATTGAGTGTCCCATCCCCAAAAATGTTTCTTATCCATAAGGCATGTGTTCAGCATTTATCACACTGGCATCTAACCAGTGGGTTAAGGTTCAGAAGCAGGCTGGAGCTGAACAGATGGAGGTAAGTGAGGTAAGTGACCTCACTGTACATTGCTATTGAAATGTTACATGGACAGCCCTAGAGGAAGCTTATTCTCTCACAAGTACAGCCTGGGTAGCAGCACTGTAAGCTTCCCCATGCTGCCCTTGGCAACATGCCCTAAATCCTGTCCTATAGGGACTACCTTTGAGACGGAAGGTCCATGGCCCATTCAGTGCCTGGTTACTGCTGGGATCACCAGCTGTGGGTTTTGTTTGTATTTGGCAAATTGAACCTTGCCATAAAACAGAAGTTATTGGAATTAATGTTGCCATTTTAATATCTGCAAGGTAGTTTTATCAAAGCTAATCCCTGCTATAGTGCAAGTAAAAACAAGCCATTAGAAATGCATAGATAAGCTATTTCCCATTTGCAATACACTACTCACCATGTCCTGTGGCACCTTAAAGACTAACTTAGTCTCTAAGGTGCCACAGGACTTAGTCTGGAATTGCAGAAGCGACAAACATGGCTACCCCTCTATTCTTGACTACTCAGTATGTTTCAGTGCTGATAAATGAGTTCACATTTCATGTTGTCTTCCAAGAAACCAAGTTTGAAAACATGACCTCACTTTCTGAGCCAGACACTCTCAGAGAAGCTGATGCTGAGTCTGAGCTCATAGGCAGGAACAATTTCTTGTTTGTATGTCATGGATTGTGATCTGCAAAGCATTGTTACCGTGGAAAAATATTTCATTTCAGGCAGTGTGGTTTGGTGTAGGTCCATTTCCAGAATGGACATCTTGAATTGGGAGGGAGGAGAAATTTCAGGAAATCTCCTTTCCAGGAACCTTGCCTGAGGAGTGGCTATTTCTTAAGTGGTGTGAAACACGAGGGGGAGGCAGAGATTCACACACTCCCTAGGATTCATTTGTGCAGATCATACCCTTGTACTCTATGCAAAACTAGCTCTGTACAGAGCCCATTGTGGAGATGACTTAGACCCACCCTAGCACTGACGCAAACAAGAAAGTGGTGATGGGAACAGTGTAAAATACTCTAACTTCTTAATCCCCCTGACCTAAAGCCCTTAGAACACTATGGTCAAAGAAACAAAACCAAGCCCTTCCTGAGAAGCGGGGGAGCTAATGGCAGCTATCAAAACTATTGAAGTAGTTCAGGGCTAGTGATAACTCTCACCAGCTAAATGTTCTGGTTGGCACTAGAGCTTTGTAACTGATGTCAGTCTGTGCCTACTTTAGAAGCCTCTGGGTTTTTCTTCTCACTAGGAGAGTATTAACATGGAAATCTTGTTTTGTGTTTTGCTATAGGTGAGGCTGTGAATTGCATCAGCATATGCTGAGCATGCAAATTTGGAGGGGGAGGCTCCCCATTCCCACCACCTTAAAAATCTGAGTCACATCAAGCAGGGGTTTTGCTACTGACATTAATGGGAGCAGGATTGAAGTGTCTAGTTACTAAGAACCACAACTCATCGCCATCTATGGAAAATACAGCTGCTGATCACCTCTCAGCATCTGCCCCTTCATGGGCATTTGTCACTGTCTAATGCCTCTTATTCCTTAGCTTTTTTCCCAAAAGCCATCCTGACATAACAGGTATTTTTGCTACTGACTTCAATGAGCACAAGGTCAGACTACTTTATCTAGTAAGCAAAGCACTTAAAGTGCCAAACTGAGCTGTATTTTTAACAAGTTGAGTAGGTACCTACATGTTCTCCCATGGTTATTAAGGGGAGTTGCACTGAGCCCCGGTGGACTATGCTGCCAGTATCCTGCCATTTGTCTTTGATTAAATTCCCTTAGAGTTAAACTAGATGGCTACATAGTTATTTGCTTCTTGTTGTTCTATCAGAGGGAACTTGCTTTTACAATGCTGAATCTCTCTAGTCCAAGGGCTGAATGTGGTTTAAAGAAGGATTGTTTAATGAGATTGGCGAAATCCTAGTTAGAACCAAATAGATCAAATGTGGAAAAATAAGTGGTCAAAGTGTTCAAAATTACCTGGGCAGTCTGACACTTAAATTAATAAAATGCTGACAAACACATTATCAATATTTATCCTTCTGTAATGTCTGAGGGGCACTATTATGCACATTCTTTTCTTAAAATAAAGACTGACTTTGTAATATTTTAAGTGGCTTCTGAAGAGGACAAGCAACAAGCTGGACATGAAGTAAAGCTAAATGCAGAGTAGAAATAAGGTGTAAATATTTAACTGAGGGTAAATAACCAGTGGACCACTCTGGGAAGCAGGAGATTAGTGTTTTTCACTCTACTGTCCATTCCCCAACAGATTTGCCAGGTGGATTTGAAGTCTGAATCTTTCTGTGCCTCAGGTTCCTAATCTCTAACCTGGATATAAGACCAAAGCACCTTCCTTCTGGGGAGGTGCAGGGATAAGTCTAATGTTTTTTGCACTTCAATGGCATGGGCAATGAGCCGAACCTCAGCGTGGGTTATAAACTGCTTTCCTGGGAATAGTCAGTTTTACTGAGTTGTATTTGTTGCAGGGTCAGCAAGAGAGAGTGCACCTGAGACTCAGGTATGAAGATAGAAATCACCCTCCCTGGGGGTTGGATGTGATCAGTGCTGTGTCAGTTCAGTAGAGGCACATTTCTGCTATGCAGTTAAGTCAAAACAACCAAACCAGATGTATAAACCATTTTGCCTGATGGCTCAAATGCTTCCCTTGACTCCTGGTTTTGGTCAGCAATCACCTTTTCTCTCTTCCTCCCACCCCACACATGCTGCCTTCCACTCTCGAGGTAGATGTCATTACAATTCTCAATGTTCTATATGGTAATGGTGTATAAATTTAATAATTTCTAAAGCATGTTAAGGTCCCTCATGAAGAAAGGTGCTACATGTGTCTTCTGCTATGAAAAAATGTTTCACTCTGAATTTTGAACTGGCTAGATGAGTTTCATGAAATCTTCATATCACCTTCCTTTCAAATTATATCCTGTAATAGGATTAACTCAAGATGCCATTAGTTAATTGATTCTTTGAAACCTTTATAATAGCAGAGGAATTCTTCTGTTTGCCTAGAAATTATTACACTGCCATTATAGCTAAAATTATCAGGGATGCATTTATTCTGTTGCCTTTTTGTGTTGTAGCTGGATGCTTTGTAGAAATACACATGTGCAAATGTACAGAATTTTCACATTACCCAAACTACTAATTTTGAACATTTTATAGTGCTGCAATTTAATTTCCCATCATAATTAATACTCATTGCAGCTAATTCTCCCATGTTTAAGTTTAATTGACCAGTGCTTGATCACAGGGGTTTTCTTTCAACAAGTGTTTTGCCTCTTTGCCTGTGTTAGGGCTTATATTTTGCAATATAGTTAGTAATAGTGGTAACAGTCTGGAGTGGCTACACTGCATTCAGCATATGGTGAAAATCTGACCTACAGGTTTGATTGTAGCGGTGCCCTTGGGACTGTCACCTGAAGGGCTGAAACTATGTCTGAGTCTATCTTCCCTGCCCCCTTGGAACTCCAGAATTCTCTCTCTCTGAGCCAGACACACAAGCCTACTGCAGCATTGACCCAGGCTCTGAACTACTTCCCAAAAACTGCAAACTGAACTGAAAACAGCTCAGCAAGTACTTCTATTTCCAGCACTCAGACATTCTGTTCCCAAGGGGATCTAGACATCAAATATTCTTTACTCTTACAACGCTTAGGCAGTGTAAACTCATAAACTATCTGCCCTCTATAATGCTGACACAGAGATGTAGAGCTGCTCCCACACCATTAATCATGTACATGGGGTTAATTAATAAACAAATGTGATAAGTTTAAAAAGTAGGTTTTAAGTATCTTCAAGTACTAAGAGACAGAACAAAGTAAGTTACCCAGCAAAATAAAACACCTTAAGTCCATTAAGAAACTGAATAGCAGTGAATCCTGCTTGCGGAGATGTTCTAATAAGCTGCTTTCATAGACTAGACTCCTTCCTAAGCTGCATCTAGTCCTTTCCACTGGTACAGGCCTTGTTGGTTCCAGCAGACATCTTAAGTGAAAAGGAAGGGATTTCATGTGACTGGGAGCCCCCTTTGATCTGTTCCACCCCCTTCTATAGCTTTTGCTCAGGGTGGGAATCTCTGGCTCTCCACCCCTTCTAAACAGAAAAGCCCTAGGTTTAAGATAGATGCCAGTAGCAGGTGACATGATCTGTATGACCTTATTCTCCATTCTTTCAGGGCTGGCCTGCACTTATCAAGGAAGGTTTGCAAGTCAACAGAGCTATTCACAACCAATTGTCCCAGTGAATGGGAGCCAGCAACATTCCAAGCCACCATTAATGACCCACACTTTGCATAGTTACAGTAGAACTTCAGAGTAAATTTCATATTTCTGGCTTCAGATACAAGAATAATATCTTCATACAAATAAGATTAACATAGATTATAAGCTTTGTAATACCTTACAAGAGCCCTTTTGTATACAGCATATTCCTGTTACATTATATTTACACTCAAGCATATTTCCATAAAACATGAAGTACAACATCACACTAGTATTGCACACACATTAGTGCAGCTAGTTGGAGCACCTCACATCAAATTTTACAATTAGATTTTGTTGAGATGTCCAGCTAGTGATACCACAACCAAGAAAGAAGTGTTTAAGTTAGGGTGACCAGATGTCCTGATTTTATAGGGACAGTCCTGATATTTGGGGGTTTTTCTTATATGGGCTCCCAACCCAGTCCTGATTTTTCACACTTGCTATCTGGTCAGCCTAGTTTAAATAGTGGTTTATTCCTGTAGCTGGCCCTAAGTGTTTCATTTTCTGGTCTGCTGCAAATGGATGAACAATAAAAGTCAGAGCAAAGAGAAAAATTAAAGCCTCTATTAAAGTGCACATACAACCCAGATGTTGATTTGTATCTGCTGGAAATTGGCACCCAGGGCAACTGGCCTCATCACCCATTCCTAGGTATATATTGCACTGCAGCTTGGTCCAAAGTTTGCCTTCTGTATCTATTTTCACTGGAGGTGTGATATGTTAGCACAATAGTTACACTGGTAAAAACTCTAATATGGATACAGTTACAGTGGTATAATTTATTCTCTTGCCCATCTGAGATTTGCTATACTGCTATAAACACCTTTGTACTGATAGAGTCTGATAGTGCAGACTCAGTTCTATCTGTGCTGATATAGTTAAATTGGCACAACTTTCTAATATAGACAGTCCCTGAGAGTCTGATCCTGAACACCTTCAATGCCTATGTAATTTCAAGTTCTCAATAAAACTAACTATAAATATAAAGAAAAAGTATCAGCTATCAGGTTCACAAAATGACCAGTGAATGTTTTCCACATGGAATTCTCTTTCAGGAACTTGGCTGTGTTATTTAAGGCTCAGGATGGGAATGTGTGTGAGGGGAGGAAGCGGACTGTGTACGTACATTTGTGGAAAGCTAAAAGCTACTTTGGCAGCTCAAAAGCTACTTTGGTATCTCTTGGATGATGTAGAACAGTCGTTCTCAACCTGGGGTATGCATACCTTTCAAGGTACGCAGAGGTCTTCCAGGGAGTACATAAACTCATCTAGATATTTGCCTAATTTTACAATAGTCTATATTAAAAAGCATTAACAAAGTCAGCACAAACTAAAATTTCATACGGACAATGACTTTATATTGCTCTGCATATTATACATTGATATATAAATAAAATATGTATATTCTAATTGATTTTAAAATTATGGCAAAAATGAGAAAGTCAGCAATTTTTCAGTAATAGTGTGCTGTGATACCCTTATATATTTGTCAGATTTTGTAAGCCAGTAGTTAAGTGAGGTGAAACTTTGGGGGTATGTAAGACAAAATCAGACTCCAGAAAGGGGTACAGTAGTCTGGAAAGGCTGAGAGCCACTAATATAGAAAGTGAGTGTTCATGGGTGGAACAGTGATCATGACAAGGCATTTCTAACAGTTCAAACCTTCACTGACAGGAAGTGCTGCGACTGAAAGATAAGACAAGAGGCATGGCCCACAAGGCACTGACCAGGACGTCGGGGCTTTAAGCCCACTTTATACCGCCCCGATTCCAGGCTCCTCCGGCTCTGAGGGCCTGTGCAGCTTCCTGTGTGCATTAGAGCACTGCACACCCACACAACTCCCATCTCTTCCCAGAATAGTCACAACCCCACAGAACCCTCAGCCACTTTCCCACTGCCGCTGCCAACGGGTTTCCCTGCGGCCAAGAATTCCAAACCCTGAAGTGCTCTGGCCACTTCTCTTTATGCCTTTGGCAGTACCCTACACCAGGGGCTGCATGAGAGGCAGCTTTCGGGTTCCATATGCCAGCATATGTTTTCCCTGCACTGGGAGAATCCCTCTGCGGACCACACCACTCCCTTGGCAGTCCCTACACGTTACAGGCATGGTGCAAAGCAGCCTGGAATCTGGCCTAATATGTCCAGCCTGACCCATTATATGCCAAGAGACAGATTCCAATTACATTTACACTGGTATAAAGCCAGTGATAACTCCAATGAAATCTATGGAACAACCTCATTGTGGAAAAGGAAGGAGGTAAAGAGGAACATAGGGAGGCTGCTTTAGACCACAGAGATGCAAAGGGGAGGTGGTTGTGCCCTAAGGGAATAGAGCCAAGAAGGAATCAAATGCTATAATCCTTCCCAGTATGAGGGGAAAAACCCCCACACTTCCCAGTCGTGCTGAGTATCTGGCTGCCTTCTTATATTCTGTAGTAGGGCTGATGAGCTTGACCCGCTAGCCTGCAGGAGCTTTAGGGCCTCTTGGTGTTTTGAGATCCTTCAGTATGAGAAGATGTAGAGGAATATACAGTGTTAGAAAATGAGGTTGGTTTTAGATCTGTTCAGAGGTCTTGTGGACTGAGCCTTGCTCGGTGTGCACAAAAGACCTGGGCAAACCCACAATCTCACCTCCCAATCTGGGATTGTATCACCCCCTGCAACGACAATACAAACTGGATGTTGGTCTCTGGTCCAGTAACATTGGGAAGCTGCAGGGCCTGTGATTACTCCCCTAAAAGTGTAGGTATGTAATATAGCTTGCTTATTTTAGATAGATTCTGTGTGACTCTGGATTGGAGCCTTTGTTCTCTGATTGTAGCTCAGGAGGAGAAGGACTAGAGATAAGGTGGTGCTCTTTGATTATTTTGATTAATTCCATAGCTCTTTGTTTTTAGTGTACTTACATGTAATCTCTTGTCATAGGATCAGCTATAAAACAAATTGCTAATAATGATCCAGGTTTTATTAAAAAATAAGCCCCTCCTTTAATCTCTCTAAATATGAGGTTTGCATTCATGAAGCTTAAAGCACAGTTGTGTGACTGTGGCACAGAGTAGATTTGCCACGTGCAAACTACAGTCTGCTAGGATTTCAAACTCTGTTTTGTTTCCAACAGTCTCTTTATGGCCAAATTTTAGGGCCTCTTATCTGTCTTCCTCCACATCTCATTTGCTTTTGACACTTTCAGACATGCTGTTCTTAAAACTGTTTTCTCCCTTGATGTTCACTCATGATTTTCCTACCTTTCTCTTTGTGCCTTCACTATTTTTGTGTGTGTCGGGGGAGTGGGTTCTTCTCTCACTTCCACTTTCATTGGGATTCCCACATAACTCTGCCTTTGGCCCATTTCTCTTTTCTCTCTGCACCTCTTAGCTAAACCATCTCATCTGTTGACATGGTTGGTGTTGCCGACCAGCTTTATCCTGATGACTCTCAACTCTACTTTGCCAATCATGACCTGTTTCCCTCCTCCAAATCCTGCATTTCAGCTCTTCTTTCTGAGGCTTCCTCGTGGATATTTCGCTAATAATAGTTTAAACTTAACATGGCCAAAGGGGACCCCTGGATGTCATGTAATGCCAATAATTCCTTGAACTTGCCATTATCAGCTATCTAATTCCCTGTAGGCATCATGGCAAAAGTCAATCACCAAGAGGTGGAAATGGGGGAGTGGCCTTGCAGATGAGTTAATTTAGGGTCTTTAGGCGTATTAGTGTGGAGAAAGTCATACGCTTGTTTTCAGCGAGCAATGCAAACCAGGTGAGAAGTAGGAAGGGGCTGAGTTAGGCAGGCTACTGTTGTCAACTGGTAGAAGCTTGAACCTGATGCTATGGAGCTGATGGAAGATAACAGTCCATACGTGGGCAAGGAACACTATCTTAGTGGCTGCTTTTTGAATAAACTGGAGAGAGGCAAGGTAGGTGTTGGGCAGACCCAAGAGGAGTGTGTTGCCATTGTGGCATTTATTTTTAAGTTGTTATCTCAGCCAACCCTGAATGGAATTGCCTGGAAGGAGGCACATCTCTAACCCGAGCGTTTTCTGCCTGAGTTTCCAAAGGTCTGCTGCAAACAGTGGCAATGTTGGAGAAAATCACGGGACTCTTTTATAATAGACATCGCCACCCCCCATACAGGGTTCACTACCAGCTGTGAGTTTTCTGTGAGTTAGAAATAAAGGGAACAGGCTGTGAAACTGTAAACACACCATTTCCCCATCTCTCTTAACTATCATGTTACACCCTGTCTTACTAAACGAGCTTAGCTTTTGCGGTCAGTTCACAGTAACAACTCCACCCTGAGTTCCAAAGGAAGCACAAGTCTGAAATAAGATGCTGTTAGTTAAAATGTAGAATAAATGCGAGCTCAACTCCTGCAAGCCGTACCGTGTGAACAGACCCTGTAGTTGCGAGGAGCCCTCCTGAAATCAACCGAGGTTCTGCAAAGGCAGCACAGGGCCAATGTCTCTTTAGACAAGC
Source organism: Dermatemys mawii (assembly GCA_007922305.1). NCBI lineage: Eukaryota > Metazoa > Chordata > Testudines > Dermatemydidae > Dermatemys > Dermatemys mawii. The sequence continues at coordinate 7,396,282 of ML677412.1, read as the reverse complement.
ACCTAACACATGTTTGTGTGGTACAAAATGTCCTGTTCTTCACCATGCTGCCTCCAGAAGCTAGTTTTTCAGGGTGCAGCATCAAAACTACAATCAACTAGTGCTTCCTTATAAGAAGTACAGTAAGATCAAATACTTCTCCAGAGCCAATTCTCCAGTGGTATAGAGACTATGTAGCGACTATAGACATATTTCAGTAGATAAAAACTCTGTATAGATCGTAAAACAAGTTTTTAAATTCAATAAATGTTTAACTGTGCTACTGATGGGGTGTTTATTATAAAGGTGCATTTTTCTTGCAAGATTTAAAATATTTGGTTCTCTTTCTTGGGTTACCACAAACAGCACTGAGTTTTGTTTAGCAAAATGTACAAATCTTTCCACAGGTAAAGAAACTATAGTTGCTGAAATCTGTGGGATTTACAATGTCTTATCTGGGGTGTCCTTTTTTAAAAAAATTAAAGGAATACTGAATAAAGTTCCTGACTCTGTTTTCATACTTTGTTACTAGAAATTGTCTGGTTAACTATTTAAAAGTGAAGTTAAAATCTAGCTCTCTGGCCTGATCCAATCACTGGCTGCTCACAGAACAGAAGGAAGTTTGCCTCTTTGCTGTTGCAGATAAACTACTTCACTAGGGTCCACAGATTTCCTAACCAGTCTGAAAGGATGTAATCTGGAGGAGTATTCCTGTCTGGTCCAGGACCCACAGGATGTCAGAAGAAGAAAGTGAGCTCAGATCCCTACTCTGGCTTCAGCTGCTGCTCTCCTACTGTCCCTAACACCTGTTATGTTATGAACAGGAACATTAAGAAGGTTGGCACTGTGAAAACAATGCTGTTTTTCTAAATGGGGAAAATACAGGCACTCAAGTGTGGCCAAGAGGTCAATAAAGAGGCTATTGTGATACATATTTCCAAAGCTACTGGATATTTAACAGGTGTCTTTAACTGAAAGGCCATAACGGAAAAGGTAAGAAGGGATAGGCAGGGAATACATAAAGGTTTTGAATCGCGTTTCCTTGTGATAAAGATATTAGCCGTTTGAGGTAGTTAAATAGCCAAAGTTTTAAACTTGACAATTTGCCATTGCAGATAAAATCTTTGCATCCAGGATCCGGAGAGGATGAGATGAATGGGTGTGAGGGAGGAAGGTGGTTACGTAGTTAAAGCATCAGCATGGGTGTTGGGAAATTGTGGGTTCTGCTTTTGGGTCTACCACAGATTCACTGCATTCTTTATTTGTGTTAGTAGAGGGCCAAGGGGCCTTAGTCAGGGAGCAGGACCTCAATGGTTAGGTGCTGTTTAAATATAGCTTCCAGTCTGTTGTTACACATGCTCACCCTTAAGAAATGCTGGATTTAACTCCTTGGTGCTTGACTTTGCAACCTAAATCCATTTGTACTGAATACAATTTCCTAGTATTTTTTAAAAAGCGAACTAATTCTGTTATGTACAACTAGAAACCCCTCCCCTGCAAACACTATCCCAGAAGGCTACGAGATCATCTATAGAACTGACTCTATTAGCTGGCAGCAGGAGAAGATTGTTATCCCAGGATAGCTCATCAGCCACTGGGTTCCTGTGTTGATTTGGGCAGAGCTCAGTCCAGCTCTTCTCTCACCACCATCACCTCCTGCATGGACTGGGATTGGACCTGCCTAGATTGGTTCACCCAGCTTGAGGGATGTCCTGGGTCAGGTACTGACTTTGAGAGAGTGATTGAATGAAGCTCATCCTGCTTCTTTCCTTCCCTGCCCTGTGGCAGCTCCCAGACATTCCAACGCATGGGCTCAGTCTTAGAAGAGCCCTGTGCCATTATTGTGACAGGTTGAACATTTTCCTGGGCATGTTTCACTGCTCGGTGTAGCAGTTGCTAACTCAGCCCAACCCGAATGGAATTTGGGGAGGGGGGACAAGAAAAGGCCCATCCCTAACTCGGGGGTTTCTTTTTGACCAGTTTCTAATGCAGCAACCAATGGCCATATGGAAATGTCCCAGAAATGGAAAGTTCACATAATTCACGGCCCCCTCCAGTCCTCTTCTCCACGACCCCCGGGGGGGCAGTGACACAAGCTCCGCCCCCATCCCCTCCCGGCCACGCCCCTTCTTTCCGCCCCCTTTTCTCGCTGTCCCTCGCGCTCCGTCCCCCCGACGGGGCTGAGAGAGCCGGAGCGAGAGGTCGCGCCCTTGAGACTCCGCCGCCGGCCCCGCCATGGTCTCGGCTCCGCGCTGCCCGCCCGGCGCCCGCGGGCTCCTGACGCTGCTGCTGCTGCTGCCCCTGCCCGGGGCTCGCGGTGAGTCGCGGCGGCCCCAGCAGCGGGCGGTGCCCCCGGGGCTGCGCGGGGCCGGCGGGCGGGGACCTGCTGCTGCCCCGCGCTGCCTGCGGGCGCGGGGGCCCCGGGGCAGCGAGCGGCGCTGGACGGGCCGGGGGTCCCGATGGGAGTGGGCGGGTCCGTGGGCCGATGTCTTGTCTTGGCCCCGCTTCTGCTAGCGAGAGACAAGCCCCGGCGCTACCCAGAGCCCTTCCCCCGGCCGGGGACCCCAACTCCCCGCCTGCAGCGTGGCTGTGTGGGGCAGGGTCTGGATGGGACCCGAGGTACCTGTGCGGGGAGCCCTTGGCTTCCCTCCGGCTGTGCTGGTTCTTGTCCTGGAGATGTGGCTTCTCTGCCTGGTTTTAGCGTAATTAACTGTCTCATGTCTCCCTGGGAAGTGGGGAGAAGTTGTTGACTCCAGGGATGATGCCCCCAACACCTGGGTGTCTTATAAGGAATCGGCCCAGAGCTGGCAGCTGAAGTCTTGTGAGCTGATGAGATGGGTCCTGAGAGAGGACAGGGTCAGCCAAGGAGTGCAGGCTAACGAACGCCCAGATCAGACAGGAATAAGAGAGAGAATTTGATCAGTGAGCTCAGACAAGAGGAGGGGGATGGATGAGACTTGTCTGGGAAGGAGCCGTTATAGAAGTGGAGAGGCTGGAGGATGCTGTTAGAAGGCAGAAACACAAGGCAGTGCCCAAAAGAATATCTGCAGTGGGTCTGGCCAATGGTCAATCATCATCTACAGCAGTATCCTGCTTCTGATAGTAGTCGGTGCCTGATGCTTCACACGGAATGAACAGAACAGGGTAATTACAGCGTGATCCATCGCTGTCGTCCAGTGCCAGAGTCTGGCAGTCGGAGCATATGGTTGTGCCCCGACCATCTTGGCTAATAGCCATTGATGGACCTGCCCTCCATGAACTTCACTAATTCTTTTTTGAACTCAGTTCTGCTTTTGGCTTCACAACATCATGTTCACTGATGTTAGAAGGGAAGGGAGGAAAGGATGGGGCAGTGGTTGAAGGGATTGGTGGGATCAGAGCATGGCTTTTGAGACTGGGGGAGACTGGAGCTTGTTTGCATTTGGTTCTAGTGAGATGGCAAAGTGTCAGGGGATCTGCTGTTGTGAATGGCACTCCAGGCATGTTGGCTGGGCCAAAGATTATCCATCTCTAAAACTGTTCTGTAATCCTCACTGTTGTGTGTAGGAATTTTACGGGTCAAGGAATTAATTGGTGGTGTGGCTAACAGGGCAGTACAGCTAATGCCTGTGGACATCTTGCACTGCGCAGTCTCAGAAATATTAAGGAAATTGAAATGAGTAAAATTAGTTGAATTTTTTCTTGTTTGTCTCAGCGATGTCGTCCAGTGGTACGTTCACTTGCGTGTTAGGAGGCAGAGCTTTGAAATATTTGTAAGCGAGAGAAGGAGCAATTCTGGGATTGGGCCTCTTTTCTTTTAGCCTGTTTTGCCAGATACTAACACTGTAAAAGTCACTCTAGTCATCTTGTGGCATCTGACATATTTCTGTGAGTGACAGGGCTGCTGATATGATTTTCAGAACAGTCAGGTGAGAGAACTGACAATTTTTCCTTTTGCAAAATTCCTTTTTATACAGTGTCTATGCTGAAAAAAATCCCAGGTACCCCGGAAAACCTCCCCCCAAATAAACCTAGTGATTGTGAGGGGGAGAAATATCCATCCTAGCCCTGAGGGCAGTGTCCATGGTGGTCAAAAGAAGCTTTTGTTTAAGGGGCAAATCTCTCCAGCTCGAGTTGACCCACTAGCTGGCCCATTTGGTGTGTGGGTGGGAGCTGGAGAGTTGCTGAGGCTGGAGCTCGTCATGCAGTGGGGACTCAGCTAAACTGTGCTGCTAATCCACTCGTTCTCTGCACCTCCATCCTTCTTCTGTAGGGTGGTTGCTCTCGCTAGGCTAATTCCTGTTGAGATAACTTGACCTAGCACAGCAGTGAGGACAACCCTTGACTTTCAACCCCTGGCTGTGGGAAGCTTGTCTATTCTCATAGGCTACTGGAAAACCTGAGGAACCCCCCACAATGGGGCTCATCTGGCCTGTGGCAGGTCCTTGCGGCATCTAACGCATGTCAGGATCCTTTTCAACAGAGGCAGCTGTGTGAAATTATTTAAAGTAAATCTCTCTCCTAGTATGTTCTTATGTTTTTCTGATAGGTCTGTGTGGGGCACCGCCAAAGCTCCGTCGTGCCGTCCCCCGTGATACTGATCGCACAGAGGGCTTCCCTATCGACACACAAGTGACGTACAAGTGCCACGATGGCTCTGTTAAAATCCCTGGAAAGTCAGACACTGTCGTTTGCCTTCCAAACTCACAGTGGTCAACCATTGAAGAGTGTTGTGGTCGTAAGTATTTTATGTTCTCTGGAACAAATTTGCTCGGGCCACCCTTCCCTGATGGGAACGTCAGACTTTCCCCCACTGAATAGGTCTACTCAAAATTTGCTTTAATGACTAGTTTCAAATTCCTTACTGGATCCAATGAATGAAAGAAGATACAATGAACCTGCTTATTAAAGAATCTTGTTGCAAAGCAATTTGGGAGCATCCATTAGTGAGACGACTTGTGCTTGATTCAGGAATGTGCGGTTTAGATGGACAGAATGGGAAGTAATGTTATAGCTGACTTTTGACTGCACAGAAATGTGTGGGGAAGTCTCCATCCTCGGGATGCTCAGACAGTTCTGCTGCATCACCAGTCAAATCTGAAATAAAGCTGTGTCAGAAATGATTTACCCACATAGAACCACTTATATTACAATATTGCGTAAAGGTCCCAATGGAGTATCATGGGCCCCTTGTGCTATGCTCTGTACAGAGATAGTATAAAGACAGTTTGTCCCCTAAAGCCCTGGTATTCAAACTGCGGGTCGCGGCTCAGTACTGGGTCGTAGAATGTCAGGCACCGGGTCACGGCGGTTCTGGTCAGTACCAACAACCAGGCCATTAAAAGTCCCATCGACGGTGCTGCCCGGCTAAGGCAGGCGAGTCCCTTCCTGTTCTGACACCGCCTGGGGGAGGGGATTGGGGCACGAGCTTACCTCGGGCAGCTCCCTGTCAGCGGTGCAGTGGGGGTGTTAAGGCAGCTTCCTGCCTGTCCTGGCACGGCGTATCCTACTGCATCTCGGAAATGGGCAACAGCTGGTCTGGCTCCTAGGCTGGGGGGCCATGGAGGGCCGTATTTCCATTGGGCAGTTCCTGGGGTGCAGCACAGTCCACGATGCCAGGAGAAGCAGGAAGCTGCCTCAGCACCCCCAGTGCACCACGGACAGGGAGCTGCTCGAGGCGAGGCAAGCCTGCGCCCCAATCCCCTGCATCGTCCCTGAGCCCCCCAAACCCGCAGTCCCCTCCTGCACCCCAAACCCCTCATCCCTGGCCTCACCCCAGAGCCGGCACCTACAGCCCAGAGTCCTGACCCTCTCTCGCATTCCAACCCCCAGCCCAGCGCCCCCTCCCACATCCTGAACCCCTCATTCCTGGCCCTACCCTGCAGCCCTCACCCCTGTACTCCATCCCTCTGCCTCAGCCCTGAGCCCTTCCTAAACCCCTCATCCCCCGCTCCGTTGGGTCACAGGCGTCAACAATTTTCTTCAACTGGGTGGCCAGAAACAAAGGTGGAAAACCACTGCCCTAAAGAAGTCGGAAGAATCCAGATTAACAAGAAGATACAACAAATGGATGAACAAATGGGTGAAGGTGGCATGGAAGGAGGGCCCCATGTTTTTGTGGAGATTAGCTGTGTGTGCAGTGTGGCTGGCCTCGTTTCTGGCTTGTATAACATAGCAGGGGTCTCTAGGCAGTAGAGCAGAAATAGGGTTTTTTAGACATTAAGATAGCAGCTACAAATTATTTCAGGGAGCCTGTTTGACAGTCAAGGAGGAAGCCTGGAGGTTCTCTAGGAGACATGGGTTAAGAGGCGATGAAGTATGGGTATGCTGGGAGAGCTCTGCTGGTAGCTGACATCATGAGATGGGACATCGGGTAGGTAAGGCAGGGTTGTGATGCGATGTGCTTTGAAAGAGAGGCTAGGAAGCTTATTTTTGATGTGGTAAAGAAGGGAGTTCTGGTGGAGGGATGCACAGAATAGGGGTTGACATAACCTGAAAAAAGCCAAGTCCATAGAGAAGAATAAAAGGGACTGGATGAGAGCTTTGGCCCTCCTGACTGAGAAAAGCTGGATCTTGGAGAACTTCAGAAGGGAAAATGGCAAGATTTGAATATAGCCAGGACATGAGGGTCCATAGAAAGGGCAGAGTCAAAACTAATGTCCAGATACAGGCATGAGCACCTGAAGGAAGATAATTTTCTTCAATCAGTGGTGACGTGGAGAAGGAAAGATTACCGAGGGAACGCATGCTCTGTTTTTGCCATGTGCAGTTTAAGCTATTGTTATGGAATCCAAATGGAAGTTTTGTGTGTTGTCAATATAACGATCGCATCCAAAGCTGTGAGAGCAGATAGGATCCTGGAGATGGCGTGCAGACGGAAAAGAGGGAGGGCCGAGGAGAGAATCCTGGCAGATTGTCGCTGATGGAGTGATGGGTGGCGGGGGAAGTTTGAGGATCCACCAAACTAGACCTGAAAGTCCGAGATAGAAGAGTCAGGAGTAAAACCGTGAGAGGATGGAGTGACAAAAGCCAGTAGATGATGGGATCTAAAGAAGTAGAAATGCTTGATGGTGTCCAAGGCACTAAGAGGTCAATAAGAATGGGGTGGGGTAGAGGCCATGGGAATTATGTGAGACTTGAATAAAATGGAGAGGAGGGACACAGAGTGGAGAGGGTCACAAGGTTGGCGTTAAAGAAGAGAACTGTGTAGTGATTGTAAAGAGAATGTTCCTTTAGAATTGGAGCTGAGGAGTGTGGGGGAAATCTTTCTTTTTCTACATGCTTTAATCTACCAATGTCTTTCTCTCTCTTAGCTCCTGCCTTTTCTTTTTTACTTCTTAGGTTCTATCACCCGCGGCTTAGAGCAGCACCCGGTTAACTTTGTCCAAGTTGCTTGCCTCCCTTCCCCTAGATATTTTGTAAAGTGTCCTCCTCTAATACTCAGATGCTGTTCTGTGGCTGTACTGTAATAGCTGCTGCTGCCTCTAAATCATAAACTTTGGGGGCATGATACCTGTTATCTGTTTGGTACCCTTCCCTTATGTTACAGAGCTGTGCACATTTAGTGTTTCTGGTTTTTTAAAATATATATCTGTGTGTGCTTATATAGAAATAGAAATGTAAAAGTACAAATCTTTATAGCTAAATCCTTCAGACCCTGTGTCTTTTTTTGTTGTTGTTTTTTTGTTGCTAGCTAGCTGTGGTGCCCCACCTAGGTTAAAATCTGCTGCCTTAAGTAAGGAAGATGCGAACAACAATTACCATCCTAGTGTGAGCACTGTGAGTTACGTCTGTCGTCCAGGATATGAAGGGACCGAACTGACACCTGTCATTACTTGTCTTGAGAATTTAACATGGTCAGAAGCCCCTGAGTTCTGCAGAGGTGGGTATCTTTTTTTGTCACTTTTCTCTCTCCACTGAGCGAGTGGCCCTCTGTGAGCAGATGGGAGGGTTTTGTGTTCAGCAGCTGGTTCACATTTCAGCCCGGCTTGTCAATTTTAGTTTGAAAAATCTTTTTGTCAGATTTTGATGTTAAATTTCAATTAAGCTTTAAATGGAGAGAGAAAGCCAAGTGAGTAATATTGAACATTAGACACGTCTTGCAGTAGTTAACATTTTCACTGTGTTTGTTTTGCTTCCCAGCAACAATAGGAAATCACAAATAGTGCACAAATAGTTAATATCATACTGTGCTAAATATCCACTTAAAAATGGTGAGCACAGTATCCCTGGAAACTATACGTGAAGGAGAATAACAGTATTATTTTTGTTGTCATTAAAATTCACACATTTAAAAATTCTAGCCTCAGAGACTGCTCATTCAGCGTAGACTGCAATGAAACTGAATCACCGTATAAAAATAAATGCAATATTTAATAACTATCTGTACGGCAAAGTTGTTCAAATACTAAAATACAAAACAAAACTTAAATGGCGAATGGCCTGCATTATGAAGAATACCACAAGTTTTGGCAAAGCTACCTATATTAAGCCAAGTCTGTATCTGTTGTATTCCATGCAAAACCCTACATTAATACAGGATGAGAGGAAGAAGTCAACTGAGTGATCACCCTTAACTGCAGCATGGTTAGTGAACTAAGTGGACCGCGAGTCTGCCATTGCCATGGTCCGGGGTGGCCAAACGTACTGACATTTCAAGCCACATACAACAATCTTCAGAAGTTGAATAGCTGGAGCAGGAGGCATCTGCTGGAGTTCAGGGCTTCAGCCCGCTCCTGCTGAAGTCCTGAGACCCGCCTCCCTGCTGGGCAGAAGCACCTAGCCCACCACCCTGCTCCAGGGCAGAGGTCCTAGGCTCCTCCCTGATCCCCCTAAGTCTGGTAGGAGGGCTCCGTGAGCTGCACTTTCACTGTAAAAGAGCCACCTGCGGCTCATGAACCACAGTTTGGCCACCCTGGCCGTAGTCTCTTCTAAGTATGTTACGATTATTGCATCAACATAAGACACTAACACTGATCTTGTTCTGTGCCAGGGAAATCTTGCGGTGTTCCGAAAGGACCAGATCATGGCAGAGCTGTTGAGATAACAAATGACCTGTATGGTGCAAAAGTGAACATCATTTGTGATGAAGGGTGAGTGTTGGGCAACTGGTGCTGATTAATTCACCGAGCTTGGTCGGTGAACAGTGGAAAATTAATAATAGAAATTCTGATCTAAGTTAAAAACCTAATCTGAGCAGGTGCTACAGATCTGCTGTCTTGGCTTCAGGGACCTATTGAAAAAGTATAACCTTCATGCTGAATTTGAAAGGTTAAGTTGGAAGAAAGCAGGTGCAGCTATGGTATCAGGGGGTGCGCTTCAATTTTTTATAAGCTGCTGGTGGAAAAAACTGCCATAATATGTGATTGGGTTCTAATTTCATTGGATTGTGCAGGTACTTTCTGGACATCAGAGTAATTGAACAGGGAAGCACACGGCACATGGACGTCTTCGTTTTAATAAATATGTCATTTTTTTTTCACTGTATCACCTGTTTAGGTGACACGTGCAGGCAACAAGGGTTAGATTCCCTATGCTGGGATCAGGATGATTGGGAGGTGCTGCTTATAGAATAAATTGCCTTGGGAAATTGTGGAATGTCTGTCTTTGGAGATTTTTTAAGGGCAGGTTAGACAAACGCCTGTCCAAGATGGTCTAGATAATACTTAGTCCTGCCTGAGTGCAGGAGACTGGACGAGGAAAAGCTCTCGAGGTTCCTTCCAGTCCTGTGATTCTTGGTCTGTCTTCAAACCCCGCAAAGATCGGGGGACAAAGAGAACGTCTTTTCCTGTAGCTGAGCCATCAGCCCACGTCTCAGGTGATGTAATAACAAGTAGCTGTTATCAGATATCAAATCACTTTACAAAGGAGGGCAGTATTGTTTATCCCATTTTACAGATGGGGAAACCGAAGGGAAGAGGGGAAGTGACTTCTCAAGGTCACCCACAGGCCAGAGGCAGCAATGAGAATGGAATCCGAGTTTCCGGAGTCCAAGTCCAGTGGTTTCTCCTCTAGGCAATACTGCATCTGAGTTGCACCCACAAGAATGTACGAGCCATTGTTGTGATCCTTCACATTTTCCTATGCAGAAGTGTACATGTGCTGCACACCTTAGAATTGTGTCTGCTAACGAAAGCTTTGGGTTTAAATGGACGGATTAGGTTTGGACGTTAAGACATTCCGGTTTTGAAAGAGTGTCAGCAACAGGACAGCCTTTGGGCAGCTGTCTTCTCTCTCTGTTGTTGCTGTCAGCACAGGTGGCCTTTGGGTGTAATGTTTTAAATTGGAAGAAAAGCAGTAGCCACCTGGCCCCAAATGAGGTTCATGTCTATCCTTGCTGGTCTCTGCCGTTTCAGCAGATGGGTGAAGAACCTGCAGAAGCCAGCTTTACTAGGTGCACCTCTCATCTGTTTCTCTAAACCACCTTGCCAAATAAGTAAGACCACGATCTTTAGCCTGTAGTGTTAGAGGAAGCAGTGAAGGCTAAGGGAGGCATTGCCAGTTTGCAGGACTACCTGTGCAATAATTAGCTAGAAGTCTACCTAAATGGGTCTTAGATATGAGCTTTGGACAAATCATTAGTAGAAGAACAGAGTTAAAATAGGAAGAGGAATGATGGCACTAAGCAGGCTGAGCTACTGACTTTCAGAGTGACAGAGATACCCTTTTAGTACTTTGCTCCCCATTTATCTGGAACAGTAACCACATTTAAGTTAGAAAGCGAGGAATACTTGTAGCACCTTAGAGACTAACCAGTTTATTTCAGCATGAGCTTTCGTGGGCTATAGTCTACTTCATCAGATGCAAACAGAAGTAAGAGGCATTTATACACACAGAAAGAAAAAAAAAGTTGTAAATTACCATACCAATTCAAAGAGGCTGTTAAATTTGGATGGGCCATTATCAGCAGGAGAGAAAAAACCTATTGTAGTGAAAATTTAGTGGATCTATCTGTCTAACAGTGATAAGAATCTGTAAAAGAGACTTTACTAGGAAAATGCATTCAGTTAGTATAATGACACAGCCACTCAACGTCCCTGTTTAACCCTTGGTTGACAGTGTCCAATTTGCAAATTAATTCCAGTTCATCAGCTTCTCGTTGGAGCCTGTTTTGGAAGTTTTTCTGTTTTAAAACAGAAACTGGTTAGTCTCTCTAAGGTGCTACAAGTATTCCTCGCTTTCTTTACGGATACAGACAGACACGGCTGCTATTCTTAAACAAATCTAAGTTGTAGAATACCGGCAGCACACATCCTGAGCGCTGTTCTGCGGATCGGAACGAGGGAGGTGTGACGCAGCCTTCTACTCTGCAAATGCAAACCTCTTTGAGGTGCGAACGCTTTGAGAAGATTGGTTTCAGAGTGGTAGCCGTGTTAGTCTGTATCAGCAAAAAGAACGAGGAGTGCCACAAGTACTCCTCGTTCTTTTTGAGAAGATCCACAGTCTGTAATTTCCCTACTGTTAGCATTTTTCAAACTCTGGAACTTATCTAGGGACTACTTCCACCTTCTAGAGATGGAAGAAATAAGCATTAAAAAATGTAAAGAAGAGAGACTTACTTGTTTCCCTTTGCTAAAGTTTAACAAAGGTATTGCCCAGAAATTCCCAAGCATCTAGCTAGCATAAACTTTAAGGGGCAGGATTTCACCTGCTAACATGATCTCTGCAATCTTATAGCCACCTATTTGCTTGTTCTACATTACCTTTTAACTACTCAGCATTCCTTGGTTCTAGGGATCACGTTGGTACTTACAGCAGGAATGACCCTACCTGGTCACTTAGTAGCAGAAAGAACCCCTTTTCCAAAGTTCTGGCCTATTACAGGAGCAATTATAGAGTTGGGTAAGAAACTTTTTCTCTTTTCTGTAGGTTCAGATTACGTGGACGGACTTTCATCCAATGTTTGCTGAAGGGAGATCAAGTTGAGTGGAGTCCCTTTCCAACTTGTGAAGGTCAGACTATTTTATGGCTATAAGAACTCATGATTGGAGGTGTTGCAGAGTAATTATTACAAAGCTTCCATGTGTGTTTTATATTCACTCGATTTAGATTATGTCGATCATAGAGATATTTTGGAGAGTGGGGAGACATGATGGAAGTGTAGGAGGATCCATTTTGTTGCTGGTGCCTTCTGTAGAAGCCACACTTCAAACAAACAAAAAATCCCACAGCCCTCGCTATCCCTACAGAGCATTCCCCTTAAGCTTGTTCTCTGGTGTATAGATTAGAACCCAACTAATGACCTAAACACAATTAAACCCTGAATACAGGGATGGTAGAGTTCGATTAGTTTCTCATTCCTCACCAAATAATCCCTGCTGTTTTTGAAATCTTTCATCCAATTTTTTTTTATTTAGTGTAATTCTTTCCTGTTAATTGTTCTCCTCCCTTCCCCTCAAACCCAATCAATCAATCAACCCTGGACTCCACCGTCAAAATCTGAAGCTATTTCGGCATGAAACCCAGTATTAAAACTTCTTCCCAGTTTATTTGCTTTAACTTTTTTGTCCTTTTGAACACTAGTTGGGGTGGATATGTCAACCAGGCTATCGCCATCTGGTCTGGAACCAGCTGCAGTTAGAAGGAAAGTTCTAATTTAAGCTTTCAGCTTCTGGAACTTTGTAGAAGCAAAACTATTGTCTTTCAAGGATGTCAATCAGAGTCCCAGCTCCTTATATAAAATGTGGGGGAGGGATGTGTTCTGCTAAGGCTATTAACTGGGATTTGTTTAATGGAGACAAAATCTTCTAGCTGAACGGATGTTGGGAGCGGAGAAAAGTTTGATAGCAGAAAGTCTTGTAAATCTATGGAAGATAATGCCTCACATTTTGTTAAAACACAGTACTAATCACACTCTCAAATGGCTGAATATTTTCCCCTTTTGGGAGGAATTCTAAACAAATGTTTGCGTAATCTTTACAATTCTCCTCTAAGTGAAATGTGCATTAATATTCATGATGCCATTTTCTTTTCCTTCAGCCATTACTTGTTCTCCTCCTCCGAATATTGCCAATGGGATGCACAATGGCAGTCACCTGGAAACCTTTGACTATAACTCATCAGTAACTTATGAATGTGATGATAATTTCTTACTTACTGGAGAGGCCTCCATTCAGTGTAGAACTAAAGATAACATCAATGGAGTCTGGAACGGGTCTGCCCCTGAATGCAAAGGTGACTGTCTGTCTGTTTTTATCTTCCTCTTGTTCTACTTTCTCCCACCGGAAAAAACAATATTTTGATTTCTAGGCAAACCCATAAACATGAGTGTAGGCCTCCCTCGCCCTCCAGATCAGGGGGAGACCCCTCGGCCTGGTCTGAACCGGCCGGGTTCAGGCTCTGGGAAGGGACTGGCGAGCAACTCAGTCCCGAGATGCTGCCGGGGCCTGGACTTGCCGGGGCTCACGTAGCTGGCGGCAGCCAAACAGCAGTCTTTAGAGCTGGGGCCTGGGCTTCAGGCTCAGGCAGCCAGCAGGCAAACAACAGTCTTGAGAGGGCTGGCTCTAGCCTGGGCGTGGCACAGGCAGCCAGCAAGGCAAATAGTCTCAGAGGGCTGGGGCCTGGGCTTCAAGCTCAGGCAACCAGCAAACAAACAGTCAGGGAGGCTGGCTCTAGCCTGTGCTTCAGGGCACAGGCAGCCAGCAAGGCAAACAGTCTCTAGGAGATTTCCGTGGTCAAGGTAGGGGCGGCGGACTCAGGGAGTGGGTACCTCAGTCATCCAGTCAGAGTCCGGTTCCTCCTGGTACACAGCGGCGGGTACTCGAGGCCAGTCGTCCACAGCGTCAGGAGTTGGAACTCAGCGCAAGCTCGAGTTGCCTCCAGGCAGCAGCAGGTCCGGCGGAGCGTCCTTCTCCTCCCCTGCTTCTCTCCCTTCTGGGCTGCAGGGCTGGCTTTTTATAGTCCTGCCTTTGTACTTCCAGTGAGGGGGGCGGGGCGATCTTGGCTCCACCCTCCAAGGGGTATCCGCGGCTCCCTCGCCCTCCAGATCGGAGGGAGACCACTCGGGATCACTACAATGAGAAAATTCAGTTTGGCATTAATCATCTAAAGATGTAACTAGTTGCTGTTGGAAACACAATCCTTAAAAGGTGGCTGTCGCTTCATGTTCGCACAAGGAGGAAAAACTAAGATCTCAGGGGTAACCTTAATTTTGTGATTTCCTAACTTCTGAGAGCTCTACAATTTTAATAACTTGTTTCTGCTGAGGGTTTCATGTAACTTCTGGGCTTTTAAAGAAGAAAAAAGTTTTGATGAGTAAAACTGAAGGGAAATGACAGATTTTGGCACCACATTGAGCCTTTTCACATCCCTGCTGCAAACCATTGAAGTGTTAGAGCTCTTAAAAAAAAGAGAGAGAGAGAGAGAGAGAGAGACGTTATGTAAAGGAAAGTGGAAGCAGCTCAATGTAGGGGTTGCTCTGGCCTTCCCCTAGAATATGTGAATGAGATAACTTGACCTAGCACAGCAGTGAGGACAAGCCTTTAGTTTTAACCCCTGGTTGTGGGAAGCTTATCTGTTCTCAGAGGCTACTGGAAAACCCGAGGAACCCCCACAACGGGGCTCACCTGGTCTGTGGCAGGTCCCTGTAGCACTTAAGGCATGTCAGGATCCTTTTCAACGGAGGCAGCTGTGCGGAATTATTTTAAATAACTTTTAAATAATAAAATAATTATTTTAAATAAGGCGGGGATACTACGGCCTGCAGCCCACATCCGGCCTGCGGGCTCATCCTGCCCAGTCCCATAAGCTCCTGGCAAGGGAGGCTGCTGCCGGCCCCACCCCCACATTCCCCGTCTCCCGGAGTCTCAGTGCACCGTGCGGGCAGCCCTCTGGGGGAGGGGGCTAGTGAGGGTGGGGTTGGATGGGTTGGGGATTCTGAGGGGCAGTCACAGGGCAGGAAGTGGGAGTGGGTTGGATAGGGGGTGGGTCCAGTCTGTTTCGGGGGGCACAGCCGCCCCTACCCAGCCCTCCATGCAATTTTGCAACGTTGATGTGGCCCTCGGGCCAAAATGTTTCCCCACCCCTGATTTAAGGCATGTCAGGATCCTTTTCAACAAAGGCAGCTGCATGCTAGTACGGATAGTATGTTCTTATGTTTTTCTGATAGGTCAGTGTGGGCCCCTGCCGAGGCTCCGTCGTGCCATCCCCCGTGATACCGATCGCACAGAGGGCTTCCCTATCGACACACAAGTGACGTACAAGTGCCTCGATGGCTCTGTTAAAATCCCTGGAAAGTCAGACACTGTCATTTGCCTTCCAAACTCACAGTGGTCAACCATTGAAGAGTGTTGTGATCGTAAGTATTTTATTTTCTCTGGAACAAATTTGCTCGGGCCACCCTTCCCTGATGGGAACGTCAGACTTTCCCCCACTGAATAGGTCTATTCAGAATTAGCTTTAATATCTAGTTTCAAGTTCCTTGCTGGATCAGTGACAATATACAATTAACCTGCTTATTCAAAAATCTTGTTGCAAAGCAATCTGCAGAGCATCCATCAGTGAGACGACTTATTCTTGATTCAGGAATGTGCGGTTTAGATCACAGGAATGGGAAGTAATGTTATATTTGAGTTTTGAGTTCACAGAAATAGGTAGGGATGTCTCCATCCTTGGGATACTCAGACAGTTTTGTTGCATCACCAGGCAAATATGAAATAAAGCTGTGTCAGAAATGATTTACCTGCCTAGAACCACTTATATTACAATATTGCATAAAGATCCCAGTTGGGTATCATTAAGCTTTATTTGTACAGCAACAAAAAAGAACCCAAACTATGTGTTTCTGCCAACACTGAAGCCATCAGTAAACCTGAGTCCTACACTTACAGTTAGGACTCATGAACAACATGGGTAGAAGTGAATATGTACTCTCCATTTTTCATACTAACATTCTTAACATTAAACACTATATATTTGTCAGTGCTGTATTTCCTAAGGGCAAATAGGTTCAGCAATTCCAGGAGCCATTGAAAGGCCACTTCAGAACACTCTTTACCATCATTGTTACTATTGTAATCTTTCATACAATTTCCCTAAAAATCTTAGTCTGATCATTGCTTTTACATGAGTCTGATTTCTAAATTCAAAACTCATTGACATCAGGGATTGCAGTTTTGTTCAATTCAATTTCCTAAGGACAAATAGTGCAATTCAAAATCTGTGGCTGGCCCGTGCCAGCTGACGTGGGCTCCCAGGGCTCAGGCTAAGGGATTGTTTACTTGTGGTGTAAGCGTTTGGCCTCGTGCTCGAACCTGGGTTGTAGGACCCTGCAGGGTGAGAGGGTCGCAAGCCCCAGCCCAAATAACTTCATCATGATTAAACAGCCCCTTAGCCTGAGCCCCTTAGCTTGAGAAAGCAGGCATGGGCCAGCTGCAGGTGTATAATTGCAGTGTAGACTTACCCTAACGGTATCCTATGATGACACGGTAGGGTGGATATTCTGATTCCCCATCTAAACAGCCACATGTAATGATTCTGTGCTTACTCAGTGTTTTGGCAAACACATGGCTGGCTGGTGCAGGTTTGGAAAATGGGAGCCTAGAAGCAAGTTTAAGAGAATAGTTAACATCCCTTGGTTTATATTGTAGAAAGTCTTTAAACTGAGATTGGTTCATCCATTTTTGCAACAGTTTTTCTGCCTCTATTACAAGATGCAGACATATGCAATCCCTTGGAAAGCTGCTTTTCTTCCTTGTGACGTTCTTCATTCATTTTTAATTCATATCTGGTATAATTTAGGTTAGTAAGTGTGGCTTGACATGCATGGATTGTGGATGAGTTCCTATAGCTTATTGACATTAATATGGTTTCATATTTTAGCTCACGTTTTTGTTCTTTTTAGGGTCTGGCATTGATAGACACATCGGCGTCAGCACCGGCACCATCGTCACCATCGACATCGGCAAGTAACCTAATATTGAAAAATAATTTGACACACTAAAGCTACAGCTGTGTTTTTAGGTCCGCAGTCCATGCTATTTTAGTATTGCACTTCCTCTATCTCATTATTTCCACCCCAACAACTTAACTCCTAAAGCTCCTTGGATTTAGGATTCTTGAATTTCTCTGCCATTGACGAACTTTTTGCCTTGTGGTGCCTTGTAAAATTTATGCCCATGATTGAGATTGCACTGCTGTTCCCTGGAGAGAAGCCTGTAATACTCTGTTCTTTTCGCTGTCTGTAGGCTTTTAATTTATTCACAATATTTTCATGAGCTAAGGAACCAGTTGTGATTCTGTCTTAAATTTACATGCACAATATTGGGGAACAGAAGCAGGGTGGAGAATCTCATTCCCTCCTGCTCCCTCCAGAAAAGTTTCACTTCTGTAGTTCTGTCTTGGGGGAGAATACTTCTTCCATATTTAGGACTGCGTATTTGTCTGGTGCTCACCATCAATGGAAAGGGTAGAAGCCAGGAAGGGAAATTGTCAGAAAATCCAAGCGAGCCCTTCCTAGGTTGGATTTGACAGCCTAGCATCATGGGAATAAGAAAGTTGTTACTTATAAAAATGAAGTTTCCACCATTCAGTTAGTCAGTCTGCAGTGGAAAGGGCTCCACTAAACAGGTCATGAGTATTTAGTCATCATGCAAGTAAATTCTAAACACACGTACAACCCTTTCCCAAAGAATTCCATCAAAGGCTGTAGTAGCTTAACCATCGTGAACATTTTTTTCACTGTATAGGCCCCCATTTATCAGAGCACTTAAGCTCATGTATAAATCCCACTGACGTCAATCAGAATTAAGTATGTGCTTTAAGTTTGTGTTTAAGTGATTTGTTACATTGGAGCCATAGAGAAGCAGCGAGTAAGGTCCCTGTGTACTAGCAGCAGAGCCATGCTAGAAGCAGCTGTAAGAAGCAGTTTTCTAGCAGTTTTCCTTATCCATGCATGACAATATGCAAACCCAAACTACTGTGCAGTCTGTATTCCTGTTGAATGGTTCTAAGATGCAACAGTCTCTGTGTGCTAATCAGGGAACACTGTGCTGAAATCTTAGTCACCTTGATCGATCGCAGGGCTTTGGAGCGGAGCCCAGAGCTGGAGCACAGAGCAGTGAGGCTGCAGGTTTTTGTCTGGAGCTGGAGCATCGCTCCAAAGCCCTGATCAATCAGTCCATCAGCCCTCACAGGCAGAGCGCCAATCACAACACGTCAGACATGTTGTTCTGTTTAGCCAGTCCTTCAGCTACCCGCTGGCCAGGCTGTCAGTATCAGGTGAAATCTTAATAGCAGAATTTAAATGTAGTTTTAGCTGTCCCAATCTGATTAAGAACATAAGAACATAAGAAAGGCCATACTGGGTCAGACCAAAGGTCCATCTAGCCCAGTATCCTGTCTACCAACAGTGGCCAATGCCAGGTGCCCCGGAGTGAGTGAACCTAACAGGTAAAGATCAAGTGATCTCTCTCCTGCCATCCATCATCCCTCCCTGACAAAGAGAGGCTAAGGACACCATTCCCCTTACCCAGCCTGGCTAATAGCCATTAATGGACTTAACCTCCATGAATTTATCCAGTTCTCTTTTAAACCCTGTTATAGTCCTAGCCTCCTCAGGCAATGAGTTCCACAGGTTCACTGGGTGTTGTGTGAAGAACTTCCTTTTATTTGTTTTAAACCTGCTGCCCACTAATTTCAATGGGTGGCCCCTTGTTCTTCTATTATGGGAACAAGTAAATAATTTTTCCTTATTCACTTTCTCCATGCCACTCATAATTTTATACACCTCTATCATATCCCCCCTTAGTCTCCTCTTTTCCAAGCTAAAAAGTCCTAGCCTCTTTAATCTCTCCTCATAGGGGACCCGTTCCAATCCCCTAATCATTTCAGTTGCCCTTCTCTGAACCTTTGCTAATGCCAGTATATCCTTTTTGAGATGAGGAGACCACATTTGTACACAGTATTCAAGATGTGGGCGCACCATGGATATGTATAAGGGCAATAAGATATTCTCCGTCTTATTCTCTGTCCCTTTTTTAATGATTCCTAACATCCTGTTTGCTTTTTTGACTGCCGCTGCACACTGCACGGACATCTTTAGAGAACTATCCATGATGACTCCAAGATCTTTTTCCAGATTAGCTGTAGCTAAATTAGCCCCCATCATATTGTGTGTATAGTTGGGGTTATTTTTTCCAAAGTGCATTACTTTACATTTATCCACATTAAATTTCATTTGCCGTTTTGTTGCCCAATCATTTAGTTTCGTGAGATCTTTATGAAGTTCTTCACAGTCTGCTTGGGTCTTAACTGTTTTGAGCAGTTTAGTATCATCTGCAAACTTTGCCACCTCACTGTTTACCCCTTCCTCCAAATCACTGATGAATAAGTTGAATAGGATTGGTCCTAGGACTGACCCTTGGGGAACACCACTAGTTACCCCTCTCCATTCTGAAAATTTACCGTTTATTCCTACCCTTTGTTCCCTGTCTTTTAACTAGTTCTCAATCCATGAAAGGATCTTCCCTCTTATCCCATGGCAACTTAATTTACTTAAGAGCCTTTGGTGAGGGACCTTGTCAAAGGCTTTCTGGAAATCTAAGTACACTACGTCCACTGGATCCCCCTTGTCCACATGTTTGTTGACCCCTTCAAAGAACTCTAATAGATTAGTAAGACATGATTTCCCTTTACAGAAACCATGCTGACTTTTACCCAACAATTTATGTTCTTCTATGTGCCTGACAATTATATTCTTTACTATTGTTTCAACTAATTTGCCCGGTACGGACGTTAGAGGTTAGAGGTTTTCATTTGCAAGTTCAAGATGAGAGAATCTGACACATGCAGATAGATTCATTTTCTAATTTTTATTTATTTTTTAAAAATATTTAATCAATCAAGGAGGAAATTAAATAAGCCAAACTAAACCTTGGACATAAAAATACATCCTATGACTATTTGGTCTAGAAAATTCCTTGGAGGCTTGAAGGCACTTGAAGGGAAACAGATGATATAAATGATAAGTAGACTGAATAATAAACATTATTCTGAATGAGCTAAAAATCTAAACATTCAACAGCGTATAGACACATTAAAGACGTAATAAGTTGGGAGATCCAACATCAGAACCATTTTCTGGATAAGTAAGGGCTTCTCATGATTTTTGATGTGGGATACAACAGGAGCTTTTCCATACTACTTATCTGTGAAGTTTGTTAGCTGTGTTTACCAAAATGTTAAATAAAATATAACTTCACTCCCTTTTTTGTTTTGTTTTTCTTCAAGGTGTTATCGTTTGTCCTGTAATATTTTTGGCTTTGATTATATTGTTCTAAAAGAAGAAAAGGTAAGCTAGCTGAAGATTTTTTTTTTATTCTTCTTTACTAATTTTCAATTTATCTTCATGTTATTTCATTATTGCATGAACAGATATTTCCCTCTGAGATTTACTCTACCCTTTCAGCAGGGTTTGTCTTTTCTTGCATGAACCTGGATGTCAGGAAAAGTTAATATACGGTGCTCTGAAAATGCAGCATTGAAGGAATGATGTTTAGTTGGTCTGGAATAAAAGAACCACAGCACAACTGTGACTGGCCCAGGTCAGCTGATAAGGGCTTGCAGAGCTAGGACTGCAGACTGAAAATTGCTGTGTAAAGGTTCGGGCTCAGACTAGAGCCCACGCTCTAGGATCCTGCCCTCTCTCTGAGTCCCAGAGCTGTTTCAGTTTGATTTAACAGTTTGAAACTAGAATGAGAGTCAGCATCATGTAACGATTAGCTCTCCATGACTGCCTGCAAAATGCTCCATGGACCTTAGTTTGAAAATTGTTGGACTAGCTGATGCTGTGTCCAACACATGACCACTGTGCTTCATCGATGCATAAGTCTTAAATGCACAAGTAGGAAAAGATGATATAAATAAGACTGCATGTCACGCAAAGAAGACAGAGCCCTGGATGTGTTTCAAGGTGCTCTAGGTACCATGAAAATACAAATATCTCTGATTAGATTTAGAAATTCTTCGTTGCTGTGGTTTGGCCCAAACTCACTGCTTGAAATTTTTGCTTCATTTGCCTCTTCCGTATCTGCTCCTTAAGTTGCATGACATTAGGACACAACCCTGGAGCCACGCTCTAGTTTATTCAGCAGGAATTCTGTGCGTGGAGCGGCTAAGGCCCAAAGTGCACCTTCAAGAATGTTTCTCATAAGGGGCATCTCAATCTTCAAACCTGCAAAACATAAAAATGGCAAATAACTGTTGTGAAATGTTAAAACAGTGACATCTAGGGGGTGCTAGAATTTCACTGTGAACAATATCGAAGACAACTGACCTAAATGTGGTTATTGCAGTCTTCTTTGTATATTGCTGGAGAAATATATGCTCGACAGACAAAAAAAGAAAATTAAATAGTAATCTGTTCTTGCTTTTATTCAGCTGTTCAGTCTGCAAGATCAATTATATTTATACAGAAGTGACTCTGTGTGGGAATAACATTCTGACTGAGAGCTCATTCCCGTGGCAAAAATATTGCTTGTTTTGCGAAATTTACTTATACAACACTTCCTCTCTTGGTGAAGGACAATGATAAAGGGTACACACAAAAATCTAAAAATTAAATGCTGAATATTGTTTTTCTGTATTGTTAAAGTATAATCCCAGTGTGAATTTTTTACATTCCTGAAAGTATAAGAGACATAAGATTTTGCAAATATGGTTTGTTTTATTTTGAGAAGCATTTTACAGAAGGAAACACTGTTTTAAGTATCCTGTCCTTGCTAGCTGTAAAATTCCAAAACAGTATTACTTCTACCACTGCGCTTGGCAGAGAATTCCACGGGTTACTACATCTTACAATCAAAATATTTTCCTAATTTTCAGCCTCCAATTTTTTCTTTAAACAGTTCTAGTTTTATAAAAAGGCTCAATCTTTTAAAAAAAACTACTTAAAATTAAATTTGTTTGTTATGTGAACATATTTTATTCAGCAAATGTTCTCTCCTTTCTTGCTATTCAGTTCTTACAATGTAAATCTGGATTCCCCAAAGCATCAAATGACCACGGAACATGATTTCCGGATGAGTAAAACAAAATTTGATTTGATCTTGAAAGGTATATATTTTTATAGAAAAATATTTTCCTGTACCCAAAAGTATGCAGGTGGTGTGGTGGTCTTCTGATTAAATGTCATCTGAGAGAGTAAGGTAGAAGTTTACAATATTAAATACAAATTGAGAATATAAATTACTTCTGTGGGTTATTTCTCTTTTCTTCCATGTCATGAACGGAAACTTTTCATTAGAGAAGGTAGGTGAGCTCTGTGTGGCTTGAAAGCTTGTCTCTCTCACCAACAGAAGTTGGTCCAATAAAAAATCTTACCTCACTCACCTCTTCTTGCTAATATCCTGGAACTGAGAAGGCTACAACCACACTGCATGGAAAAATATTTCATATAATATTATTTGATTATCTACTAAAACACGGCATTTCTATGTTTTTCTGCAACCACAACAAACCTGAACACTTTGTGTGCTTTGTCTGTTAAATGCAGTATGCTGGAAACTAGTATTTGTCTAATAGAAATGTCACTTTCATTTCATAACTTCTGTTATTATATGGGTTCTTATACCATGCTTATCAACGTCCTATCTGAGCGCCTTCCACTGGTGCATTAAGCATCATGACTAACATCTGTCGTGTGGTGTTTATTCTCTGGTCCTCTCCCCGAGGGGAGAAAAGAGTCTGGTGGACTGTCTGTTTGGTAGGTTTTCTCTGGAGGGCGAGGAGCGTACGCGGTGGCTTTTTAATGTACGTTTAGTTATGTATCTGTTAAGAAACGGCAGGTCAAAAAAATGCGTCTTTCACTTGGAGTGGAAAGTGATAAGTTTGTGTAGTTTCTGGGGCAGTTCATTGCACAGTCTCAGCCCAGCCCCAGAGAAAGTTACGTCTCCCATGCAGAGGAGCTTGATATTTATTGTAGAGAGGAGCATAGTTGTCAAACATGATTTTTGTCCTGGGGCCTTAGGCAGTGCTGTAGATATCCTGGGCTCAGGCCACGGAGTGTCCCGAAGACAAGGTCAGAAACCTCGACTGTGATCCAGTATTCTATGGCGAAGCAGCACTGGGGCGGCGGAACTGGAGGGCCAGTGGGGGCTAGAGCCTCTGCAGTGGAAATATTGTGGGGGCTGATCTATGTCCCCCTCCCCCGACAATACTTCCTCAGAGCCTGGGGAGAGGTTGAAATAGGGCAGCCCAGGCTTTGCTCTTCCCAGCCCCTCGGGCACTGGGCAGAGGGTGTACCCCGAGGCAGGGAATGGAACTGGGCTGGGCGAAGCCACATCATTTTGAGGGGGGCCGGCATTTCCTCTCCAGAGCAGGAGACTGGGAGCTGGGCGAGCATTTGCTCAGAGTGTCCAGGGTTGAGAAGCAGGACGAGGGACACTGCCCTGACCATTTTCTTAGCCTGCCAAGCCAAGGTGAGTGCCTGCCCTGCTGCCCAGGCTCGCTCTGGGAATGTCTACACAGGAATAAAAAACCTGGTGGCTGGCCTGGGTCAATTGACTGAGGCTCGTAGGGCTTGTGCTCCGGAGCTGAAAAATGGCCGTGTGGATGTTTGGGCTCGGGCTGGGGCCCTGCGAAGGGGGAATGTCCCAGAGGACAGGCTGTAGCCTGAGCCCTCCAAGCCTGAGTTAGCTGACTTGGGCCAGCCACGGCCATGCTAGAAGCCCTTTACCCAGTGTAGACGTACATAACCTCTGAGCCTTCGACTCCTTGGTTCACCCCCCCACCCAGTCCAAACCTCAGCCGCCCACTCTTTCAAGTCAAGCTTCTGCTGCTTTTGAGCCAGTGTGGAGAGCAGAGGACAGGTCTGAAGTGCTTCCAGGAGCCTTCCATAGTCCCCTATTAAGAATGAAGGAGAAAATCATATATTGTTCTTTGGGTGAAAAATAAATATATATAAAACCAGAGAGATGATAAGCAAATACAAGATTTCATCTATAAGGAGGCAGCATTGCATGTGCTAGTTCCTCAGATGGATTATATAGCACTCTGAGTGTGTAGTTACAGTATATGGTGCTTTGAAACAGATATGTAAATTAAAGTAATTGCTTAATTGCGTTTAGTATCTATCACAAAGAGATTTACTGTTTTTAGTAGCTATCATAAAGAAGCTCAGATGGACTTCATAAGGACTCTACAGTATTTCACATCGCATTCATGTGGTCCATTGTTAAATAAGAATATTCGATGTGCCTAGACACTGAAGAAACTAATATCCTGCTATAAAAATTCCTGGTGCAGAGCGGAACTTCTAGAGGAATGTTCCAGCTCAGCTTAGTTTTACAGTGGGGAGAAAAGCAGATTCAAGGATAGCCTAGTTCTCCGCTAGTTACCTAGTGTAATTATCAACATTTATTATCAGTCACTTTTGTTGTTTGTCCCTTGCAGTTACTACCTCTGCTGACAATTTAACCCTAGCCCTATGACAATCCTAATGCTTGTTTTCTCCTGCTTTTTCTAAGATTTTGCCACTAAGAAAAAAATGCCATAGCCTCTTCATTAACCTGAAATGAGTTTAAAATGTTTCTGTTCTGTGCAGTTACACATAACACAAGAACTAGCATTTGTTCCTGATGATATTGAAAAATACAACTGATGAAAAGTTCAGTGTAAATTAACTCTTTGAAGTCTAAAGAAAGATGTGTGTCAGACTGAAGTATAGGACTATTTTGATTTTAATTGTTTCTCTTCCTTTTGCAGCATAAATGACTGATGTTGGCTGATGGCTACGGTTTACACGTTAACAGACATTGGAAGAAAATGATGGAAAAGTTAGGAGATAAATCTCTCATATTTGTACTGAAATTTCTGTAGTGAAAATAGAGCCCTCTCAGGTAACTGCTGTTACTTTCGCTACAACTTCTTTCCTCTGATGAGCTGGACTTGTAGTAGGAATCCACTGCATTTGAGTAAAGCAGAAAAACTGGAGGTGGATCATTGCTCTTTCCCTTGAAAATGGCTTCTGAGGCAAGCAAGGCTGTTGGCAGCATCAAAATTACTTGCTCTTCTAAACATGCAGCTGGTTCCTTATTCAGCCTCTCCATAGTGCTAAATGATTCCCCTTAAAGAACATAGTCACCATCAGAGCATGGCAGGGTTTGGATTGTGAGTTGTGGCTTTAACTGCAGACAGCAAGAGAGCCTCTTCAGATCCCTACTAACAAGCTTCCAGCATGGAGAGCGTATTACTCTTCAAACACAAATGTAAAGATGCCAGACACTAGGTGGAATGTTGTAGATTCTTCATAAAAACTTCCATCCTGGGCAGAGCAATGGTCTATCTAGCCAGGTGCTTCAAAAGGAATGAACAGAACAGGGCAGTTATCGAGGGATCCATCAGCCCCTGTCAGCTTCTGGTAGTCAGAGAGTAGGGACACTCCGAGCATAAGTCATCATCCATGAACTCATCTCATTCTTTTTTGGACCCAGTTATACTTTTGGCTTTCATGTGACCTTTCTTCCAATTTACGCTCCAACTATAAATATTTTTTTTTGAAGTGATACTACAGAAAAAAGCCAACTTTTATTACTGGCTCCACAATGTGTATTCTTACCACAAGCTTGATATCGAGTGTGTCTCCCCTAAGTGAAAATTAAAAGTAATGTGAATTTACATGTGGTTCCAAAGACGCTCAGAATACTCACTACTGATACGCTAAAAATTCTGTCAATGTGAGAATAAGAAATTACGTTTGTTCCCTTGCAATCCACTAGCACTTTCTTATAAGAAGTAAGATCAAAAGTGTCCTCCTGAGAAGTTCTCCAGGGGTTTAGTGCCTAAAGTATTTTTATATTTTAGTTGTCAAAATCTCTCTTTGTAGATCTTAAAAAAGCTTTTTTATATTCAGGAAATGTCTTGCACTGCCGCTGAGATAGGGTGTTTATAATCAAACACTTTGTCATCTATCTTATAAGATATAACGATTTAAAATGTTTTTACACCCTTTTTTGTGACCGCAAGCTGCACTGAGTTTTATTTAGCAATAAGAAGAAATCTTTTCTATAAATGAAGAAACTATAATTGACAATATCTGTATTATTTACAATGTCTTATTTGGAATAGGCCTTTTTCTTAATTAAAAGATACTGAATAAAACTCAAGCATCCTGATATTTTTTCCATACCTGTTAAAAGAAACTGTCTCATTAACTATTTAAAAATGATGTTGAGATCTAGCCCTGTGCTCTCATCTAATCGCTAGCTGCTTACAGAGCAGAAAGAAGTTCTCTCCTCTCCTCTCACAGGTAAGTATCTTTACTAGTGGGGAGGGATTTTTGTAACACGTGTCAGAAGTTGACTCATTTCTCTTTAGTCAGACTCCCGCGGGGTCGCTGTCAGAGGAAGGAGATCCCCAATGCTCAGAGCTGAGATCGGTGCAATGGTGTCAGCTACAGCTGCAGTTCTTCCCCCACCCTCACTTCCCGTTAGGGTATGAACTGGCAAGTGGAGATGGCACAGAGCTCCTTCTGCAGGAGATCCTGGCATTCATAACACAGGCTTTGTCAGACAGAGGCAACTCTCCCTCTAGAGCAGGGGAGACATCAATGAAGGAATATACAGGCTCCCCACCCTGGTTACCTCTGCATCCCCACCTTTATACTCTCCGATTCCAGGCTCCTCTGGCTCTGAGGGCCTGTGCAACCTCTTGTGTGTGTTAGCGCATTACATGCCCACACAGATCCCCCCCGTTCCTGGAATAGTCACAACCCCGCTGAACCCTCAGCCACTTTCCCACTGCTGCTGCCAACAGCTTTCCCTGTGGCCAAGAATTCCAAACCCTGAAGTGCTCTGACCACTTCTTTTTATGCCTTTGGCAGTACCCTACACCAGGGTAGGGTAGGCAGCTTTCGGGCTCCATATGCCAGCATATGTTTTCCCTGCACTGGGGAAGTCCCTTTGGGGACCACACCACTCCCTTTGCAGTCCCTACATGCTGCAGGAGTGGCGCAAAGCAGCCTGGATTCTGACCTAATACAGGAACTCCTCACTTAACATTGTAGTTGTGTACCTGAAAAATGCGACTTCAAGCGAAACCAAGTTAAATGAATCCAATTTCCCCATAAGAAGTAATGTAAATTTGCGGGGGGGAGTGTTAGGTTCCAGGGAAAACTTTTTCACCAGACAAAAGACTATATTATATATATACACACACACAGTATACGTTTTAAACAGACAATTTAATACAGGTACACAATGATGATGATTGTGAAGCTTGGTTGAGGTGGAGGAGTCAGAGGGTGGGATATTTCTCAGGGAATGCCTTACTACTAAATGAGGGGTTCTCAAACCGGGGTTTAGGACCCCTAAGGGAGTCACGAGATTATTACATGCGGGGGGGTCACAAGCTGTCAGCTTCCCCCCCAAACCCTGCTTTGCATCCAGCATTTATAATGGTTTTAAATATATTAAAAAGTGCTTTTAATTTATAAGGGGGGTCATACTCAGAGGCTTGCTATTTGAAAGGGGTAACCAATACAAAATTTGAGAACCACTGTGCTAAATGAACTAGCAACGTGCTGAGCCCTCAAGGGTTAACTCTCACGCTCTAGAATGGAACAAGAAAGGAGAGAGGGCAGAGACATACACCCTGAGAGCTAGAGCTAGAGATGCACATTTGCCTTTAAGTATCAAGAGTGGGGTCAGAAGTACACTGCTTTGTTAATTAGATCAGCAAGCTGGCAGCCCCTCCATTATGTGTCCCCTTTGTTCTATGGAAGATTAAGTAAATGGGGTGCAGGAGCAGGGGGAGGGAGACACCCTGATATTAGCTCCCCTCTTCTTCTCCTCCCCCCCCAACCCCAGTTAGCAGGAATCTCAGGGAGCAGGGCCAAGGCAGAGGGCAGGAGCAGCACATCACAGTGGGGGAAGGGACATATGAACTGCAGGCAAATGAACTGCTGGCAATTGATAGCCTTCTGGGCAATTGAAATGCCAGCAGCTGATAGCCTGCTGGGCAGCTGATGACTTTACAAGGGAGCATTGCACAACTTTAAATGATCATGTTTCCTAATTGATTAGCAATGTAATAAAGGAACACCGCTAACCAGGATGACATTAAATGAAGAGTTACTGTATGTCCAGCCTTACCCATTCATTGTATGCCAAAAGACAGATTCTGATGACGTTTACGCTGGCGTAAAGCCAGTGATAGCTCCAGTGAAACTTAGGGAATAACCCCATTGTTACACTCCTGAAGACAAGATCACTATCTGACCCTAAGCAAGGAGGGCGAGCTCTATAATTAATAGCAGAATTCAGGGTCTCCAAAGTTTTTGTCCATCAGGTCATTATAGTAGTTGGCATCTGATCATGCTCCTGGACATGGTAGAATGGAGATCAGGATGTCCTTCAAAAAGGGGTTCTGGCTGTGTTGCACTTGCTTTCATTTTTGTCACCTTAACATCTGCCTGGCCTGATCTGTTTTACTCAACTTATCTCTGGGAGAACATCTGGGCTGGGCAAAGGAGTTTCCAAGCAGGCTAAAGTATGTTGTCGTAGACTCTTTCATCGGAACAGACGCAGTGCTGCTATCGAAACATACAGCTGCCAGGTGCGTATTTGTCTTGGTGGAGCTCAGTAGATGTGTGTGTTCACTTAGTCATTTGAGAGGAAATGGAAAAGGAAGGAGGTAAAGAGGAACATAGGGAGGTTGCTTTAGACCACAGAAGTTGAAAGGGGAGGTGGTTGTGTCCTAAGGGAACAGAGCCAAGGAGGAATGAAATGCTGTAATCCTTCCCAGTAAGAGGGAAAACCCCCCACACTTCCCAGTCGTGTTGAGTATCTGGCTGCCTTCTGATATTCTGTAGTAGGGCTGATGAATTTGACCCACTAGCCTCCACACATCTGAGAATAGAGAGTCGTTAATCCCTGGAGATAACATAGCAGGTGAGAGAGACACATCTTTGATGGGCAGTTAACAAAATCCCAGGGCCTGGCCGCAGTCGCTGCAGGACGCTCAGTGCCTTACACTGGGAGTGGAGGACACTAAGCAGCTCCCATAAGGTGCCCAGCATCTTACAGGCCTGTGCCCTGCGTCCCCCACAAAAAGCCTAGTATGTCCAGCCTGACCCATTGTATGCCAAGAGACAGATTCTGATGGCGTTTACACTGGCGTAAAGTCAGTGATAACCCCAGTGAAATCTATGGAATAACCCCATTATTACCCTCCTGAAGATGAGATCAGCATCTAACCCTAAGTAAGGAGGGCGAGCTCTATAATTAATAGCAGAACTCAGGGTCTCTAAAGCTTTTGTTCATCAGGTCAGTTTGCCAGCTGGCATCTGATCGTGCTCCTAGACATGGTAGAATGGAGATCAGGCATGTTGTTCAGAAAGGGGTTCTGTCTGTGTTGCGCTTGCTTTCATTTTTGTCCCCTTAACATCTGCGTGGCCTGATCTGTTTTACTCAGCTTATCTCTGGGAGAACATCTGGGCTGGGCAAAGGAGTTTCCAAGCAGGCTAAAGCATGTTGACATAGATTCTTTCATCGGAACAGACCCGGTGCTGCTATCGAAACATACAGCTGCCAGTTACGTATCTGGCTTAGTGAAGCTCTGTAGATCTGTGTGCTCACTTAGCCATTTGAAAGGAAATGGAAAAGGACCACAGAGATGCAAAGGGGAGGTGGTTATGTCCTAAGGGAACAGAGCCAAAGAGGAATCAAATGCTATAATCCTTCCCAGTATGAGGCAAACCCCCCCACACTTCCCGGTCATGTTGAGCATCTGGCCGCCTTCTCATATTCTGTAGTAGGGCTGATGAGTTTGACCCACTAGCCTGCAGGAGCTTTAGGGTCCCTTGGTGTTTTGGGATCCCACAGGATTAGAAAATGAGGTTGGTTTTAGACCTGTTCTCGTGGGCTGAACCTTGCTGGGTGTACACAAAAGACCTGGGCAAACCCACAGTCTCACCTCCCAGTCTAGGATTGTATCACCCCCTGCAACGACAATACAAACTGGTCTTTGGTACAATAATTTTAGGAAGCCGCAGGACTTGTGCTTATGCCCCTAAAAGTGTAGGTATGTAATATAGTTTGCTTACTTTAGGTAGGGCCTTGTGACTCTGGATTGGAGCTTTTGTTCTCTGAGTGTAGCTGAGGAGGAGAGGGAATAGAGATAAGGTGGTGCTCTTTGGTTATTTTCATTAATTCCGTGGCATCTTTGGTTTTTACTGTACTTACATATAATCTCTTGTCATAGGGTCAGCTGTAAAACCAATTGCTAATAATAATCCAGGTTTTTAAAAAAATAAGCCCAACCGTTAATCTGTTTAAATGTGAGGTTTGCATTCATGAAGCTTAAAGAACAGCTGTATGACCATGGTACATGTGCAAACTGCAGTCTGCTAGGATTTCAAGCTCTGTTTTGTTTTCAGCAATCTTTTTATGGCCAAATTTTAGGGCCTCTTATCTGTCTTCCTCCACCTCTTATTTGCTTTTGACACTCTAAGACATGCTGTTCTTAAGACGATGTTTTCCCTTGGTGTTCACTCATGATTTTCCTACCTTTCTCTTTGTGCCTTCACTATTTTTGTGTGTGTCGGGGGAGTGGGTTCTTCTCTCACTTCCACTTTCCTTGGGATTCCCACAGAACTCTGCCTTTGGCCCATTTCTCTTTTCTCTCTGCACCTCTTAGCTAAACCATCTCATCTGTTGACATGGTTAGTGTTGGTTGTCATCTTTAGCCTGATGACTCTCAGATCTACTTCGCCAGTCGTGACCTGTCTCCCTCCCCCAAATCCCACATTTCAGCTCTTCTGTCTGATGCTTCCTCATGGATATTTCGCTAATAGTTTAAAGTAAACATGGCAAAAGGGGGGTCCTGGATGCCAGGTAATGGCAATAATTCCTTGAATTTGCAATTATCGGATATCTAGTTCCCTGTAGGCATCATGGCAGAAGTCGATCATCAAGATGGGAAAACTGGGGAATGGTCTTGCAAAGGAGCCTCTTCTCCCCTTCACCCCATCCTATCACTTGATCCCCAGGGAGCCCCCGGGTGCAAAGCAGTGATACAAGCCCCGCCCCTTTTGAACGTGCCCGCCCCCCCTCATCAGGCCCCGCCCCCATCTGTTCTGACCACGCCCCCGTTCCTGACCCTTTTCTCGCTGTCCCTCGCGCTCCGTCCCCCCGACGGGGCTGAGAGAGCCGGAGCGAGAGGTCGCGCCCCGGGGACTCCGCCGCCGGCCCCGCCATGGTCTCGGCT
>ML677412.1:7318710-7340124 GCA_007922305.1 Dermatemys mawii | reverse complement strand
AGAGTGCGGAGGCTGCAGGGGATCAGGACAGCCGGGGAGGAGGGAGGAGCAGCCTCCCCAGCCAGAGCTCAGGGGCAGATTAGGAAGAGCCCGCGGGCCGTAGCTTGCCCTCCATTGTTCTAGAGGAATGGTCTAGCTCAGCTTTGTTTTACAGTGGGGAGAAAAGCAGATTCATGGATAGCCTAGTTCTCCGCTAGTTACCTTGTGTAATTATCAACACTTGTCATCAGTCAGGTTTTTTGTTGTTTGTCCCTTGCAGTTACTACCTCTGCTGACAATTTAACCCTAGTCCATTACATCCATAGTGCATGTTTTCTCCTGCTTTTTCTAAGATTTTGCCACTAAGAAAAAGTGCCATTACCTCTGCTTTAACCTGAAATGAGTTTAAAATGTTTCTGTTCTGTGCAGTTACACATAACACAAGAACTAGCATTTGTTCCTGACCATATTGAAAAGTACAACTGATGAAAAGTTTAGTGTAAATGAACTCTTTGAAGTCTAAAGAAAGATGTGTGTCAGACTGATGAGTAGAACTATTTTGATTTTAATTGTTTCTCTTCCTTTTACAGCATAAATGACTGATGTTGGCTGATGGCTACGGTTTACACGTTAACAGACATTGGAAGAAAATGATGGAAAAGTTAGGAGATAAATGTCTTATATTTGTACTGAAATTTCTGTAGTGAACATAGAGCCCTCTCAGGTAACTGCTGTTACTTTCGCTACAACTTCTTTCCTCTGTTGAGTCAGATTTGTAGCAGAAATCCACTGCATTTGAGTAAAGCAGAAAGACCGAAGGTAGATCACTGCTCTTGCCCATGAAAGTGGCTTCTGAAGCAAGCAAGGCAGTTGGCAGCATCAGAATTACTTGCTTCTCTGAATATGCAGCTGGTTCCTTATTTAGCCTCTCCATAGTGCTAAATGTTTCCCCTTAAAGAACATAGTCACCATCAGAGCGTGGCAGGGTTTGGATTGTGAGTTGTGGCTTTAACTGCAGACAGCAAGAGAGCCTCTTCAGATCCCTACTAACAAGCTTCCAGCATGGAGGGCGTATTACTCTTCAAACACAAATGTAAAGGTGCCAGGCACTAGGTGGAATGTTGTAGATTCTTCATAAAAACTTCCATCCTGGGCAGAGCAATGGTCCATCTAGCCAGGTGCTTCAAAGGGAACGAACAGAACAGGGCAGTTATCGAGGGATCCATCATCCCCTGTCAGCCAGTGCCAGCTTCTGGCAGTCAGAGTAGGCAAACTCAGAGCATGGCATCGTATCTTTGGCCATCTTGGCTGTCCTCCATGAACTCATCTCATTCTTTTCTGGCTTTCATGTGACCTTTCTTCAAATTTAAGCTCCAGCTATAGATTTATTTGTTTTGAAGTGATACTACAGAAAAAAGCCAACTTTTGTTACTGGCTCCACAATGTGTATTCTTACCACAAGCTTGATATCGAGTATGTCTCCCCTAAGTGAAAATTAAAAGTAATGTGAATTTACATGTGGTTCCAAAGATGCTCAGAATACTCACTACTGATATGCTAAAAATTCTCTCAATGTGAGAATAAGAAACTATGTTTGTTCCCTTGCAATCCACTAGCACTTTCTTATGAAAAGTAAGATCAAAAGTGTCCTCCTGAGAAGTTCTCCAGGGGCTTAGTGCCTACATTATATTTATATGTTAGTTGTTTAAAACTGTCTTTGTAGATCTTATATAAGCTTTTTTTATATTCAGGAAATCTCTCACACTGCCGCTGAGAGGGGGGTGTTCATAATCAAACACTTTGTCATCTGTCTTGTAAAATGTAAAGACTTAAAATGTTTTTTACACCCTTTTTTGTGACCGCAAGCTGCGTTGTGTTTTGTTTGAGAAGAAGAAATCTTTGCAACAAATGAAGAAACTATAATTGACAATATCTGTATTATTTACAATGTCTTATTTGGAATAGGCCTTTTTCTGAAATAAAAGGGATCTTGAATAAAGACTCTAGCATCCTGATATTTTTCCTTAGCTGTTAATAGAAACTGTCTCATTAACTATTTAAAAGGGATGTTGAGATCTAGCCCTGTGCTCTCATCTAATCGCTAGCTGCTTACAGAGCAGAAAGAAGTTCTCTCCTCTCCTCTCACAGGTAAGTATCTTTACTAGTGGGGAGGGATTTTTGTAACACGTGTCAGAAGTTGACTCAGTTCTGTTCAGCCAGACTCCCGCGGGGTCGCTGTCAGAGGAAGGAGATCCCCAATGCTCAGAGCTGTGATCGGTGCGATGGCGTCAGCTACAGGTGCAGTCCTTCCCCTACCCACACTTCCCCACTAGGGTGTGAACTGGCAAGTGGAGATGGCACAGAGCTCCTTCTGCAGGAGATCCTGGCATTCATAACACAGGCTTTGTCAGACAGAGGCAACTCTCCCTCTAGAGCAGGGGAGACATCAGTGAAGGAATATACATGCTCTCCACCCTGCCTCCATCCGCATCCCCACCTATTCCCCTGGTCCTCACAGAACATCTCTGTTCCTGACAGGGCTCCCCACATAATGGGGCAGACCAGAGGCCCATCCATGTATTTGTTTTAAACCACTAAATTTTGGTCCTGTGCACTAGACAGCAGCTAGGAGAAGTTTAGTGAACTAAGATTAATTTCTCTCCTGCTTCCAGATGTTTCCTCACTATGCAGTGGCAAAAACAAATGTTAAGAAGGTTGGAACTCTGAAAACAGTCCCAAAACTTTTTCTAGATGGAGAAAAAGAGTCTTGCAGTCTGCCCCGATGGTCAATAAACTAAGGTCATTGTGGTCCAAGTATCTCCTTCATATATGGTGGCTTGGGGAATATGTATTTTTATGTGAAAGCCATAAATACAAATTTAAGAGAGCGGAGGGTGGGAAATTGCCTGGAAATTGGCACTCAGTGCAACTGGTCTCATCACCCATCCCTGGGTGTACATTGCACTACAGCTTGGTCCAAAGTTTGACTGCTCTATCTATTTCCATTAGATGTGGGGTGATGTGTTAGCATAATAGTTACAATGGTAAAAGCTCTAATACGGCTGCAGTTACAGTGGTATAACTTATTCCCTTGCCCATACGAGATTTGCTATACTGCTATAAAAACCTTTGTACTGATAGAACTGAGTCCACACTACAGGACTCTATCTGTGCTGATATAGTTAAATTGGCACAACTTTCTAATACAGATAATCCCTAAGAATCTAATCCTGAACACCTCAAAGCCTACGGAATTCCAAGTTCCCTAATAAAACTAACTAGAAATATAAAGAAAAAGTATCAACTACCTGGTGCTCAGAATGACTGACTGGTGAATGTTTTCCGCATGGAATTCTCTTTCAGGAACTTGGCTGTGTTATTTTAAGGCCCAGGATAGGAATGTGTGGGAGGAGAGGGAGCGGACTGTGTACGTACCTTTGTGGAAAGCTAAAAGCTAGTTTGGCCCCTCAACGTATGTTTTCTCTTGGATGCTGTAGGACAGTGATTCTCAACCAGGAGTATGTGTACCCTTGGAGGTATGCAGAAGTCTTCCACAAGGTACATGAATTCATCTTTATGTTTGCCTAATTTTACAACAGGATACATAAAAAGCACTAGCACAGTCGGTACAAACTAAAATTTCATAGAGACAATGACTTATTTATATTTCTCTGTATACTATACACTGATATGTAAATATAATATTTATATTTTATTTTACAATTATTTGGTAAAAAGGAGAAAGTCAGCAATTTTTCAGTAATAGTGTGCTGTGACACCCTTATATTTTTGTCTGATTTGTAAGCCAGTAGTAAAATGAGGTGAAACTTGCGGGGTATGTAAGACAATATCAGACTCCTGAAAGGGGTACAGTAGTCTGGAAAGATTGAGAATGTAGACGGTGGGTGTTCAGAGGCAGAACAGAAATGCCTTGTCATAATCACTAACAGTTCAAACCTTCCCTAACAGGAAGTGCTGTGACTGAAAGATATGAGCAAGGCTCTGTGCTGCTGCTCACAAGAGGCGTGGCGCACAAGGCACGGACAAGGACAATTCCGGGTTCCTCCGGCTCTGAGGGTCTGTGCCTCCTCCTATGTATGTTAGAGCACTGCACACCCACACAGCTCCCACCTCTTCCTGGAATAGTCACAACCCCGCAGAACCCTCAGCCGCTTTCCCACTGCCGCTGCCAACGGGTTTCCCTGCGGCCAAGAATTCCAAACCATGAAGGGCTCTGACCACTTCTCTTTAATGTCTTTGGTAGTACCCCACACCAAGGGCTGCATATGCCAGCATATGCTTTCCCTGCACTGGGGAAAAAATTTATATCTCAGCCAACCATGAAAGGAATTGTCTGGGGTGGGGGGCACAAAAAAAGACATGCCTCCGACATGAGCACTTTCTGCTGCTGAATTTTGTACACAGAAATAATTTTCCCTTATTTCATAATAACCGGGTTACATGTTGCCTGACTGAATGTAGCTAACCTTTGTGGTCAGATCATAGCAATAACCCCACTTGGAGTTCCGCAGAAAGGAGACGTATAAAATATGATATTTTTATTTAAAACATAAAACAAATGTGAGCGCCACTCCTGCAAACTGTAGGGTGTGAGCAACCCCTTCAGTTGCAGGGAGCCCCCCTGGACCAAAGGCTGAGCACTTCAAAGGCTCAAGCCTCTGGCAACAGAGGGCTGATGCGTCTTAGGGTACGTCTTCACTACCCGCTGGATCAGCGGGTAGCGATTGATTTCTTGCGTCTCATTAAGACGCAAGAAATCGATTGCTAGGGGCGCCCCGTTGACTCCAGAACTCCAGCGAGGCACAGGCTGGAGTCGACGGGGGAGCATGCCGCCAACCGCCGCTGCCCATGAGGATGGCAGGTAAGTCAGCTGAAGATACGCCGACTTAAGCTACGTGATTGTTGCAGGGTACTTTTGTGTCCCGTAGGAACGAGGCACACAAACAGCTGTTGAATAAAAGTAGTGAGTTTATTGAAGGCAAAGTGACACACCCGCAGTGGGGGCTCCCTTTCGCTGCTGCCACTAAACGGGGACCCGACGCATCAGAGCAATGCCCAGGAAAGAAGCCCACTGCGCGTGGGCACACAGGCAGAGAAATAACAGGAACATTTGCATCTCATGCATACCTCATGAATAACTAATACCTTGTTTCTGTCTTGTTAGTATCACAGAATGCAAACAGGTGTTTCATTTCAAGGCAAGCAAACCGTGAGAGCCAAGTACTCCAACATGGGAAGTATGTGATAGCAGGGCAGGGACTGATAAGGAAGGCCAAAAGTACCCTTTCCTTCCCAGGAGTGGGGGGGGGTAAGGGGCACACGCCCCTGGGGGGGGAGTGAGCACCTCTTCCTTCCCTGGAGTCGAGGGTGAGAGCGCCCTTAGCTTTCCACCATGACAATGGCTTGCGCACCCTTACAGTGATTCACATGGCTGAAGTTGCATATCTTCAGTTGATCCACCCCCCTAGTGAAAACCAGCCCTTAGACAAACCGCCAGGTGACCAGACAGCAAATGTGAAAAATGGGGACTGGGGGTCGGGAGTATTAGGAGCCTATATAAGAAAAAGACCCCAAAACCGGGACTGTCCCTATAAAATCGGGACATCTGGTCACGCTACTCCGGGAACGCACATATGGATGACATAAATATCACGCTCTCAGTGACAACGTGTATATTCTGTTTGCAGAGACGCAGTAAAAATAAACATTTTGGGGCAAAACTTCCTGCCTTTGTGTAACACCAACAGACCCCACTCATTGGCGGGCAGGAGTGAACATGGGACCTCTGGAGTTTAAGTAGTCTGGAGCCTCTACTGCCTGAGATAAAAAGGGGCTTCGCTTAGCCAAGCCTATAGCGCTGACTCAGTGATCTCACTCTAAGTGGTCTCAGCACCACTATCTGGGACAGGGCACCTCACCTCCAGCGTTTATAACAGTGTGAAGTGTTATAAAAAAAAGTGTTTTTAATTCACAAGGGGAGTTGCACTCAGAGGCTTCCTGCGTGAAAGGGGTCCCCAGTGCAAACGTTTGAGAAGCACGGATTTACCCCCTTGGGGAGGATCAGCAGCAAACCACAGCACTTTGCAATGCCCCGCACACAGCTCGGAGCGGAGACCTGCTCCCTCCACCCCAGACACTGACATGCCCGGTGTCGATTCAATCCGCACCACCCCGGATGGTCCCCGCCCTTCCTTCCTCCAGCGCATTGTGCGGTCACCTGGGCGTTACATTCGCGGGCAGTAAAGGGGGAAGTCGCCTGTTTAGATAAGAAAATCGTATCCGCTCCCCGCAGTCTCCAGGTTTGTAGGGATAAGAGGAGCGGGGACAGTGTGAACCCGTCCGCCGGAGTGAGCCCACAGCCGTGTAAACGCTCCGCGATCCGGCCGGACAATCAAGCCGAAGTGGGTCTGTGACGTCCGGGGCTGCTCCCCGTGGTTCCCCCATAGAGACACAGGCCCCGCCCCGCCGGAACACAGGCCCCGCCCCGCCGGAACACAGGCCCCGCCCCTTTCCGCTGCTGGCCCCGCCCCCGCTGGCTCAGCTGGTTGCCTGTGCGGGTCCGCAGCCTGGCTCAGAGCCTGCGGTTGCGTCTCCGAGGCGGCCTCGTCCTGGGTCCGCTCCGCCGCCGCCTTCGCCTTGCGACTCCTTCCGGCCCCGCCATGGTCTCGGCTCCGCGCTGCCCGCCCGGCGCCCGCGGGCTCCTGGCGCTGCTGCTGCTGCTGCCCCTGCCCGGGGCTCGCGGTGAGTGGGGGTGGGGCAAGAGGGTCCCCCCAGGCGGCCCCTCCTGGGCACAGGATCCCCTCGGTCCTCTCCCCTCCCCCATGGGTGCTGGGCGGGGACCGGAGCCGCAGCGGCTCCCCCGGGCCCTCCCCGTCCTCTTGCTCCCACCGGGTCGCCCGCTCAGCATCGCTGGGGCCGGGCTCTGCCCACCCGGGGCCTGGCTTCGCCCCCGTCCAGCCCTCAGCCCGGGCTGCGTCGGGCTCGGCCCGCGGGGGGACCGGTGGGGAGGGGGCGAGCCCCGCAGCAGTGACAGGTACCCGCTGCCCTGGGGCGGGCCCCGCACCTCTGGGAGCCTCGAGCCCCCTGGGGGGCTTTAAACTCTGTCCCGTGGGTGAGAGTGTCAGCGCCCCGGGCCTGCTGCTGCGGGCTGGGGGGGGGTCCCTCCGTGTTTGGGCGGGGGGCACTGCGAACAGCAGGTAAAAATGCAGCTGACCAGTTTCAGTAAAACGAAGCCTGCGGTAAAAGACTCCCATCGATTATAAAATGATCAAGTCTCTCTGTTACAGCCTTAGGTTTGTATTTGTACAGAAAGAGACCGTTTGTATTAAAACGAGTGTTAAAATGATCTGATGCACAGGTTAAGAAAAAGTGTCTGTACATCTGGGTATAATGCTTAAATTATCCCCAAGTACAAAATTTGGTTTGAAAGTCATAAGGTACATATTCTGCAGTGTCCCGTATTAAGGTTAATATATTCAGCGATACAGTTAAGCTTTTAGCATCCAATTCTTTGGGGACATCACTCATAAAAGGTTGTACTAAGGGTAGCTTGTGGAAAGCAAATATAGCAACGAGTGAGGATTGTCCCTCAGTAATTGAGAATTTGGGATTGGTTGCCCCTTAGAAAATACACTCCGGTACATCAGGAAATATTTCAGTTACTTTCTTGACTTTTTGCTTTTCCTTGGTGCTTGTCCTCATGCCTGTCATACAGTTTCCATGCATTTTTTTGCTCCCTTGGTCAAATGTGCCCTGTATGTCATCCAACAAACTCCTAGTATTTGTTTTGGGTTTTCCCCTCCAGAAAACTATGTCTTGTATTGCCCTCTCCCAGACAATACAATTCATATGAAGTCTCTATTTCTTTAATAGAAATAATATGCATACCTCTTTTTACCCAAATAGAGTTTCACAGACACTTCAGTTTAAACACATTGGATTAGATCAAACAAGTTTATTAACTACAAAGAGATTTTAAGTGAATGCAAGTAATTAGCATAACTCCAAAATGGCTACAAGAGAAGTCAAGATAAAACACAATTGGTGCCCAAGTTAATAAACGAAGTTAAACTCACAGTAAAGGTTTCCTTACACAACATGCTCTCAGCAGTCTTACTGACCAAATTTCTTGGGTGAGGACCCCTTCCGCTTAGGGACTGCTTCCTTTGTCTCTTCTAGTGCAGTGATGCAATGGACGGAGTGAGGAGGAGGGGGGTGCCTGGGAGTGTTTGTCCCTCCTTCTTTGTACTGTCAGTCCTGCCCCTTGGAAAGCACTCCCAGCTCACACAAAGTCCATAGGGAAAGATCTTCCCTGCTGCTTTTCGTCACGTTTTTGAAGGTTTTTCTCTTCCTACTTCATGACTGCTTAAATGCAAATTAAGCAGAGCACACATTCCTTTGGGACAGAGCTGTTTGCCAACTTGTGCTGTGGTTTGC
Source organism: Dermatemys mawii (assembly GCA_007922305.1). NCBI lineage: Eukaryota > Metazoa > Chordata > Testudines > Dermatemydidae > Dermatemys > Dermatemys mawii. Next base: position 7,331,688 of record ML677412.1, on the reverse strand, counting down.
AACATGAGTTAACATTTATACAGGGAAATATTATAACTTTGCATACGTTGTTGCCATGCGTTTTATCAGGACAATACTGGTAAACTAAACATTTTCACATACCTTACAAGGCATACTCGACACAGAGATTATTATAGCAGTCTTCAGAGTGTGGACATAGATACATTCTTTTAGTTGGATTTCTTTTGTTCTTCAAAACCTTCTCCTTATTGTCTGTAACCATGCCAGTTCTGAATCTTTCACTGATGTCTTTAGCTCCCCATAGCAATTTTTACATTTCGTAATTTATGCTGTCTATCTTTTTTCCATTTATTATGTTGCTTTTTATTTGTAATTGCTGCCAATTGACGTCAATGGATCTACCCACATGGTTATGCATATGAGTTTTCAGTATCTGGGCCATAACATGTACAATGTCAGTATTTATACTAATGCTAAATCTGCAAGATTAAAATCTCTTGATTCGGGATATAAGGCAACCACTATCTGTGTGGTGTTAGGAAGCGTCATCCCGCTTCCACTCACTTCCCGTGGGCATGTTACAAAATTATCCGTAATGAGAATTATAGACTTTCCTCTGCAGCCTACGGTGCTATTGTACAGGACAGATACTGGACTCCAAGATCATTGGCTTTGATCTGCGATGGTATTTGCTATGTTAGGGGGATGCATTAAGGTTATATGAGGTAACGCTAATATTGGTCTTGTTCTCTTCTAGGAAGACAATGTAAATCACTAGAACTACAAAATGGCAGGGTTCATTTAATGGATGTCAAAGTGGGTGCAACGGCAACGTTCTCTTGTAATGACGGGTGAGTGTCAAGTTGCTTCTTTTGACTAATTAACAGAACCTAGACTGGTGTAAAATTGCTGGTGAAGTCTGGCAAAAAGAGACTAGGAAGCCTGCTTAAGTTCAAGATGAGTGAGTGCTGTGCTATAAATCTGTAGCTTTGGGCTGGGCCCTCGTTAAGAATTACACCTGTGACTTTCAAAGGAGTTGAAGGAAGATAACCACCCAGCTATAGTTGTCATTCAGTGGAAAATGGGCACCTAACTTGCTCAGGTGCTTTTGAAGATCCCAGCCTGGAGCCCCCAGGAGATCATCCAGCAGGGGTTGGATCATGGGTCGTGAGACAGAGTCCCACCCCAGGGGTCATGTGGCACTTACTGACTCATTCCATCTCTCCCTCATTACAGAGGTTTCTGTCTGGGTGCTGGGAGCTAGTGGCCGAATATTGCCTATAAAATGCTGCACCAGGTAGAAGCAGATCTCTTCCTGCTCTACAATAGCTAATATTTGTCTGTCCCTCCCTTTTATGGATGTCAGTATTACCCGGGATAGCCTTAGGTGCAGTTGTTGCTTTTGTCCATATGGGTTTTTTTGCCAAGCCTCGGGGAATCAAAAATAGCTTGTGGCTTCATTGCACTGAGCAGGTGTGTGTTGGATTTTTGAGGCCTCGAAGTTTAAGGTCAGAAGGGACCATGAGATCATGCAGTCTGATCTGTAGTCTATCACAGGCCACCAGCACTTCCCACAGATCCACATACTAAACTCAACCAAAATTAGCCTAAACTACTACAGCCCACAGGAGCTTAGACCATTGTGTGCCATGGGCAGAGAATAGGGCCTGAGGTGCACAAATTCCTTGGGCCCCTATCATGGCAGGGAAACGCTGAATGAGAGATATTGAGATAATCCTGGCAAGTGACCTGCACTCACATGCTGCAGAAGAAGGCAAAAAATACCCCAGTGTCATTGCCAGTCTGACTGGGGGGTGGGGGTAATTTCTTAACGACTCCACATACTAGAGAACTGAGCATGTTAGCAAGAACCAGCAAGCCAAGCACTGAGGTGAGAGCACTTGATGCCACTTCAGAGTCCTGGCCTTCCCCATCCAGTGTCCCATCTTCACCCATGGCCATCCCTGATGGCTCAAAGGAAGGAGATAAAAGAAACCAACTCGGAATACATTGAATGGGGAATCCCTTCCTGACGGCTGCAGGAGACTGGATGAAATCCTGACGCATGAGCCTTTAGGTGCATAACACACAACCTGGAAACAAACCCAGGGTTGCTGAGCTCAGGAGGCTCCCGAGAGCAGCTCTAAGCAGAGCACAGGAGCAGCACACAGCACTGGGGTGGGTGGGAGAGGGAAGGACAGCTGAACTGCCTGGCAATTAATAGCCTGCTGGGTGGCTGCTACACAGGCAACTTAGGGGAGTTGATCAGAGTAGGGGGGCCCCTGGTTCCAATCCCCTGCCAGCTAGCTGCGACGGGCTGCTCTTTCTGCAAGCAGTGGACAAAGCAGGCGGCTGCCAAACAAGTTCTAAGGGAGTATTGTGCAACTTTAAGCAAGCATGTTCTCTAATTGATCGTCATCAAACAACGTTAACCCGGACAATGGTAATTGAGGAGTGACTGTAGTTGTACCGATATAGATGTGTACTGTAGACCTGGCCTTAGTGTTCTTCAGTCCTATATTGTTAATGTATCCTTTTCAGTGGTTTGTCTCCACCTACTGGCAGAAAGAAACCATGTTCTTTCTGGACTGTTGTTTCTTGGCTTCCATGAGTAACAAACTTGAACCTTTTTTCTTTAGGTACAGACTAATTGGAACGACTTCTGCCCAATGTGTGATTGTGGGAAATGAAGCTGATTGGGATAAGGCGCTTCCACTTTGCCAGGGTAAACTAATTTAATGGTTTTAAGAACGGTTCATGTCTGGAAATGATGCAGCATAGCTGGTGATTCAGAGCAATCGGTCTGTTCTTTCTTTGGCATTCAATCCAAATGACAGTTTTGTTGGGGGAGAATGAAATATATTGTGGTTCACCATGGAGTCTGGATGACTCCTACAGAATCAATATTTTTTTTTAAAGTCCCTTTTAGATTGTTCACCTGACACTGTTTAATATGCACAATCCAACAGGCCTCATGGCTGCTCTTCACTGTTTGTGTAATCCTGCTGTTCACTAAGTCAAAGGCATGATGATGACTTAGATTTGGGAAGGTTCAAAAATTGAATTGTCCACTTAGTCTGAGGCTCTTTGGGAGTGAATCACAATTAATTTGCCTCTATCTTAATTTGATCGCTTCGATACTTTCTGGGCTTGGTCTGTCAATCATGCTGCTGATGGTCCAGTCTAGAATCAGCTGCTGCTACAAGAAATGTCCGAAATTAGTTTTCTGCTGGTAGAATAATACTACGTCTAAGATGCTGGGCAAGAGGTTCTGGCTCCTTGGGGCTAATGTTGGGATGGCGCACAATCTCTGGTGAGGTTCCAGAGTTGGTGTTTTATGGAGCATCCTCCTTGAACAATGGACGTACTGGGTTGGTTCAAGCCTAAAAGCAGAAAAACCTTCACAATCTGAAAGGGATGTTGCTTTAAATGTTAATGACAACTTTCTTAGTGTAGACTCTTGTCAGTTTGCTTTCAATGGAAACTTTAATTTTCATGTTGACATTCTTTGCTTCAGCAATACCTTGTCATCCACCTCCTGATATCGCCAGTGGAACCCATACTGGCCAGAGTGTAGAAGAGTTTTCCTTTGGCTCTGCAGTAACTTACAAATGTGACCAGGGCTTCTCTCTCATTGGAGAGGCCTCCATTCATTGTACAATGAAAGATAATTTCAATGGAGAGTGGAGTGGGCCTGCCCCTGAATGCAAAGGTTAGTAGCATCTGTTTATATCCTCCTCTTGTTTTACTATCTCCTCCCAGGAAAACCTGTATTTTGACTGCTGGGCAAACCCATAAACCTGAGGAAATTCAGTAACTGGTTAGTCCCTCTAAATACATACCACGATAACTTGTTGCTGTTGGAAAAGTAAAGAATGACGGACATTTTATAAATCATTCCTGGAAACAATTTTGCTTCTAATACATCCTGTATTTTTTGTCTCTCTTCAGTATTCCAAGATCATAGTTAATTCTCCTGTCACAAACAGTTGATTTTAGGTGGAGATAACCTTAGTTTAAGAGTTTTTCTTTTATGCCAGTACCCTATTACTAAAGGGGAGAGAGAGAGCCTTACAAGCAGAATTGTTTGGAAACCATATTTTTCAGAACTCTCTGGGAGGGCTCCTTGGCAGTGAAGGCTCATCCTTCTGAGAGTTCATATCCCAGCCATGAAGTTCTTAGGAAGGAGAAATAAAGGTCATTGTACAATCCTCATTTTGGTGACGGCAGTGCTCATGCACTCTATTGCATTGTTAGCTAACTATGCATTTATGTACTTGGTATTCATGCTGCTGGAACAACTTAGTTTTATTCTTGATGAGTTACCCAGACTAACAGGTGGGATTGAGGCTTTTTCAGAGGCATTTGGCAGGTTGGTCACCTCACTACGTAATATTAACTCCCCCAATAGCAGGGAAGTTCAGTTTCAGAAAGTCCTTGTATATAGACCTCTTATAGCTTGATCCAAATTCCCGATGGCTTCGTACAATAATGATGATTAACTCGAGCAGTTTACTGGAGGGATGGGGGCAGGATAGCCATACAGTTGGGTGCTGTGCTGTATGTAGACTAACCTCTTTTTAAAGGGAAAGATCCAAAGTAGTGTAACTTTATTTTAAAATACATTGTGATATCTGCTGTAGTCATGTATCAAGGCATTTTCTCCCCCCACCCCTCCCGCACCCTCCTGTCCCCACAAAATGCTTCTTGTGCAAAAAATTCTTATGCTGGTACTTTTAATTTTCAGTGGTTAAGTGTCGAGAGCCAGAAGTCAAAAATGGAAAAAAGCAATCTGGGTTTGGACCTGACTATTCATATGGAAACACCGTAATATTTGAATGTGATTCTGGCTACACTCTGCATGGTAGCAGTTCAGTTAAATGCGAAGCTGACAATTCATGGGTTCCATCTTTGCCCACCTGTCGAAGTAAGTATAAGCAGTTGTGTTGAACCTTTTATATGCTAATGTTTTTAGGAAGCTTATTGCTTTTGAGTAGCCATGTTACAATGATGTAAAGTTTGAGTCTGTGTCCTCTTTTTGTCATAGGCATAACACACAAATTTTATTAAAGCTAATGTTTAAAAAAATTATATAATAGGTTAGGAAAAGAGAATCTGTACATAAAATCCTAGAACTGGAAGAAACCTCGAAGTCATCTCCAGTCCCCTGCACTCGCGGCAGGACTAAGTATTATTGAGACCGTTCCTGACAGGTGTTTGTCCAGCTGCTCTTAAAAATCCCCAGTGATGGAGATTTCACAGCCTCCTTAGGCAATTTATTCCAGTCCTTAACCACTCTGACAGGAAGTTTTTCCTAATGTCCTACCTAAACCACCCTTTCTGCAATTTAAGCCCATTGCTTCTTGTCTTATCCTCAGAGGTTAAGAACAATTTTTCTCCCTGTACTTTGTAACAACCTTGTATGTACTTGAAAACTGTTATGTCCCCTCTGTCTTCTCTTCTCTAGACTAAACACACCCCATTTTTTCAGTCTTCCCCTCACAGCTCATGTTTTCTAGACCTTTAATCATTTTTTGTTGCTCTTCTCTGAACTTTTTCCAGTTTATCCACATCTTTTTCTGGAATGTGGTGCCCAGAACTGGACACAGTACTCCATTTGAGGCCTAATCAGTGCAGAGCAGAAGAATTACTTCTTGTGTCTTGCTTACAATACTGCGAATACATCCCAGAATTGTTTGCTGCTTTCTTTTTTTTTTTTTTGCCACAGCGTTACACAGTTGACTTGTATTTAGCTTGTGATCATCTGAGCATAGTGCTTAGATTATCCACAAATATAAAGTTAGTTTTTAAGTCATATGATACATTGAGCACATAATCAGCAATAACCCACGTTTAGGTGACTAGATTTAACCATGCAGTTTAGAGTACATCACTCATGAAAAGTTGTACAGAGCTTTGGTTGTGAAAAGCAAAATATATCAGTGAGTGGAGATTGTCCTTCAGTAATTGAGAATGTTTGGTTGTCCGTTTAAAAAATACAATCCATGAGGAAAGGATTTGTTACTTTCCTGACTGCGCTTCTCATCAGCACTTCAGCTCATCCCTCCTGGTACTGCCGATGTTCTGTGTAGGTGTCCCTCGACTAGCTGATAGCGTCTGACACCGTGAGTTGCCACATCTGCCAAGCGTAGCATTGAGAGATTCTGCATTCTCTTAGCACAAATAACTACAGGTTGGCAGATAACCTGATGTCACTAATCCTATAGTTACATGTTGAGTCATGTGTTGTGGTAGATGATCCAAACACTCCACCTCTAGTGACTTTCGTTGTAGGTAGAAATATGGCTGATGAGTGCAGAATTTGTGTGCAGTGTTGTGTTGTAGTGATGTCAGTCCTAGGATATTAGACAAAGTGGGTGAGGTAATATCTTTTACTGGTCTTATTTCTGTTGGTGAGAGACACAAGCTTTCAAAGTTCCCCAGAGCTGTTCTTCAGATCAGTGCAGAATTTGGCAGATGAGATCCTGAAAGTGTCTGGAGGCAAGAGCCCTCTGGTCTCAGAAGGATGCATAAGAATTCTGCTAATGAGAGCATTCATTCATTATAGAGGAAATCTTTATAGAGGATTTGCTTTATCAATTCTGAGGTCTGTTGTCATGTCTGTATTACAATGTACAAGTAATGGAATAACTGGAAAAGCTGCCTTTCTTCTTTCAATATTGGATTATCTATGGATCAGATAATGGTTTCCAATATGGCTTAAATTCTGTAATTTGCATGATATTAATTTGAATCCATTTATTTAATTTAGCAGTTGACTTGAGATACTAAATGTTACACCAATATGAATCGATGGATTCCTATAGTTTGCTGGCATTCTTGTAACATCACACGTCAGCTCACTTTGCATTTTTTCATTCCAGGGCCAAACACTGGTACCATGATTGCTATTGGTAAGTAACTTAAAATTTAAAAAATAATTCAGTGCACAGACTTGACATAGTAGTAGATAGTAATAGCATAAGGTATTTACTGTTACACTTTCTTCATCTCATACAATTTTTTCCTTCTGCTGCTTCACTACGTGAGGAATCTACTCCAGGCAGCTAGTATCTCTGTTATTGTTTTATGTTCCATCCAGTAGTGCCATGTAAAAGCTCATGAGGCAAATGTGTTCATAACTGCTGACAAAACAGTAGCTGACAAAACAGTTACGTAGAAATGGAGAATTTAGTGGCTATTCACAGAAGTGTCACATTCAACATATCTGTTCAGGTCACAGAACAAAGGTAACTAGTCTTTTTTTTTAAAAAAAAAAATCTTTCACTTTTTTAAAATCATCTAATGATATGGAAATAACATGTAAGGATTTTTTAAATCCAGTTAAACTCATGACTATAGAATTCTAGATGTGAGAGAGACGACCTGTCAAATCATCCTGTCCCTACTAAGGCAGGATTATTCCTACATATTTTTTTATACAATTTTAGTCCATGCTGGTTTTAAAAGTTCCAGCTTCCCCCTAATTCCTCTTGTGCCCTCCCTCTTCTCCCCCCACCCCCGCCAAAAAAAACCCCACCGTTGCCATCAAAAATTTTCCGACTATTCAGCATCAATTTTCATTGGAGTTCTAATGTTATAAAAAGCCTCCTTTAAGAAAGCAAAAGCAAATTTGATTTTTACTCTTGAATTCTGGAGTCTATTTTATTGAATTAGTTTCTCTCCTTTCCTGCTGTTCAGCCCATATGATGCAAATCAGCACTTCAGTGATCTACAGGAATGTGAAAAAAAATATAAGTTGGGTCTTGAAAGGTATTTTTGTAGAAAATATTTACTTCAGTGTGAGAAGATGGTAAGGTTCTGATGAACCATCATCTGCAAGAACATAATACAACCATGCAACATATCAAAAAGAGACTATAAATTATTTTTGTGGGTTACCTTTGTTCTGTGACCTGAACAGATATGTTGAATGTGACGCTTCTGTGAATAGCCACTACAGTCTCCATTTCTATGTAACCATTTTATCAACTACAGCAGTTATGAATGCATTACATGCCTTATTTTCTTGTGATGTAACTTGTCATTAGCAGCTCTGTCTTTACATATAAACGATACTTCAGTATATTACCATTTTGATGATATGAGAATATTAATGCTACAAAGCCCATGTTGGACTTCCATTTCTGGTGAAAGGTTGCAATTGTATCCTTAAATCTGAGACCACATTCAGTAGAGGAGTAGTAGCATACAGACTTCATAGTACAACCTTTAGCTGATACAATTGTATATGTGGCGCTTTCCAGCATGCAGGAGATGCTAAACAAATCTCTGCTGAAGAGCTCTGGTGGTGTTGGTGTGTCTCATAGTGGGTTCACTGTGAAACCTTGACCCTTGCTACAAAAGTACTGTTTACTCTTCAGTAGTACTCTACGTGGTATTCTTGGGATGTACAGTTGAATTACATTCTTCTATAACGTGATGAGTGAGTGGATGAAACTAATATGTCCTAAAACTGTCATGTTATAGATGACCCCCACGCATTTCCAGTGCTTTAAACAGTTGAACATTAGAGGAAGGGAGCACAGATAGTCCAGTACTCCTGTATTTAGGATATGTAATAGCTAACTGATCACTGTTTGCCAACTTTGATTACAGATGAATCCTACTCATGAATTTTTTTCTGCCTCTTTTCTGTTTTGGACATGGCCTCTGAGAAGAAACAGCCCAAACCATGCTATAATTGGAAATAAGTTTATACTTGTATTAATGTAACTCTAAAATTAACACAACAAATCTCTCAGACAGAACATAAAATGAAAAAACTCATGGTAAACATCTGGAGTGTAGTCAAGATATTATGCATTTTACTTTGGTTATAGCTTTCTTTATTTTGGTTTTGCAGGAAAGATGCCTATCATTCTGGCAGTGCTGATCACCAGCATGCTCATCAGACAGTGAAGATGATATTGGAAGAAAATGGAAAAATTGAGGCAAAAGTCATATGACTGCACTAAACTGCTCTCATAATCCCAGATTCTTCTCCCCACCATTGTGTTCGGGGTTGTGGATTTTGATGTTGCGAGCAAGAGCCTGTTGAGACTTCTGATTGGAGGTTTCTTTCTTGAAGTATTATTATCCCTTTTAAAATACAAATTGAATGATGCCAAAGATACTCATTGATCTGCTGTAGGCTTTTGTTAATTCCAATTTATCCTCAGTTTTTAAATCAAATCTCCGGAATAGTCAGTGTTCCTTTGTTCTCATGTCCAGGAAACTCCACAAACAACAATAACAAAAAACAACCCCAAACTATTCTTACCCCAAGTCTTGTGTTCACTCTGGGATGCTACACTGAGGACACACTGAAGTGTGTGGATGTTTGTAAGACTCAGATGTTCAGAATCCACACGAACAAATATTTTAAGCCTGTATTGAAAGCCAAAACAAATGACCTGTTTCCTTATGAGCACTTTCTGATAAGTAAGCAGTAAAATAGTTCTACTTGTGAGCAAATTCTTCTATGTTTCTGTGCCTAAATGAAGTGTCTTTATTTTTATATTTCAGTAGCTGAAACTAAGTTTGGTAGTATTTAAAGCAAGCTTATTACATTAGGACATAATTCTCTGCTGTGAGAAGGCGTTTATAACCAAATGCTGTTTTGTCACAATTACTGGAAAACCTATTATTTGTATTTGTACAAGTTCTACATAATTTTACCTGGCAATCTGCATATTTATCCACTGGAATTTCTCTGTTGTACTTGTACCTTTTCTCTGAATAAAAGGAATACTGTACAAGACGATAGCATCCTGACTCTCAGTAGCGATGTAAAAATATGGTTGAAATCTACCCCTCTACTGTAATCTGGTTACTAACTGCTTTCCAGAGCAGATGAAACTAGTACTTCTTCTTGCACCTCCTGCCACCCACCCAAAAAAACCCATGATTTCCTAGGACATGGATCTTTCTAGCAAGGGATAGCACTTTGTCAGCCTGCTAGTTTCCTAGCAGTGCATTGTTACAAGATACTATCCAAACCAAATAAGCTTGACAGTATAACCCCCACACTTCCTGGGTGTCATGTTCTGTCCTATCTAGTGGCACTGAGACCACTTAGAGACCTAAAATGAGTCTGCTCAGTTCAGTGTTGCTTGTATTACAATAGGATTAGGATCTATGTGATAGAAACAGATTTCTGATGCTCATTAGAAATGGTGAAGATGTTTAATCTAATGAAGCTTTTCCTTTGCTCAGATTACCTGAAGGATGTGTCTGGATTTAGATGCAGCAATGTCAATTTCAGCAGGTCTGGTGAAGATGCTAAGTCAATGGGAGAGTGCTCTCCTACTGATGTCTGTACTCAGCTTCCGCTTCTCAGGAAGGTGATGTTGACAGTTTCCCATCAATGCAGCGCAGTGCAGACTCCGTTGTAAGTCAGCCCAAGTTATGTAGACTTCATTTACGTAACTTGCATAACTCAGATTGATTTACAGTGTTAGTGTAGACAGGCCCTCTGTGTACACAAGGCCGCCAGTGGTAGTAGCATTGGGAAGCTTAGTGGGCCAGAGGGTGCTACTGGCATTTTAAACACAATTAATGGTATTTTTGAAAGAGCCTAAGTGAGTTAAGGAGGAAAAGTCCTGTTGAAAGTTCTTGGGAGCTGGCTTAAGATGAAGGGGAGTTGATGTAAGTCACATTAGCTTCCTGTCTCTGTTCCATAGTGCAGTGATTCTGCTCACAACTTTCCATACAATGAGGTTATGAAATGGAAGTTGTTGAAAACCCACTTTGTGGAGTTCAGGCCTCTCAATTTCAGGAAAATGGTAAACACATGTATTTTTTTAAATAAAATATGTAGAAAAATGCACCAAATGTTAGTGAGGGACTGGGATGGTGAAGGAAAATATCATGTAACACTGAATGATGGTTCAGGCTCAAAGAAGCAAGCGTAATTGAAAGGGTAGGTCCTTCTCTTCTTCAGCATAAGCGTGTTCCCTCTCGTTGTTTTACAGAAAAAGCAAAGTACTTCTGATGTGTGTGAGATGGTTCCTGAGAACAGAGAGACTGAGGAGTACTTGTGTCACCTTAGGCCCAAATCAATTTGTTAGTCTAAGCTTTTGTGGGCTAGAACCCACTTCATCAGATGCATAGAGTGGAACATACAGTAGGAAGATACATAGATATATATACACACTGAACATGAAAAGGTAAAAGTTGCCATACCAACTTTAAGTGGCTAATCAATTAAGGTGAGCTGTTAGCAGCAGAAGAAGAAAAATTTCTGTACAGATAATCAAGATGGCCCATTTCAGACAGTTCACAAGAAAATGTGAGTAACAGTAGGGGGATACTTAACAAGGGGCAAATAGATTTCAGTTTATGTAATGGCTCAGCCACTCCCAGTCTTTATTTAAACCTAATTTAATGGTATCCAGTTTGCAAATTAATTCCAGTTCAGCAGTGTCTCATTGGAGTCTGTTTCTGAAGGCTTTTTTGTCAGAGAATTGCCACTTTTAAGTCTGTTACTGAGTGTCCAAAGAGATTAAAGTGTTCTCTTACTGGTTTTTGAATGCTGTGATTCCAGATGTCAGATTTGTGTCCACAAGGACTCCTTGTTCTTGTTGCGGATACAGACTAACACGGCTACTACTCTGAAACCTGAGAGCAGAGAGTTCAGCATGTGGTGAGCCTCTAAAAAAGTTACAAAGAGTCTTGTAGCACCTTATAGACTGACAGATTTTAGGGATCATGAGGTTTCGTGGGCTAAGACCCACTTCAGCAGATGAATGTTGTGGAAATCTCCAGAGGCAGGTATAAATAGCAGGCAAGAAAGCAAGGTAAATTCAATCGGGGGGCAGGGTGATTCTCCTCTCTGGGTGTTCACACCTCCAGATCACCTTCTGGAAGTGGGTTTCACCCCTCTGATTGAAGGTGATCTGGAGGTGTGAACACCCAGAGAGGAGAAACAGCCCCCCCCCCATTGAATTTTCCTTGCCTTCTTGCCTGCTTTGCCACCACCCCAAGGCAGTCACTCTAATTAACTGAGTTGAATTTGACCCATGGCCTCTTCCCATCACAGCTGCTTTCCTGCATGAAGGTAGCAATGTGATCTCTTCCGTGTGCCCATTGACCACTAGAGGCCACTCTTTAACAATCATTTTGTGTGCTACCTGCTCCACTATTCTGAGTCCAATCCCATCACCCTTACTCATTGAGTAAAGCTTCACTCCACAAGCAGCCCCATGTGCTAATTTTTCTAGCCTCTGAAGTGTTAGAAGTAAATGTTGGTTAAATAGAGGGATACAGTCTCTAGCCCATTTCAGTTTGCTGTTCCTGTTACAAATGGTTTGTCCCTGTTACCTTTCCTGACTCATCATTCGCTGCTATCTGTGAATGGAATATACTGAATGTGTTTGACATTATCTGTATGCTTGTGTGAACTGGGCTGAATATTGATAGTATAAACATCACTAATTAACCAACTCAGGGTCCAGAATGGCAGCAAGGTGGATTAAAAAAAAAAACAAATGTCAACTATTTGCTCAGTGCTGTAAATGATGTAAATAGAGAGTCTGTCCCTCCTCTAAAGAGCTTCCATTTCTGTCAGGTATTTATTCAGCATTCATCAGTGGCATCTAACCATTAGGTCGAGGTTCAGCAGCAGGCTGGAGCAGAACAGATGGGTGGGGATGTGAAGCAGGTGACCTGTTCATTGATGGCCATGTATTGAAATGTTACATGAACAGCCCTAGGGAGGGAAGTTGTTTATTCTCAGCACAAGTACAGCCTGGGTAGCAGCACTGTAAGTTCCCCACGCTGCCCTTGGCAACATGACAGGATTTAGGACTTGTAGGCACTACCTTTGGTGAGATGGGAGCTCCATGGCCCATTCAGTCCGTGATTACTAGTGGGAGGACCCACTAGTAGTAGTAGTAATTACTACTAGTAGTACTACTTATTATTACTACTAGTAATCACTAGTAGTGGTGATTACTATTAGTAGTATTACTACTAGTAATCACTAGTAGTGGTGATTACTATTAGTAGTACTAC
>ML677412.1:7294844-7318700 GCA_007922305.1 Dermatemys mawii | reverse complement strand
CTATTAGTAGTACTACTACTAGTAATCACTAGTAGTGGTGATTACTACTAGTGATTACTAGTGGGAGGACCAGCTGTCAGTTTTGTTTGTGTTTTGCAAATTGAACCTTGCCATAGAACCCCCACAGAAGAGTTACTGGAATTAATGTTGACATTTTAACATCTGCAGGGTAGTTTTATTATGAAGCTCCAGCTAGGCCCTGCTATATTTCAAGTAAAAATAAGTCATTAGAAATAGCTTATCTATGTATTTCCCATTTGTAATGCACTACTCACCATGTTTCAGTGCTGATAATAAATGAGTTCATACTTCCTGTTTTGCCTGTTCGGAGAAACTGAGTTTGGAATATGGCATCACTTTCCAAACCAGACACACCTCACAGAGAAACTGACCCTTTAAACCATGAATAACTGAGTCTGTTGAAGCTCATATAGGCAGGGACAGTTTCCTGTCATATATGTCAGCTGGTCTGGGAGAATTAAAAAGAAATAATGGGTTGTGGCCTGAAAAGTGTGTGTTACAATGAAAGAATGTTTTATTTCAGGCAGTGGGTTGTCATAGTCCAATCCGGAAAATGACCGTTTTGAATAGGGGGGGAAAAAAATCTCAGGAAAACAACTCCTTTCCAGGTACCTTGCTTGAGGGGTGGCTATTGTCTTAAGTATTGTGACACATGAAGGTGAGGCAGAGATTCAAGCACTCCCTAGGATTCATTTGTGACCTTGTATTCTAACTATGCAAAGCTAATTATGTACAGACCTCATTGTGTGGAGATGACTTAGAGCCATATTTAGCACTGACGGAAACAAGAAAAGGTTTTGATGGGAACTCTGACTTCATAATCCCCTGGATCTAGAAGCCCTTAGGAAGAGCACTATGGTCAAAGAAACAAAACCGAGCTCTTCCTGGGAAGGGGGAAAGCTAATGACAGCTATCAAAACTATTGAAGTGGTCCAGGCCAGTGATAACTCTCACCAACTAAAAGTTCTGGTTGGTAGGAGGAGGTTTGTAATTGATGTCAGTCTGTGCCTACTTTAGAGGCCTCTGGGTTTTCCTTCTCACTGGGAGAGTAATAACAGTTGCTGATGTGAATCTGTTCCCTTCAGTCATAGGGGAATATGGCACCTGGCTTCTGCGAGAGTAAGGTCCTTCTAGCTTGCTGTGGAGCTTTTCTAGAACTGCTCTTTGAAGGAGCAAAATGACTTGCGAAAAATTAGGTTCCTGGGAAAAACAGATTCCCTTTACTGTCTTGCTCACTACAGTTATTGTAGTGAACGATGTTTAATTCTCCTTACAGATCTAATGAGAGATTGAGCAGCATTTTCTATTGTTCAGTCAATAGCACACTTCATTGAGATTCCACCCTTCATTGCACTCCTTTTCCTCCTGTGTCACCGCTGATTAACCCAAGAGCCTTTTATTGTCCTGTTATAAAATGTTGAGGATATTTGTGATTATTCATGTCAGTTACTCATTCTCTGTTTCAATCTGCACTTATTGCCCAACCTAAGGGCTCTGTTGTTGTTGCTGGAGTTACAGCCACATAGTGATGTAGTGGCTGGAATCATGGGGCAGAGCCCAATACATCTCTCTGCTTCTAGGCCGAACAGTCCATGGATCTGACGGCTCTGACCCATCCCTGCAGGGATTTCCAGTAAGTGTGTCCTCGGGGCATTTCTAGGGGTATGGATATGGGGCTAGACCTGTGCTGCACTACTTACTTCCACTCCTTGGTCACAAACGCAGCCCTGCACAAGGTAGGGTAGCCAGCATGCAGACCTTTGGCAAAGCCATGGAAAATGAAAGCTTTCCACACTGTTCCCATCACAACCTTTTCTTGTTTGCATAACTGCTAAGGGTGGTTTTCCAAGTGGTCATCAGGCAATGAGCTCTGTACATAACTAGGCGTGCGTAGTTAGAGTACAAGGTTACGATTTGCAAATGAATCATAGGGAGCGTTTGAATGTCTGCCTCTCCTTCATGTTTTGCAATACTTAAGATAATAGCCACCCCTCAGGCAAGGTACCTGGAAATGAGTGGTTTTCCTGAGATCCCCGCCCCATTGAAAACTGTCATTGTCTGGATCGGATTATGACAAAACACCCTACCTGAAATAAAACATTCTTCCATGGTAACAAATGCTTCGCAGACCACAACTGTCGAGGCTGAATCCCCACTCTGCCACCTTGAGTGCAGGCAGTGAGGGACCTGCAAGGTTTTTAAAAACTAATACTTCCCCGCCCAGGCTTGTATTAAACTCCCAAGGTTACAGCTTTTCTCTGACCTTGGCTTAGTAAATGCTGCCACCACCCAAATACCAAAAAAACCCCTTTGGTCCCATCCCCCTCAAGAGCTGAAAAGTGTGTCTGCAGATGCAGTCTGCAGCGACCTTCTCCGCTTTTCTTCCGGTTTGCACTTTTGCCAAAGGAAACACTGTGTAGGAGGGCGGATATTTGTCCATCATTGTCCCCTACTAAATGAGTTCATTCCATTTCTGAGCCTAGAGAAACATCATGCAAGGCTTTCATTTTCCATGTCTCTGCCAAAGGTCTGCGCACGGCAGAGCTCAAAGGTTTATCGAGAAGAGCTACTCTGAAAATTCATCACCACCCGGGAGCCAGCCGGACTCTCAAATCTCAGCCCCTGCAACTGATTTATTCAAAAGAATTTGGCCTCTGTTTAGGCACCAAAGTAAGGGTCAGGTTTCCAACAGAGCTCAGCATCCCGGGTACACCACTCTGCAGGCTGCCCTCCTTTGGAAAATACAGCCGAAAGATGTTTGGTTTTGAAATTTCAGTTCCTTTGCAGATGAGGGTGAGGAGAGGCATCCTATGGGGTGCAGTGGTACCTACCCCCGTGCTACACCACATGCTTTGTCCCACCATCTATGTAGCCCCACCCTGTGGCTGGCACCGATGGCTTATCTGAAGCCGTGCTTCCATTCTGTGTATGTGACCTTATCTGGGTCAGGTGCGGTGGGTCCTGTCTCTGCTTGTCTTGATGGAGCCCTTGAGCATTGCCTGTGTCGGGGCTGGTGTAGGAGTCATGCCAGTGCAGGGGAAGCCAGGGGCAGAAGAGGCCAGAATTAAAACGGACCAAGTAAAGAAAACGTGCAAATTGGTGCTGCTGTGTTTTGAATGCACAATGGAGGAGCCGGGAAGAGCCAGTTCACAGGGCAACACTAGCATGGCCACGCCTTGAGGCCGTGGGGCTGGGGGAGTTGTACAGAACATACAGCAGCCTAGATGACAGGTGCTGGAGGAGAACACAGCCAAGCAAGGGAGGGCAGGGACTCTTTCTGACAGGCGCTACCATAAAGCACATGCTGTTGGCTGCTGGGATCAAAGTGGGCTTTGCGCACTTACAGTAGGGTAGGCTGCCTCTTGTTGGCTCTGTGTGTTTTCTTTCAGTGTGCTGTCTCAGCTCCGTGCAGCTAACGGGCACAGCAGATCTCAGTCGACTTGCCCAATAAAACCACAGCCCCGCTTCAGTAGGAGGGGGCTGTGGTTTTATTACCTAGCCAAGTTTGTTGACAAAGCATGTTCTGAGCTCCCCAGATCAATGTCTACAGTTATGCTAGCACATATATGCCCATTACAATGGACTGGCTCAGTGAATGGCGGGACTTTAATAGGCAGTAGATTTAACACAAACAAAAGGAAGTATTTTTTCACACTATGCACAGTCAACCTGTGGAACTCCTAGCCAGAAGCTGTTGAGTCAAAATAACTAGATAAGTTCATGGAGGATAGGTCTATCAATGGCTATTAGCCAGGATGGATAGGGATGGTGTTCTTAGCCTTTGTTTGCCAGAAGCCGGGAAATGGGAGGCAGGGTATAGATCACTTGATGACGTGTTCTGTTCAGTCCCTCTGAGGCACCTGGCATTGGCCATTGTTGGAAGACAGGATAGTGGGCTAGATGGAGCTTTAGTCTGACCCCTTATGGTCATTCTTATATTCCTATGATTTTCCATTCCCTCTTTGGCCAGACAAAGACTCTCCCTCTGACACCGATACAAACACGTTACTGTAGTGCCCCATTACATGGTTAGTTACCACCTTTTACCTTGTATATGCTGGTTCAATCAAACATCTCCATCAGTGTCATCCTGACCTTATCTCTAGGAGGGGTCAACATATTCCTTTTATTTTTGGAGAGTGTGTTTGTACCATATTTGATACGGGATGTTCTGGTACCACCCTTCTGGCATGTGTTTCTGTGAATGTCCTGTGCCTAGCACTTCTTAGGAATGTGTGTGGTTTTGCAAAACCAGACCTGTTCTTTCAGGGTCTGTGAACTTACAAGCAGGCATGTATTAGAACCGGGCCAGATCACTTTTACTAACTTTGCTTCATATCAGCAGGGCCTGACCACTACTTTAGTTCAGGCCTCAGCGCTCTGATATCAGGCCTCATGTTTCAGGCTCTTCCTTTCTACTACACCTATGATGGCCTGTCTTCCTATGCTGTGAATACAGGGCCAAATTGTTGGCTGGTGTAAATAGGCACAGCTCTAACTTTACTAGGGCAAGGCCAATTTATATCGGCCGTGAATTTAGGCAACACTCTTTTCGCTGTAGTTTGTTTCTTCCCAGATTCAGACTTTGGTGTCTTTACATTATGTGGGAACCTTCTTTGTACTTCCCTGCACATTTTTTTTGCGTAAAAATTGCAATTCTTTTGGCACTTCTCTGGACAAGTCTCACCCATCCCCATCTAAATAAAGCCATTCCATTTCCCATCTCAGTACAGACACAAACGTTGTATAACATATGCATCTCTGCCAAATACCTGCATGCTCCAAAGCTAAAGCCTTTTATCAGGAAGCAGTCAGCGAAGGAACAAAATCCACAATGCTGTTTGGTTTTGGTATGTCAGTTCTTTTGTTTCTTTTGTGGTTTGCGGGGGGTGAGAGACTGGGGGTATGTTTTCATTACCAACATCAGAGAGCTGCCAGGCAGATCAGGAAGCTAAGGGCAGTTCAGCTGCTTTAGGCTGAAAGCCCTGCAGAAGAAAGGTGCGACTCTCCGGCCATGGCGCTTTAAGAAAGCTCCTCACTGCTGACAATGACCACGGTCTCTGAAATGGGACCAAAAGCACAAATTTGCCTGTTACACTTAGTTAACCATGCTCAGCCCTGGTTCAGCTGCACCTACTGCTGACACCTACTGTCAGCAATGGATACACCAGGCTTCAAAGATGGGGGAGAGAAAACGTGGCTGTGCTGACCAAAACCAGGGCAGGGAGCTCAAGGGAAGCATTTGGGCTACCAGGAGACACGGTTTATACATCTGGTTTGATTGTTTTGAGTTATGTGCCTCTCCAGCCCTTTGTCAGATCAGTGTCCGTTCACCCTCTCTAGGTTGGGTTTGAGCTGATTTCTATGTTCCTACAGGAGTCTCAGGTGCACTTTCCCTTGCTGGCCCTGCAACAAATACTACCCAGTAAACCTGACTATTCCCAGGAAAGCAGATATAGGTGCTGACGCACTGTTTATAACCCGCACTGAGGTTAGGCTCATTGCCGGTGCCATTGAAATGCAACACAAACATTAATAGACATAGACTTATCCCTGCACCTTTCTGGCAGGAAGGTATGTCGGTCTTATATCCAGGTTAGAGACTAGGAACCTGAGGCACAGAAAGATTCAGACTTCCTCAAGTCCGCAGGGGGAGTCTGTTGGAGAACTGACAGCAGAGTGGAAAGAAACAACTAATCTCCTGCCTCCCCGGTCTGCTGCCTGAACCACAAAGCCATCCTTCTCCCCATGGCACTCCAGAAGTCTCTCTTGTGTAAGGGTATGGTTACACTTACAAGATTATAGCGCTATTGGTTATAGCGGTCCCCTTATACAGCAATATGAATAGCGCTATTGTATGTCCACACTGAGATGCTCCAGCGTTATAGCATGGCCACATTTGCGGCACTTAATACGGCATTAAGAGCAGCGCATTAGGGCATGTATCCCACAGTACACCTCTTCCTGATCTGGCGCAATGCCTTGTGGTAGGGGGGGGCGTAACTTGCGGGGCATTCTGTATCCTGTTTCAACTACCCATGATGCTTTTTAGCATATCCCAGCCATCCCTGTGTTTCCTTCCACCTCCGGCGCCATCTTTCAAGGGTTTCAGCAAGGCGCGCTCCGTCTTCCATTGTCGTGTGCTGCAATGAATCCAGAACTGCTGAGGAACATGCTGACGACTGTCGCCAGCACATCTCTGTGTGCAGTGGAGTTAATCCTTGACATGCAGGATGACAGTGATGAGTCTGAAGACGAGATCGAAGCGGTGAATGCATTTGACACGAAGCTTCTTGTCTCATTAACGGACATGCTCACGGCTGTTGAACGCCGCTTCTGAGCACGGGAAACGAGCACAGAGTGGTGGGATCGCATCGTCATGCAAGTGTGGGACGACGAGCAGTGGCTGCAAAACTTTCGAATGAGAAAAGCCACTTTCATGGGACTGTGTGCTCAACTTGCCCCTGCCCTGCAGCGCAAGGATACCAGACTGAGAGCTGCCCTCCCGGTGGAGAAGCGGGTGGCTATCGCGATCTGGAAGCTGGCTACACCAGACAGCTACCGATCGGTGGCCAACCAGTTTGGGGTTGGAAAGTCGACCATTGGAGTTGTGCTGATGCAAGTGTGCAGGGCCATTAATCGCATCCTTCTACGAAAAATCGTGACTCTGGATAAAGTGCATGACATCGTGGCTGGCTTTGAAGAAATGGGTTTCCCTAACTGTGGAGGGGCGATAGATGGGACCCATATACCTATTCTGGCGCCCGCCCACCTAGCTGAGGAGTACGTTAACCGAAAGGGGTACTTCTCCATGGTTCTCCAGGCGCTTGTGGATCACCGTGGGCGTTTTACTGACATTAACGCTGGCTGGTCTGGAAAGGTGCATGACGCACGCATCTTCCGCAACACCGGCCTGTTCATGAAGCTGCAAGCCGGGACTTTTTTCCCAGACCAGAGGATCCCCGTGGGGGAAGTGGAAATGCCCATAGTGATTCTTGGTGACCCTGCTTACCCTTTAATGCCCTGGCTTATGAAACCCTACACTGGGAGCCTGGACAGCAGTCAGGAAAGGTTCAACTTCAGGCTTAGCCGGTGTCGAATGACTGTGGAGTGTGCTTTTGGGTGTCTCAAGGCGCGCTGGCGCTGTCTTTATGGGAGGCTAGACTTGGCCGAGGGTAGTATCTCCGCGGTTATTTCCGCATGCTGTGCCCTACATAATCTTTGTGAGCGGAAGGACGAAGGCTTCACTCAGGCATGGTCCTCGGAGGTTCAACGCCTGGAGGCCACATACGCCCAGCCAGAGAGCAGGGTTCTTGGAGGGGACCAGCGCGAGGCTGTTAGGGTCAGGGAAGCCTTGAGGGAGCATTTTGAGGCTGAAAGCCAGTTCTAAAGTGAGGTGCAGATGGAGGGAGGGAGGGAGGGAGCATTCTTTTAACGGGAACAGGCATTTGCTTTTCTGTAGCATGTAATAATGTATGTACACTTAATAAAGAAACCCATTTATTAAGAAGACAATTCATTTATTGAACAGATACTTCGGTTGCTGAAAGAAAATATTGTAATGCATGTGAGGGGGAAGCCAGGGGAGGTGCAATGGGGGTGTAATGGGGTCAGTCAGAGATCGGAATATGTCCGGGTCTCTGAGTCTCCAGTGCCCTCACAGTGGCCATGTCCCCCGAACCCCATTTGCGGAGGGCAGTAAGGCATGTTATTAGGGGTAGACTGCAGTGGATAATGGTCCGGGGTTTGGGGGTTGTTCGGTGAAGACAGAGGGGTTGGAGACAGCTGTGGATGGTGATAACCATTTGGCTGATGATAGTGGCCTGGATGGTACTGAGGCACAGAAGGGGAAGGGATTTGGGGCAAATGATAACTGGAGTGGTGGGTGCGGAGTTTCTCCTCCTGAAGGGTGACAATCCGCTGCATAGTCTGCAATTGAAGCTGCAGTAATGAGAGCAGCTTATCGGTGCTTTTCCAGTGGTGAATCGCATTCTCCTTCCGCGCCTTCTCCCTCAACTTGCTCTCATTCTCTCTCCACCTCTGTGCAACTCGATTCTTCGTTACAGCCTGTTGCATTACTTGCTGTACAAGATCCTCTTTGCTCCTTCGTGGCCGCTTCCTCAGTCGCCTCAGCCTCTCAGCTGTTGATAAGAGCGATGGCGCAGGGGTGAAGGACGACCCTTCTAAAATAAAAAGATACATTTAACAGTGGTTCCCTTGTAAAGAGCAGACATGCCTATGATTCCCCCGCATTCCCCGTTTGCCTGTCCCACAGACAGCACAGATACAGCAACGGAGCCCCTGCCATGGTGAGTGTACTCCAGAGGCAAGGGAAATGATTTTTTCCCTGCCCAAGAACAGCTGTGCCGGGGGAGGGGGTGGGGAGTGCCGGTAAGTTGCAGGAGCCCCACTCTGAGCAGCAGGCAGGGGGAAGGATTTCTTCCCTGCCCTGAAAAGCTGTGGCGGGGGAGGGGGTGGGGAGTGCCGGGAAGTGGCAGGAGCCCTACTCTGAACACTGTTCCAACATTCTCCGTAGGTGTTTGTCCTGGAAGATATCTCGTTGCTTCGAGTCACTAAGGAACAAAGGGAAGGGATTTTAATGAGATGCGGCTTCCGCCCAGGGCCATATGCAGCTTGCCTATGTGCAGCAATGCTCCCCCCACCCATTGTAGCACAGTGGCAGGGACTAGTGACCGGGACCGGGACGGGGACCACACTGGCTCTCCCGGGAAACCTGCGCAGGCGCATTGCAAGTGCTCTTATTGAGACCTTTGAAGAGATTACTGATGATGACTACCGCGAGGTGATAGACTACATCAATGCTCTATTCCACATGTAGGCAAGCATGCAAGCATCCCTTTCCACCCCAAGCTGCCTGCCTTCCCCATAGAAAAGCAGCTTTACCTCTGCAATCCACTGCTGAGCTGGCCCCTGCAACCGCCGGACGCTGTGGCTGGCCGCCCTCCTCCTGGCTTTAGAGGAGAGCTCCTGGCTGCATGCCCCCCTGCCCTCCTCCTGGCTTGAGAAGAGCTCCAGGTGGAATGCCCCCCCATCCCTTTCCACCCCATGCTGCCAGCCTTCCCCATAGAAAAGCAGCTTTACCTCCGCAATCCACTGCTGAGCTGGCCCCTGCAACCGCCGGACGCTGTGGCTGGCCGCCCTCCTCCTGGCTTTAGAGGAGAGCTCCTGGCTGCATGCCCCCCTGCCCTCCTCCTGGCTTGAACAGAGCTCCAGGTGGAATGCCCCCCCCATCCCTTTCCACCCCATGTTGCCAGCCTTCCCCATAGAAAAGCAGCTTTACCTCCACAATCCGCTGCTGAGCTGGCCCCTGCAACCGCCAGACGCTGTGGCTGGCTGCCCTCCTGGGTTGAGAAGAGCTCCTGGCTGCATGCGTCCAGGGACTCCTCCGTGCCCTGGGTCGCTGCCGCCTCGTCCTCATCCTCCTCCTCTTCTTCATCCTCCTGGTCTTCGTCCTCCTCCTCACCCCCCCACTTCACTGGTGGGCTGGGAAGTGTCCATGGTGGTCGATGGAATGACCGTGGGATCACCACCAAGTATCGCGTGCAGCTCCTTATAAAATCTGCAAGTCACCGGGGCTGCCCCGGAGCGGCTGTTTGCCTCGCGGGCTTTGCGATACGCATTCCTAAGCTCCTTTACCTTAACACGGCACTGCAGAGTGTCCCGCTCATGGCCTCTTTCTGCCAAGGCCCGTGATATCTGCCCATAGGTGTCAAAATTCCTGCGGCTAGACCGCAGCTGAGACTGAACAGCCTCTTCCCCCCAACAGCTGATGAGGTCCAGCACCTCACTATTGCTCCATGCTGGGGATCGCCTATTGCGAGGAGGCATGGCACGTGGAGTCATGATGATCAATCAGAATGATCACCTGCAACGATGCCCTGAGACCACGCCACGCAATCAATCAGATCAATGAGAATGATCACCTGCAAGGGTTCCCTGAGAGCACGCCACGCTTGGCTGGAGCAAACAGGAAGGGGATTTTCAAATTTCCCTGGAACTTTAAAGGGCGGGTCTGACGTGTGGTCACCTGAGGACAGGACAAAAGAGTTTGCAAGTGATGACCAGAGTGGCTCGAACGGGAATTATGGGACGGGCTGGAGGCCAATTAATGCGCAGTGGGTGTCCACATTCTTCCTGTAGCGCTACAGCAGCTGCGCTACAGCCCTTATTCCCCATGCGGAGGTGGATTAACAATAGCGCTATAACTCAGCGGTTATAGCGCTCTTCGTGCCTTGCCAGTGTGGACGGGGAGGAGGTTATAGCACTCGTGGGGGCTTTATAGCACTATAACGTGCCAGTGTAACCATGGCCTAAATCGTCTCTGTGGGGAATCTGTATCTCCCTCTCCTAGGAGAGCATTTGAAACATGTAACTAATTATTTAAATACTTCAAACTGCTCTAACTGAAGGGAAAACATTACTCCAGCGAAGAGGCTCTGGATTAAATAGGAGCGAGTACTGCTAGTATGAATCCCATTCTTTCCCTAAAACAGGGGGTGGAAGGAGGGTTAACTGCTCAGTAGAAGGGCGTGTTGCAGATAGAATTAAGGAGCCCTGGCACAGGCCTGCGGGAACTCCTGCCAGGAATAGCAGAGGATTGAGGGTGTGGGGGGAAAGATTGCACTGTGCCTGCCTGTACTTGCCTCTGATCAGTGCTATTCTTCCCTCCCTTTAACCAGCACTAAATTGACTAGCCAAAGGAAAGTAAAAGCCAGTTGTTGCTTAAGCAGCAGGAGTGAAATTCTATCAAACCTCTCCTGCTCTCAGCGGAAACAGCATTTTGCCAGGTTTTGTGCCACTTGAAGCATGTTATCAAACTCCAGGTAAAAATATACTGAAGACTTTAGTTACTTAGTCCTCGTACATTAGCGATGCTATTTGGGTTGCCTGAAATACTCAGAGCTGCTAAGCCTGACGTCACTTGTGGGCAACTCACCATGACTGTGTAAATACAGTTTTATTCCTTAGTCTGGGCCACTACCCTTGCATGGTGGTTTATCTTAGGAGGAGAAACTGATAGGAGTTGGATATATTCTTTGGTGAAGTCCTGTTTACAAAGAATGTACACCAAGGGCTCTTTCTCTGAACAGTGTACAAACAGAAGGATGTTTCTTATTGACTCCAAGTCTGCCTCTCCAGGGTGTCCTCTGCCCAAGATGCTCGGTGTCTCAGCTCCTTCTCACAACCCTTTCTGCTTCTAATACAGACAGCTTACTAAAAACAGCCCCTTCCCCCCAGCAACCATTTCCCAGGGAAAACCATTCTTAATTTCCTGAGGTTATATTTTTTTTATTTGATCTGGCCTTGCAATATGGCCCATTGCCATGGGTGGTAGTTTCTGTTCTTTCCAGCTACCTCACTACATAAAAGGAGCATTTAATGATTCCTTCCATTTAGCCTGGGGGAAAAAAAGCAGCTTTTAGCACACACACGTTTTAACCAGATCTGTGATTGTCTATAACTCAAAGACCCACTTGAGCGGTGTCAACACCTTCCAACATGACAGCATCACCATACTGGTGAACGTGCAGATCATTTCCTCCACCAGAGCAAGTGCACCTGCTGACAAAGTGAGCCTCATAGTTCTAAAAGAACCATGTGGAAGCTGAATTTGTCTGTTATGAGGAACACAAGTGGAGACTTGGGCCTTGTCTATGCTGCCACTTTATAGCGCTGAAACTTTCTCACTCAGGGAGGTGAAAAAACACCGTCCTGAGCGATGCAAATTTCAGCGCTGTAACATGGCAGTGAGTGTAGCTACTCCCTCCCTCGTGGGAGAGGAGTTCGGTTTGTTTTGTTTTTTGTTACAGTGCTGGGTGTGGAGGACACTAAGCAGCTCCCCTAAGGTGCCCAGCATCTTGCAGGGCTACACCCTACAGCCCCCACTAAAAACGCATCATCAAGATTGACAGACTTAAAAGGTTGTTCCTTAGGAGTTAACATTTCAGAAGTTCTGACTGCGTCCTGAAAAATCCTTGAAACAAAATCCCAGCTCCCTTGCTGGATGGAGTACTCAGAAGGAGCATCGGCAGGCGGGTGTGCATGCTGTCAGAGGTTCAGGGTCTCCAAAGTTTTGTTCATCAGGTCATTTTGCCAGTTGGCATCTGATCGTGCTCCTAGACATGGTAGAATGGAGATCAGAATGTCGTTCAAAAAGGGGTTCTGTTTGTGTTGCGCTTGCTTTCATTTTTTCCTCTTAACGTCTGCCTGGCCTGATCTGTTTTACTCAACTTATATCTGGGAGAACATCTGGGTTAGTTAGATAAAGGAGTTTCCGAGCAGGCTAAAACATGTAATCAGAGATTTGTTCATTGGAACAGACCCAGTTCTGCTATTGAAAGGTTCAGCTGCCGGTTACTTCAATGTGACACTTTGCATTCTTTTTCTTGTACCATAACCCTGAAATCCTGTATATAATTCATACTGACTGCGCATCTTAACTCAGCCTCTAGATTTTCATCCATAAGACTTGAGCTGTACTTGGGTTTTATAAAATTTACTGCAGAAAAACTGGATTCACAGACCCATGTGGTTCCAAACATACATAATAGCACACACACATCCATTGTCACCTATGCTGTTGACTCTCTCGCACTATATCCTAGCCACGTTAACAAGTTGTATATCAAAGCACGCAACCTGTCTTCCAGTACTGCTGTCTTCAATACACCAATGCATGATTCATGCATTAGCCACTATTCAATAGCCTATTCGTCACATGTGGCTAGTGGTGAACGTATTGGACAGCACTGCTGTTCTTAAAACAGTGTCCTCTCTTGGTGTTCACCCATGATTTTCCTACCTTTCTTTTTGTGTCTTTACTATTTTTGATGGTGTGGGGGAGAGGGAAGTGGGTCCTTCTCTCAATTCCGCTTTCCACAGGATTCCCACAGCACTCTGATTTTGGCCCATTTCTCTTTTCTCTCTGCACCTCTTAGCTAGATGATCTCCTCTGTTGACATGGTTGGCGTTGCCAGTCATCTTTATCCTGATGACTCTCAACTCTACTTCGCCAATTGTAACTTGTCTCCCTCCACCGAATCCTGCATTTCAGCTCTTCTTTCTGACGCTTCCTCGTGGATCTTTTGCTAACAGTTTAAACTTAACATGGCCAAATGGGGGGGCAGGGGGCCTGGATGTCATGTAATGCCAATAATTCCTTGAACTTGCCATTATCAGCTATCTAGTTCCCCATAGGCATCATGGCAAAAGTAGATAATCAAATGGGGGAAATTGGGAAATGGCCTTGCAGATGAAGTCATTAAGGGTCTTTGGGCATATTAGTGTGGGGAAAGGCATAGACTTGTTTTGAGGGGACAGAGAGCAATGCAAAACCAGGTCAGAGAAGGGGCTGAGTTAGGCAGGCCTCTGTAGTTGGTTGGTAGAAGCTTGAACCTGATGCTGTGGCAGGATGGAGGGTTTTAAAAGGAGGGTGACATAGTCCATATGTGGGCAAGGAACACTGTCTAGGGGCTGCTTTTTGAATAAACTAGAGAGGGACACAGTAGGTGTCGGGCAGACCCAAGAGGAGAGTGTTGCCATAGTTGAGATGGGAAATGAGGACTTGGACAAGAGATTTGGATGTCGGAGTAGAAAGAAAAGGAATGAATGATGCTGAGAAATAAACTCCTAATTTTTTTTAGTCCAACTTTAATGTTTAATGGGAGCCTGTGAAAGTATTTCTCTCTTGTATAGAACCAACTGTAAACAGCAGAAGAAACCGGTAAAAGCGATATGGGTTTAAAAAACCTGTTTTGTTCTTGTGAGCTTTGTGAGCTGCTGTATCTGTCACATGCCAGCAGCAGTCGGAGGGGATTTTCAGTGGGGTCGTCTTTGTGTAGTGTGCTCCTCTCTCATGGAAGCTGTTAAATGCTTGGAGCTCTCCTTATCACTTTACTCGCTGCTTGCTTAACTGAGGTGATCAGCTGTGTGTTCATCTTGCCTCATGTGGCCCTGGAGCTGACAAGGCCTGCACCTGGCCTTTTGTGAATTTTCTCCTGTCCTTTGTATTGCACTCAAATGTGAGACTAAGGGACAGTTTTTGAATGCTGGAATCTTTGGAACCAAATCCTCTCACACAGCTCTTTATGAAGCTGTCCACCATGGCATCTCTAATGAGAACTAATGGTGGCAGGGACCAGCTTTTTGTTGTGTACTTCTGTACTGCTTAGCACAGTGGGGCCCTGATCCTCCCAGGGGGCTCCTAGTCACTGTTGTAGGAGCAGCAGTGATCTGTATGCTATGTATACCTGTATGCTCAAAAAGTCTGTTACACCCCCTCCCCTTGTCTCCTCTCTCTCTCTTTGAATACCTGTGAAGTGGCTTTCTCCTACCCCTCCCTCCTGGAGTGCTTGTGGGATGAATGGGCTGCTTGAACAGCTAGAAGACAGAAGAGCTCCAAAGGTAGACAAGGTGTTTGGGACTCTAATTGGGCAGCGATCACACACCCAATACATGGACACTGCATGGACCCTGCCTGACATGGACTGTGACCAACCAGATGCAGCCAAGTCATCTCTAGTCGCAGGCCAGGAGCTGGTCCTTAAAAGGGGAAGAGGCCATGTGCTCTCTCTCTCTCACAAGCTTGTACCTCCCAAGAAGGCCCTTCGCCTGGACAACCTGGCCAGTGGTTCGCTGAATTGCATTCCTTCGTGCCTTGGGAAGATTTCTCCTCATCACACCATCCATCGCTGCGCTGTGGGACACTTACCCTGAAGGATCCTGACACCTCCAGTGCTGTGCCTGTCCTGGGAGCGTGAGTACGTGAGTGTGAGTGTGACCTGACCCGCCCCCTCTCCTCCTGCCACGCCCCTTCTTTGGAACTTAGATATCAGTGTAATAAATGTGCTGCTTTCTGCCAAACTCTGGTGGGTCTTAATCCTCCCTAAGCGTAGTAGCTGGCCCAATTTTGGGTAACAGTCACTACCGCAATACAAATAATACAATGTTAAAATAGCACTGGCTGAAAATCTTAACACTGACATATGGAAGCACTGACCATCTAAATGAGACAAAACATATTTTTTGTGTCCTTTGGTCTGCTGTCAGTGCCCCTACTTATACCACCCAAACTGCCATTAGCTTTCTTGGCAACAATGGCACACTGCTGACTCATATCCAGCTTCTTGTCCACTGTAACCCCTAGGTCCTTTTCTGTAGAACTGCTGCCTAGCCATTCGGTCCCTAGTCTGGGAGCTGCACAGTCAGCACTTGGGGCAAGACCTCTGCCCACCCCCACCCCCCCAGGAGCCGCAGGGATGATGCTGGCTGCTTTTGGAAGCGGCGTGGACAAGGGCAGGCAAGAAGCCTGTCTTAGCCCCGCTGAGCTGCCAGATTGCTAGTGCCCCAAATCTCCTGGTTTGGCTGCAGTAGCCTCTAGGACAGGGGTCTCTCTAAACTACGGCCCGGGGGCAAGATCCAGCCCTCGGCTTTGATTTGTCCGGCCCCACCAACTGAGCAGGCAGGAAGAGAAGCCGCTGCTGCCATCCCCGCATGTGAGCTGCTGCAGGTGGCCCCATGTGTGGAGGGGTGACTGCCCCCGCGGCGTGGATGGAGAAGCAAATGAGGGGGGGCACCGGCCAGAGGAGCAAAGAGGGGGCCACGACAGTGGTGTGGCTGGAGGAGCAAAGGGTTAAATTTTAACAACAGTACTGAACCAAACAGTCCCAATCAACAATGGAAACCTGGAGCTTCTCTTACGAAAATACAGCCAAACTTATGAATATGTGTATTTGTAGGATACAAATTTGTGAGCTTTTTAGAAATAAAATAAAAAAATGTGAAATGATTTTTAATGTATTGACAAAAATTTTGTGATTTCACAGTACCTGCATTGATTATACAGCTACTTTTATACCTGATTGAGAATTTAATGAAACACTGACACAGTAGTGTTGGGTTTTTTTAACAATTGGGCATATATTTTCATATATTTAATTTTTTCACAGTCGCTTCAGCCCGCGAAGCCCTTTCAAAAATCTAATATGGCCCTCGTCTCATAAAGTTTGGAGACCCCTGCTCTAGGAAATAGGGCCTGATTCCAG
The DNA here is from genome assembly GCA_007922305.1 of Dermatemys mawii. Lineage (NCBI taxonomy): Eukaryota > Metazoa > Chordata > Testudines > Dermatemydidae > Dermatemys > Dermatemys mawii. Next base: position 7,302,615 of record ML677412.1, on the reverse strand, counting down.
GAGACTCCCAGTGAAACCCTACAACAGGAGAAACATTAGAGACAATGAAATGGGAAAAACATTGAGAAGGGATTCTCTTTCCCTGCCGGGGGTGCTGCGGCACTCCCTGGCTTGAAGTAGTTTCCAGTATATGCAGAGTTTACAGTTTGGTTCGATGGCTTACAGCACCCCCATTATCAAAATCGTTCCTGCACCTCCACTACTAATGATTCAGGTTGACAGTTCTTTCACTGTTGGCTCCAGGGCTTCCTCACTGGCCTCTAGCTCCTGCCCAGTGTGGTGCCCCCAGGGTGGGAGATGATCTATAGGGGCCCATGTGCTAGCTAAGGGGGCTGTGAGGGGTTCCTGACCCAGTATTCTCCACAGCCCTGTTGCGGCTCCCAAGCATCCCTAGTGCACCATCTTGCTGCTGTAGTGGCAGAGTGTAGGACTTTGGATATTTGTGTTGTTTTTTGGCAGGCTGCCAGTGTTTTTTGGAACAGTGAGAAAGGAAATGGTGATTGATTTATTTGTTTTTAAGTTGCTATCTCAGCCAGCCCTGAATGGAATTGCCTGGGCGGGGACACAAAAACGCACTGATCTGAGTGCTTTCTGCTGCTGAATTTCCAAAGGGCTGCTGCAAACAATGGTGATGTTTGAGAAAATCTATCACAAGACTCTTTTGTAATAGAAAGACATGGCCACCCTCAATACGGGGTCACTACCAACTCCCTGTGTGAGTTCGAAATAACGGGAACAGGCTGTTAAACCATAAACAGACACCAGTTCCCCTTATCTCATAACTATCAGGTTATGGCCTGTCTGACTAAATGTGGTTAGTTTTTGTGGTCAGATCACAGTAATGACCTCACCCTGAGTTCCACAGGAAGCACAAGACTGGAATAAGATGCTATTTTTAGTTAAAATGTAAAACAAATCCGAGCTCGACTCCTGCAAGCCATACCGTGTGAACAGACCCTGTAGTTGTGTGGAGCCCTCCTGAAATCAACCGAGGTTCTGCAAAGGCAGCACAGGGCCAATGCCTCTTTAGACAAGCACCTAACACATGTTTGTGTGGTACAAAATGTCCTGTTCTTCACCATGCTGCCTCCAGAAGCTAGTTTTTCAGGGTGCAGCATCAAAACTACAATCAACTAGCGCTTCCTTATAAGAAGTACAGTAAGATCAAATACTTCTCCAGAGCCAATTCTCCCGTGGTATAGAGACTATGTAGCGACTATAGTGATAGTATTTTCATATTTCAGTAGATAAAAACTCTGTGTAGATCTTAAAACAAGTTTTTAAATTCAATAAAGGATTATCTGTGCTACTGATGGGGTGTTTATTATAAAGGTGCATTTTTTCTTTTGTAAGATTTAATACATGTTCATTTCCCTTTTTGGGGGCAACCACAAACTTCATTGAGTTTTGTTTAACAATATGAAGAAATCTTTCCACAGGTGAAGAAACTATAGTTGACAAAATCGGGGGATTTACAATGTCTTATTTGGGATGTCCTTTTAAAAAATAAATAAATAAAAGGAGTACAGAATAGAGACCTTGACTCTGTTTTCATACTTTGTTACTAGAAATTGTCTGGTTAACTGTTTAAAAGTGAAGTTGAAATCTAGCTCTCTGGCCTGATCCAATCACTGGCTGCTCACAGAACAGAAGGAAGTTTGCCTCTTTGCTGTTGCAGATAAGCTACTTTACTAGGGTCCACGGATTTCCTAACCAGTCTGAAAGGATGTAATCTGGAGGAGTATTCCTGTCTGGTCCAGGACCCACAGGATGTCAGAAGGAGAACTCACTGAAAATGAGCTGAGATCCCTACTCTGGCTTCCACGGCTGCTCTCCAACTCTCCCTGCCGTCTGTTACATTATGCAGAGGAAAAGCAAGCAGCACCCGGAGATGGTACTGTAGAACGTTCCTGCTGACTCTTTCATAACGGGGACAGCTCTCCCGTCGACATCGCACTGTGTACACCAAGGGTTAGGTTGATATGACTGTGTTGCTCAGGGAAGTGGCTTTTCACACTGTGGCGTGATGCAGTTTTAGCCAGCGTTTTGCAGTGTAGACCTGAGATAAGAGGCAAGAAGCTCCTGCTTGGGCTGCACCTTCTCCTCTGGAGCAATATGGCAACAGAGGTGAGGGAATATGCATGTTCCCTACCCCAGATCCCCCAACGCAGTTCCTCCACCACCCCACTCATATAATGTGTACTCAGTTTAAACACCTAACTGTTCTTGTGCACTATACCTCAGCTAAGGAGTGTGAGGGAGGTGTTCAGTAAACAGATTAATTTCCCCCTTCCTTTGGTTTTTGCTAGGAAGCAGCGAAAAGCAACATGAAGAAGGTTGGCACTGTGAAAACAATGCTAGTTCTTCTACCTAGGGAAAATACAGGCATTCTATTGTGGCCAAGAGGTCAATAAACAGGCTATTATGATACAAATATAGAAAGCTACTGGATATTTAACAGGTGTCTTTAACTGAAAGGCCATAACGGAAAAGGTAAGAAGGGATAGGCAGGGAATACATAAAGGTTTTGAATCGCATTTCCTTGTGATAAAGATATTAGCCGTTTGAGGTAGTTAAATAGTCAAAGTTTTAAACTTGACAATTTGCCATTGCAGATAAGATCTTCACATCCAGGATCCGGAGAGGATGAGATGAATGGGTGTGAGGGAGGAAGGTGGTTACATGGTTAAAGCATCAGCGTAGGTGTTGGGAAGTTGTGGGTTCTGCTTTTGGGTCTACCACAGATTCACTGCATTCTTTATTTGTATTAGTAGAGGGCCAAGGGGCCTTAGTCATGGAGCAGGACCTCAATGGTTAGGTGCTGTTTAAATATAGCTTCTAGTCTGTTGTTGCACATGCGCAACCTCAAGAAATGCTGGATTTAACTCCTTGGTGCTTGACTTTGCAACCTAAATCCATTTGTACTGAATATAATTTCCTAGTATTTTTTAAAAAGCGAACTAATCCTGTTATGTACAACTAGAAACCCCTCCCCTGCAAACACTGCCACAGACGGCTACCACGTCATCTACAGAACTCACTCTATTAGCTGGCAACAGGAGAAAGCTGTTATCCCAGAATAGCTCATCAGCCACTGGGTTCATATGCTGATTTGGGTGGAGCTCAGCCCATCTCTGCTCTTACCACCATCATCTCCCCTATGGCCTGGGACTGTGCCTTCCTGGGTTGGTTCCCCCATCTTGAGGGATATACTGGGGGAGGTGATCATATATGGACTTTGAGAGAGTGATTGAATGGAGCTCAGCTTGCTTCTTTCCTTCCCTGCCCTGTGGCAGCTCCCAGACATTCCAATGCATGGGCTGAGTTTTAGAAGAGCCCTGTGCCATTATTGTGGCAGGTTGAACATTTTCCTGGACATGTTTCGCTGACCTTTTTAAGCAGTGGATAACTCAGCCAAAGTCCCATGATTCTTCTGCTCACATCCCATCATTCAGCAGTTTGGTGAGTCAACACATGGAGTCAAAGAGCATGAAGGAAGCATAGCTGGGCACTGGGGCCAGGCACTTGTTAATGCATAGAGGCTAATACACATGTGTGACTGACTGCACCCTGTATTCACACCCCACATCCTATTGTAATAATCTGCACAAGGATGCCTTGTAAGGTATGGTTTGAAAACTCTCAATTCACTGCTCACTATCACAGTAAAATGTGTGTGGCATTCTCTGTAAAGTCATGAATTTCTCCTGCCATGACATGGGGGGGCATGTTCAAATGCCACAACAATTAGGCAAAACAGATGAAGCAGGTTTTAAAGGAATGTGTGTTTACCTCAAATTTACATGTAAAGAGAGTCCTTAGACAATGAAAGGGGGAAGGCAGAGGACAAAAGAGGTCTGCATTTCAGCCAACAGGGGTGAGGAAAAAACAGCATGGGACTTTTTACCAGGAGATTTTTCTGCCTGGCTCTCACATGGAAGGAATTTGTACTAGAAAGTGCTCTCAAGGGCTTGCATTTCCAAGGGGGGAATGAAATATAAACGTGAGGGACAAACACTCTAAGCCACTCCTCTCTCTCTTTTCATCTCCCTCTTTGTACCTGAGAAGACCAGAAGAAACAGCTGCTAGGAGGGTGACCAGAGAGCAAATGTGAAAAATTGTGGGGGTGGGAGGGCATAATAGGATTCTATATAAGAAAAAGACCCAAAAATCGGGACTGTCCCTATAAAATTGGGGCATCTGGTCACCCTAGCTGCTGGACTTGAAGGAGGTGTCCGGACCAGAAAAGTTCAGTGTGTAATGCTGATAGGATGGGGTAAGGAGTTCACTTCTGAATCAAGTATAATTTAAGTTAAGCACCAGGAAACTTTTTATCTTTATTTTTCATGTAACCATTTCTAACTTTCATATATTATTACTTGTACTTCCTTAAAATCTATCTTTGTCTAGTTTACATAAACCGATATTTATTCTTTAATTGAAACTAATCCAGTTTGATCAAGTTAACTCAATTTGAGTTGGCAAATTAAGTTATCGTTCCCTTAAAGCAGGGGTGGGCAAATGTTTTGGCCTGAGGGCCACATCAGGAAGTCAAAATTGTACAGTAGGCCATGAATGCTCACATAATTGGGGTTGGGCTCTGGTTTGGGATGTGGGCTCTGGGGTGGGGATGAGGAGTTTGGGGTGAAGGAGGGTGCTCTGGGTGGGACCGAGGGATTTGGAGAGCAGGAGGGGGATCAGGACTGGGACAGAGGGTTGGGGTATGGGGTGAGGCTCAGGAGTGCAAGCTTCGAGCAGCGCTTGCCTCAAGCGTCTCCTGGAAGCAGTGGTATACCCCTCTCCGGCTCCTACGCAGAAGCACAGCCAGGTGGCTCTGAACACTTCCCCATCCACAGGAACCGTCCCACCACTCCCATTGGAGACCCGAAGGGGGCCATTGGAGCCCATAGGCACCGGAGTCGGGCCATGCTGTGGCTTCTGGGAGCTGCTTGGTGTGGCTCCTGACCCAATGCCCTGGCTGGAGCACTGGAGTGGGGCCGAGCTGTGTGGTGTGTGCCCCACTCCAACCCAGCGCCCCAGGTTGAGCACTGGAGTGGGGCAAGCTCCAGTGGGAGCTCAGGGGCCATCTTAAAGCACTCGCGGGCCGCAGTTTGCCCACCCCTGCCTTAAAGGGACCACACAGCTATCACTGGACTGCCCAGAACATTTTTTGGGTGGGAGGGAGAGAAATCGGGGAGTGGGAGTGTCTTGGGCTTACCCTGAAGAAGTAACCAAGGTTGATAAAAGCCAGAGTGCAACCCAAGTGCGGCTGGCAGCTTGTGACTGCATGAAGGAAGGCTGTTTGTGGATGGCCCCATTGGGAGCTACTTCCACAAGGATTGTAAGGCATTTCCTAGGCTGAAGGACGGGGTGATGCAGCCCTCACCTTGCCATGTCACATCTAGCTGGAGTCTCACACACGGGTGGCTCAAAAGCCAGTCACTGCACTGTGAGGCAAGGGCCCTAGAGAAGGATAACTGTGAGAAACTAATTGTGTATAAAGCTTTCCTAGAGCAGCTTTGCTCCCCTGAGCACCCTTTCTGGGCTTGGCAAACCAGCTCTGACAGGTATGACAGAATGGTGGTGGTGACAGACATTTGATGAGGAATTTCAGGATGCTAAAGGCCACTTTCCTAGAGATATGTGTGGAGTTCAGCCCAGAGCAGCAGCACAGAACAGCATACAGAAATAGGGCCTTAGATTGTACACATGGTGGGACAAAGACCTGGCCTCTGAGTCAGCTAGGAAGCACTACAATACATGTTTTCAGTGCTATACAACATTTTCTTCAATGGAGTGACTCAACAGTTATATTAATTTCACAGTGAATCATTTAAAAAAGGATAACTAATAAAAATTGTAGCCAAGTCTTGGAGCCTTTACTAAGTACTTACTTGGTCCCTCTTTAAACACCCCTTTCAGGAAGTGACTCTTGCCAGAATGTCAGATCATGTGTCCTACTGTGTTGGATCAGAAACTAAACATAGTGTGGAATAGACCAGATATGTGCATTATGGGACTGTTTCCTCTTCCTTCCCCAACTCTTCTCAACATTGAGACTGCCGGAAATGCATCAATATTCAGATTAAATATCAGCCATGTCTGATTGTTGAATTTCCATCAAAGAAAGAGGAATTTGTTTTTAAATAAAAATTTCTAAATCACACAGTCCCTAAGTGGCCTGTCTCAGACTTTTTTTTGTCCTAATATAGTAACACTGACATACAGCTTGTTCACAAAAGGAAAAAAAAGTGAACAGTGTTAGGTTAGTACAAACACTGGGTTTTATATCTTTTGAAAGAAATAGCTCCAGCCAGCTGTAGGAAGTCTGTTCCTGGAAGCAGGGCTGGAGAAGGCTGTTGCACTCAGGGATAGACACTGGAAGGGAAACCTGTGAAGGGCTTTAAATGTTCCAATTTTACACCCTAATGAACAAAAGCAAATGAGGGTTAGATCTGGTGAGTGATTCCATGAGCAGTTTCCCTTCTGTGTAATGGGCCACAGCTCTGGGTCAGCCCAAAACATTTTGGTACCTGAGATGGGGAGCTCAAATGATACCCCTGCCCCCATGTCCCCTCACTTGGGCCAAAACTTTGAAAGGTCTCTTGTGCCCTCCTTCCTCCAGCACAGCACTCCACCATCTCTGTGCACCTAGAGTAGGGTGACCAGACAGAAGACATAAAAAACTGGGATGGGAGGGCGGTGCCCCAGGGCTGCACAGGGCCGGCGGGCAGGGTCCTGCTGCTGCCCCGCGCTGGCTGTGCGGGGTGTGGAGCGGGAGGCAGCGCGCCCCTGCCGAGGTGGCCCCGCCCCACTGGCTGCGGGCACGGGGGCCCCGGGGGTCCCGATGGGAGCGGACAGGTCCGCGGGCCAGACCCATCGGTGCGTGTGGTCTCGCTGTCAGAGATCGACAGGGCGATTACAGCGTGATCCATCCCCTGTCGTCCAGCGCCAGAGTCTGGCAGGGGGAGGGTTAAAGACACCCACAGCATGTGGTTGTGCCCCGACCATCTTGGCTAATAGCCGTGGATGGACCTGACCTTCATGAACTTCACTAATTCTATTTTGAACTCGGTTCTACTTTTGGCTTCACAGCGCCATGTTCACTGATGTTAGAAGGGAAGGGAGGAAAGGATGGGGCAGTGGTTGAAGGGATTGGTGGGATCAGAGCATGGCTTTATAAGGAGCCTATATAAGAAAAAGACCCAAAATTCAGGACTGTCCCTATAACATCAGGACACCTGGTCACCCTAACCTAGAGCAGAGAGAACACACACGCACCAGGAACAGACACAATTTTCTGTACACTGGGTCCTAGCAGTGCCCCCTGCCCCCCACAGTCTGGCACCTGAGGCGGCTGCCTCAGTTTGCCTCATGGTAAGGCCTGCCACAGCTACACCCACAAGGACACCAGCAGCCGGGTTAGCCGGCCCCCTCCATGTGTGGGCCTGGGCAGGTCCCAGTGCCTCCTGGGACACAGGCTGGATGCTGATCCCTGGGGGGAATCAATAACTTGGGGCCCAGAGCAGCCTCCTCTCTCTTCCCCCCACCACCAGCACTTGCTCCCGGGACAGCGCCAGGGTGCAACGCAGTGGCATAAGCCCCGCCCCTTTTGAACGCGCCCCGCCCCACTCCTCAGGCCACACCCCCATTTTCTATTTTGCCACGCCCAAGACTCCGCCCCCTTTCCCCGCTGTCAGTCGAGCTTCGGCGCTGGAGCGAGTGGTCGCGCCCCGGGGACTCCGCCGCCGGCCCCGCCATGGTCTCGGCT
>ML677412.1:7209932-7269844 GCA_007922305.1 Dermatemys mawii | reverse complement strand
ATAACATCAATGGAGTCTGGAACGGGTCTGCCCCTGAATGCAAAGGTAAATGACTGACTGTTTTTATTTTCCTTTTGTTCTAATTTCTTCCTCTAGAAAAAAACAATATTTTGATTGGTAGGCAAACCCATAAACATGAGGAAATTCAGTTAGGCATTAATCATCTAAAGATATAACTTGTGGGAAACATGGTTGCTGTTAGAAACATAATCCTTAAAAATAGCTGTGGTTTCACTTACACACCAGGAGGAAAAATTAAGATCTCAGGGGTAAACTTAATTCTGTGATTTCCTAATTTCTCAGTGCTCTACAATTGTAATAACTTGTATCTGCTGTGGGTTTAATGTAACTTGTTCAGTGATCAAGATGCAGATTCCTAAACATTGGTTTAACAAGCTCCTGACTCTGAGTGGGCAGCTGGTGATGGGAGACGGATGTAATGTTCATAACTGCTTTTTCCTCTTCTTTTTGCCTTAGTGATAAGGACCGAGGACAAATCCATAGCTCTCCCTTTCATCAGAGCAGGAATAGCTGCTACTTCCTCAGGTAAATTGGAAGAACTTGGATTTGCTAAAAGTTTAGAATTTGGGGTTCAAATTTCCACTTGAATAAAAATGAGATGCATAGTGTGATGGTTAATTTAATTTCTATAATTCTGCTGTTCACAGATGCAAATGTGATGACATTCACTTAGGGCTTGCTTAAAAAGTTGATTTAATGGGGATAAAGAGAGTTAGTCTCCAAAGCCATACAGTTATCCCAAGGATGAGAATTCAGGAGTAGATAATTTACAACTGTAATTTCTGGGTTTTTGAAATAGTAAATAAAAAGTCTATGTGAAACTAATGTCCCATCTTCCACCTCCATCTGTCAGTGAGGTTTGACTCTTGGGCCTAAAGTACTGGAGCATAGACCTCTGTCGAGTTAAAGAACTAATTAGAATAGGTGGCAGCAGAAGTAAATTGTTATATGGACCAATCAGTAGAGGGGATGTACGACACACTAAAATAATGGATTATATATGCACAAATAGTCTCGTTGTACACATGAGTATTTAGATTAGATTTAGAGTAGTCGAGTATTTAGATTTAGGAAATTCTTTCAGTTAGGCTAAGTGGATGAGACTTGGGTCTCCCATTTAGACATCTGGGTTCTCTTCCTAGCTTGTGTAACTTCCATTCAGGGAGGATGGGTTGCTCGGTGATAACGTGGGTTTTGAAGGGCACAGGATTGTTAACGCTGGTCAGTAGAAATATTGAGAGCTGAACTCATCATCTCCTGCTTTCCAGCACGGTGCACCTTCTCCTAGGCCAAAGGCTATTTTGATAAGAGGGATGGAGATGCACAGTTCTGAGTCACACATGGCAACGCCTTGCGGAGAATGCTGAGTGAGGACAGCATGTTCAGGGGTTTTTGAAGTCACTCTAGGAAGTTTTGATGAGTATAACTGAAGGGAAGTGACAGATCTTGGCAGTTTGTAACTCATGGTGGCAGCAAGAGGCACCACATAGAGCCTTTCACATCCCCGCTGCAAACCATGGAACTGTTAGAGAGAGAGAACTTTTGTAAAGGGAAGAGGTGGGCAGCTCAATGTAGGGGTTGCTCTGGGCTTCCCCTCGAATATCTGAATGGGACCCCAGCAGCAGGCTGCAGGGCAGCCCAACCGATAGTACACGGGCTCTCGCTGTGACAATGCGTAGGGGGGTTAAGTATGTCTTGTCTCTAAAGATGCAGATTCCTAAACATTCATTTCACAAGCTCCTGACTCTGAGTGGCCAGCTGCTGATGGGAGACGGATGTAATGTTCCTAACTGCTTTTTCCTCTTCTTTTTGCCTTAGTCATAATAACCCAGGACAAATCCACAACTGTCCCTCTTGAAGGAGCAGAAATCAGTGGTACTTCCTCAGGTAAATTGGAAGAATTTGGATTTGGTAAAAGTCCTAGAATTTGGGGTTCAAATTTTGACTTGAATAAAAATGAAATGTACAGCACGATGGTCATTTTAATGTCTAGAATTCTTTTATTCACAGATGCTCACTTAGTGCACATTCACAGATGCTCACTTAGTGCTTGCCTAAAAACTTGATAGAGAATTTGTTGTTCATCTGCACACTCGATGCTCTCTTGGTTTTCTTACCTCTCTCATTATTCCTGCACCTTTTATTTTGGTTATCAAAGCTTTTTGGTGGGTCCTTCTCCCCCTTCCACTGATTCCTCTCAAAAGAACAGTGATGTGGCCAATACCAAGGGTAAGGAATATTATTGTATGGACCCATTGATGGAAGCTCTAATGAGAGGGATGGGGGCAGTGACCTCCTTTTTGTTGGGCGGTTCTACAGCGTTTAGCACAGCAGTGCCCTGAGTCACGACCTCGAGCCCTCGCGCACTATTGGACATGACAGATAACAACAATATTGGCTGCCGGTGCGGGTGGCTTGTGAAAATCTTTTATCGCTCTATGGCATCCGAGCACCGATCACTTTAGTGGCATAAACTGTTTCTTAGGTGTAGATTTTACTGGGACAAAAACAGTTAGTCTCCAAATCCGTACAGTTATCCCAAGGATGACAATTCAGGAGTAGATAGTTTACAGCTGAAAGAATTAGCTGTTGGCACGACGATAGGGGTAGCGCACCTATTGCATGTGGACCTTCTGCTTTGTGCGGACTTGACGGTGTACCCGACAGAGGGAAATATTAGAGAAAATAAAGCGGGTAAAACACTGGGAAGAGGTTGACTCTAGCAGTTATTCAGCCTGACAGTGCATTCACTGTCACGCTTGGGGGTTCTTCTTCAAATGTCTTGGGGAGAGAATATGAGCAGTTGTGGATTCGATTCTTTAAAATTCAATATGTTTTGTCCTGTGCATGGCAAGATAAATCTCACTCCAGTGTGTTTGTGGGTGTTGATGTCTTTACATGCCTGGAATCTCTGATGAATTTTTGGTATTCAGAATAGTCAGTTGTGTGGAGAGCACCTCAAGTATTTTATAAAACTTTCTTTTCTGTACAGGTTCTGCGCTGATCACAGCTGGCAACGCTACTGTGGCTGAAGATGAAGGTGAGTTACTGAGGAGAGAGAGAAAACACTCGGGCTGTTAGACTGGGCAGCGCAATGTGTGTGGTGAGCAGGGAAGCCTGGCTTTAGGGAGCTTCAGAACTGGCAGTGGCGACATGCTTTCAATTGTTTTTCAAATCTAATACACTAAGGAACCCCTGAATGTTGCTGATTCATGTGTCTGAATTATGTGCATGAGATCGGAATCACATTGAATTTCTGCCAAAATAAATAAATTAAATAAAAATGCCCTTCTAGTCAGTAAGTTAGGGAAACTGCAACTATACATTTGTTTCTAAATCAGCTAGATTTCTTTGTGTGGTTTTTTTCCTAACTCTTTTTTCCCTTTTAGCCAGCTTCCTGCCTGGTTTTTTACATGTTTTTCATTGAACTTTATTGATACAAAAACAACAAAAGAAGAATCCAGACTCTCTGTTTCTGCCAACACGGAAGCCATTAGTAAATCTGGGTCCTGCACCTACAGTTCTGATGAACAATATGGTTACAAGTGAATATGTACACTCCATTTTTCATACTAACATTCTTAACATTAATCACTATACATTTGTCAGTGCTGTATTTCCTAAGGGCAAATAGGTTCAGTAATTCCAGGAGCCATTGAAAGCCTACTTCAGAGCACTCTTTACTCTCACTGTTACTATTATAATCTTTCATACAATTTCCCTAAAAATCTTAGTCTGATCATTGCTTTGACATGAGTCTGATTTCTAAAGGCAAAACTCATTGACATCCATGATTGCAGTTCTGTTCAATCTGTGGCAAGGAGTTACACATTTAGCGTCTAACCAGCAGCTATGGAAGATACTAAATGATCTTACTCTAGGAAGGACAGCAAAATTCTGTCTCTTGAAACAATCTGTTTGAATAATTTAAAATAGTGATGACAACGCTTTTTACATGTCTACAGTGTCATTCAAAATCTGTGGCTGGCCCATGCCAGCTGACTCGGGCTCCCATGTCTCGGGTTAAGGATTGTTTAACAGTGGTGTAGACCTTTGGACTCAGGCTCGAGTCGGGGTTGTAGGACCCTGCGAGGTGGGAGGGTCACAGGCCCAAGCCGAAACATCTGCATCACCGTTAAACAGCCCCTTAGCCCAAGTCCTTTAGCCCGTGAAAGCAGGCGTGGGCCAGTTGCAGGTGTATAATTGCAATGTAGACGTACCCTAACGCTAACCTGTGACGACATGTTAGGGTGGATATTATGATACCCCATCTAGACAGCCCACGTGTAATGATTCTGTCCTTACTCAGTGTTTTGGCAAACACATGGCTGGCCATTGCAGGCTTGGAATATGAGAACCTAGAAGCACGTGTAAGAGAATAGTTAACATCTCTTGGTTTATGTTGTAGAAAGCCTTTAAACTTAGATTGGTTCATCCATTTTTGCAACATTTTTTCTGCCTGCATTACAAGATACAGACATATCCAATCCCTTGAAAAGCTCCTTTTCTTCTTTGTGAGGTTCTCGAAGGGTCAGATCATGGCTTCCAGTAGCTAATAATTACTCATTTTATAAAGTGGTGTTTTATCTGACTCCATTGATTTTTCATTCATATCTGGTATAATTTAGGGTACTAAGTGTGGTTTTATATGCTTGGTTTGTGGATGAGTTCCTGTAGGTTATTGTCATGACTATGGTTTCATATTTTAGCTCACATTTTTGTTCCCTTTAGGGTCTCGCTTTGCCATCGGCATTGCCATTGGCATTGCCATCGGCATCATCATTGGCTTCGTCATTGGCAAGGGGAAGAGCATCGCCATCGGCATTGGTAGTTGTATTTGTAAGTAACTTAATACTGAAAAAATAATTTGATACACTAAAGCTATGACTGTGTTTTGAGGTCCACAGTCCAGGCTATTTTACTATTCCACTTCCTCTATCTCATTCCCCTTGCTTAACTCCTAAAGGCGCTTGGATTTAGGATTCTTGAATTTCTCTGCCACTGACTAACTTTTTGCCCTGTGGCACCATGTAAAATATATGCCCATAGTTGAGATTGCACTGCTGTTCCCCGGAGAGAAGCCTGTATTAATATTCTTTGTTGTTTTCTCTGACTCTAGGCTTGTAATTTATTCACAATATTTTCTTGAGCTAAGAAACCTGCTGTGATTCTGTCTTAAATTTGAGTGCACAATATTGAGGAACAGAAGGGGAGTGGAGAATCTAATTCCCCCCGACTCCCTCAAAAGTTTTCACTTCTGTAGTTTTGTCTTGGGGGAGAATACTTCCTCAACCCTTAGGACTGTGTATTTGTCTGGTGCTCACCAACAATGGAAAGGATAGAAGTCAGGAAGGGAAATTGTCAGAAGATCCAAGCAAGCCCTTCCCAGGTCAGATCTGACAGCCTAGCATCGTGGGAATAAGTTGTTACTTACATAAATGAAGTTCCCGCCATTCAGCCTTTGAGGGTGTTTTGCAGGATGGCTACAAAGTCCAAACGGTTAGTTCCTGGAGATGTAACCTCCCTCCCATTACTGCTTTACCAACTGTAATGGCTCCTTAACTTCATGGCCACAAATGAGTTCAAAGGGTATAAATCCCAAACTGGGTGTGATGTAGCCCTGTAGGCAAAGAGCAACAAACAAAGGCCAAGTTTCTTTCCCAATTTTAAGAAGTTCTACCTTCCTATTGGCTCTTTTGGTCAGATGCCCACTTTTTTTCTTTACCTGAGGGACTTTTTAACCCTTTTTCAGGTAAAGCAATTAAAGAACAGCTACCAAGAGGTATTTTACAGCTAAGTAGCTGGCTGGGTGTCCATCAAAGGGAGCTATCCACCCACTTTGTTTATCACACATATGGACTGAGAAGATGCAAATCCAAACTGATGTGCAGTCTGTATTCCTGTTGAACAGTTCTAAAATGCAACAGTCCCTTTGTGCTAATCAGGGAAAACTGTAGTGAAATGTTAATAGCAGAATTTAAATGTAGTTTTAGCTGGCCCAATCTGATTAGAGATTTTCATTTGCAAGTTCAAGATTGAGAGAATCTGACACATGCAGATGGATTCATTTTCTAATTTTTATTTATTCTTTTAAAATATTTCACCAGTCAAGGAAGAAACTAAATAAGCCAAACTAAACCTTGGACATAAGAATACATCTTAGGAGTATTTGGTTGAGAAAATTCCTTAAACTGCTTAGAGATGCTTGAAGGGAAACAGATGATGTAAAGCTTGAACATCTTGAATGTTAAGTAGACTGAGTACTAAACATTATTGTGAAAGAGCTAAAACTAAACATTCAACAGTGTATAAACACATTAAATAAGTGATAAATTGAGAGATCCAACATCAGAACCAACATCTGGATAAGAAAAGGCTTCTCATGATTTTTGATGTGGGATACAAGTGGAGCTTTTCCATAGTACTTATCTGTGAAGTTTGCTAGCTGTGTTTACCAAAATGTTAAATACAATATAACTTCATTGCCTGTTCACTGTGTTTTGTTTTTCTTCAAGGTGATGTTATCACTGTTTGTGTTGAAAAATTTCCAACTTGGAATGAAATATTTCAAAATAAAAAAGGGTAAGCTAGCCGAAGATTTTTTTTATTCTTTACTAATTTTCGACTTATTTTCCTGGCATTTCATTATTGCATGAACAGGTATTTCCTTCTGAGATTTACTCTATCCTTTCAGCAGGGTTTGTCTTTTCTTGCATGTACCTGGATGTCAGGAAAAGTGACATACATGGTGCTCTGAAAATGCAGCATTGAAGAAATGATGTTTAGTTGGTCTGGAATAAAAGAACCACAGCACAGCTGTGACTGGCCCAGGTCAGCTGATAAAGGCTTGCAGAACTAGGACTGCAGACTGAAAATTGCTGTGTAAAGGTTCAGGCTCAGACAGGAGCCCAAGCTCTGGGATCCTGCCCTCTCTCCGAGTCCCAGAGCTGTCTCAGTGTGATTTAACAGTTTAAAACTAGAATGAGAGTCAGCATCATGTAACGATTAGCTCTCCATGACTGCCTGCAAAATGCTCCATGGACCTTAGATTGAAAATTGTTGGACTAGCTGGTGCTGTGTCCAACACATGACCACTGTGCTTCATCGATGCATAAGTCTTAAATGCACAAGAAGGAAAAGATGATGTAAATAAGACGGCATGTCACACAAACAAGACAGAGCCCTGGATGTGTGTTGGGATGCTCCAGGTACCACGAAAATACAAATATCTCTATAGAAATTATTTGTTGCTGTGGTTTGGTCCAAAACCCTCTCTTCAAATTTTTGCTTCCTTTAATCCTTCTCTGTCTGCTCCTTACGTTGCACCACATTGGGACATGACCCTGGAGCCACGCTCTAGTTTATTTCAGCAGGAATTCTGCACATGGAGCGGCTAAGGCCCAAAGTGCACCTTCAAGAATGTTTCTCATAAGGGGCATCTCAGTCTTCAAACCTGCAAAACATCAGTACGGCAAATTAAAAACCCAAAGCGGGATTTGCTCATGAAGTTGTGTTCTCAGAGTACAGGATTTCTCTGTATCACTGCCAGATAATATTGTGTAAAGGCTTTTTAAATAGTTGCTTTGCTTTATAACATATTCACTTCAATAATATTCCCTTGGGGTTCATTTATAGCAGGAGTGGCAAACTACAGCCTGGGGGCCACATCCGTCCTGGCCCCTGAGCTCCCAGCTGCATTCCCCACTCCCCCAGAGCCTTAGCGCTCCCTGCGAGCAGCACTCAGGATTGTGGGGCAGCACGCTCCTATGGATCAGCGTGGCAGCGTGTCTGGCTCCGGCTGGGCGGCTGCTACCAGACATGCTGCTTTGAGTGGCGTGGTAAGGGGGCCGGAGCCAGGGTGTTGGATGCGGGGCAGAGGGATCCGGGGGGCAGTCAGGGAACTGGGGAGGGGGTTGGATAAGCGTGTGGGAGTCCTGGGGGACCTGTGAGGGGACGGGGGTGTGGATAGGGGTCGGGGCAGTAAGAGGACAGGGAGCAGAGGGGTTGAGGTCCTGGGGGTCATTAGAGTTGAGAGGGGGTCTCAGGAAGGGGGGCAGTCAGGGGACAAGGAAGGGGGGTTGGATGGGTCAGAGATTCTGAAGGGAGCAGTCAGCGGACGGAGTGGGGGGTTGGATATGGAATGGGGTCCCGGGGAGGTGGCTAGGGGTGAGGGGTCCCGGGAAAGGGTGATCAGGGGACAAAGAGCTGGGGGTTGGATGGGTTGGGTGGGTTGGGTGTTCTGAGGGGGGCAGTTAGGGGGCAGGAAGTGGGAGGGACACATAAGGGGCTGGGGCCAGGCTATCTGGGGAGGCACCACCTTCCCTACCCAGTCCTCCACACAGTTTTGCAACCCTGATGTGGCCCTTGGACCAAAAAGTTTGCCCACCCCGATTTATACTGAGATGCCTTTGAGATGCCACCTAATATCTAGTCTATTTTTAATCTCATTTTTATTTTTAATTAAAGATTCATTTTGCTTTTGACATGTTGGATTGTGTGAAGTCCGCCTTTACTGATTAACTTGGTTACTCTTTCAAAGTGACACTATCGCTTGTTAACTGTTGTGAAAAGATTTGCATATTTGCCTTCCCACATAAATGTGGCTTACAACTGAATTTAAGGAAGCACCTGCCCGGTATTGTTTATATAGTGAATGAGATATCAAGTATGACTACTTCCTGGAATCCATACAAGTAAATCCAGTGTCATGATCATCAAGCAGGTAGTTTGGTTAAGATAAGTTTTATATTCAAAAGCACAGTTTGCAATGTGATTTGAATAAAATGTTAGCAGTTCATCAGTGAAGATACTCACCCAGAAAAAATGAGCTTTTACCGTAGTAGAAGTAGTCCAGTGTTGTCAACTCACATGTGTCATGTTGTCATGGGCAATTTCTTCCATGCTATGAAATATAGGGGGTGCTAGAATTTCATTGTGAACAACATAGAAAGAGAACCAACCTAAAGGTGATTACTGCAGTCTTGTTTGTATATTGCTGGCAAAATATAGGTAGCAAAATATATACTCATCAGACAAAAAAAATTAAATACTAATCTGTTCTTCATTTTATTGAGCTGTTGAGTCTGCAAGATAAATTATACAGAAGTGACTCTGTGTGGGAATAACATTCTGACTAAGACCTCGTTCCCATGGAAAAAATATTGCTTGTTTTGTGAAATTTACTTGTACAACACTTACCCCTCTTGATGAAGGACAATGATAAAAGCTACACACGTAAACCTAAAAATTAAATACCTGATAAAGAATATTGTTTTTCTGTATTGTTAACACATAATCACTGTGAGAATTTTGTACATTCTTGAAAAGTATACAGGACATAAGATTTTGCAAATATGTTTTGTTTTATTTTGAGAAGCATTTTACAGAAGGAAACAATGTTTTAAGTATCTTGTCCTTGCTAGCTGTAAAATTCCAAAACAGTAATGCTTCTACCACTGCACTTGGTAGAGAATTCCACTGGTTAATACATCTTACAATCAAAATATTTTCCTAATATTCAGCCCCCAATTTTTTCTTTAAACATTTCTAGTTTTATAAAAAGGCTCCATCTTTTTTAAAAAAAACCCACTTTAAATTCAGTTTGTTTGTTATGTGAACATATTTTATTCAGCTAAAGTTCTCTTCTTTCTTGCTGTTCAGTTTTTACAGGGTAAATCCAGATTTTCCAAAGGATCAAATGACCACAGAACAAGATTTTCAGATGAATGAATCAAAATCTAATTTGATCTTCAAAGGTATATATTTTTTTCTGTGCCCAAAAGTATGCAGGTGGTGTGGTGGTCTTCTGACTGAATGTCATCTGAGAGAGTTGGATAGAAGTTGACAATATTAAATACAAATTGAGAATATAAAATACTTCTATGGGTTATTTCTTCTTTTTTTCTTCCATGTCATGAACAAAAACTTTTCATTAGAGAGAGAAGGTGGGTGAGCTCTGTGTGGCCTGAAGGCTTGTCTCTCTCACCAACAGAAGTTGGTCCAATAAAAAATCTTACCTCACTCACCTTGTCTCTCTAATATCCTGGGACTGAGATGGCTATAACCACACTGCATGGAAAAATATTTCATATAATATTATTTTATTATCTACTAAAACAAGGCATTTCTATGTTTTTCTGCAACCAAAACAAACTTGAACTTTGTGTGCTTTGTTAAATGCAGTATGTTGGAAACAGTTATTTGTCTAACAGAAATGTTACTTCCATTTCATAACTTCTGTTATTATATAGGTTCTTATACCATGCTTATCAACGTCCTATCTGCGTGCCTTCTGCTAACGCATTAAGCATCGTGACTAACATCTGTCGTTTATTCTCTGATCCTCTTCCCGAGCGGAGAAATGAGTCCAATGGACTGTCTTTGTTTGGTAGGTTTTCTCTGGAGGATGGGGAGCGTACGCAGTGGCTTTTTAACGTACATTTTGTTATACATCTGTTAAGAGACAGCAGGTCAAAGAAATGCAGCTTTCACTCGGAAAGTGCCATAACCTCTGCTTTAACCTGAAATGAGTTTAAAATGTTTCTGTTCTATGCAGTTACACAAAACACAAGAACTAGTATTTGTTCCTGACAATACTGAAAACTACAACCAACGAAAAGTTGAGTCTGAATGAATATGTTGACATCTAAAGAAAGATATGTGTAAGACTGAAGTATAGAACTATTTTGATTTTAATTATTTCTCTTCCTTTTGCAGTATAAATGGCTCATGCTGGCTGATGGCTATGGTTTACATGTTAACAGCCATTGGAAGAAAATCATGGAAAAGTTAATAAATAAATGTCACACATATGTACTGAAATTTCTGTAGTGAAAATAGACGCCTCTCAGGCAACTGCTGTTACTTTCGCTACAACTTCTTTCCTCTGATGAGCTGGACTTGTAGTAGGAATCCACTGCATTTGAGTAAAGCAGAAAGACCAGAGGTGGATCATTGCTCTTGCCCGTGAAAATGGCTTCTAAAGCAAAAGGGAGGCAGTTGGCAGCATCAAAATTACTTGCTCCTCTGAACATGTAGCTGGTTCCTTATTTGGTCTCTCCATTGTGCTAAATTCCCCTTAAAAAACATAGTCACCATTAGAGCATGGCAGGGTTTGGATTGTGAGTTGTGGCTTTAACTGCAGACAGCAAGAGAGCCTCTTCAGATCCCTACTAACAAGCTTCCAGCATGGAGAGCGTATTACTCTTCAAACACAAATGTAAAGATGCCAGGCACTAGGTGGAATGTTGTAGATTCTTCATAAAAACTTCCATCCTTGGTCAGAGCAATGGTCCATCTAGCCAGGTGCTTCAAAAGGAATGAACAGAACAGGGCAGTTATAGGGATCCATCAGCCCCTGTCAGCCAGTCCCAGCTTCTGGCAATCAGAGAGTAGGAACGCTCAGAGCATGGCATCGTATCCCTGGCCATCCTCCATGAAATCACATTTGGTTCTTTGCAATCTTCTAGCACTTTCTTATAAGAGGTAAGCAATAAGATCAAAAGTGTACTCCTGTGACGTTATCCAGTGGTTTAGTGCCTTTTATACGTTAGTTGTTGAAAACTGTCTTTTTGTAGAGCTTAAAATAAGCTTTTTAAATATTCAGGAAATGTCTCACACTGCTGCTGGGAGGGGGGTTTTATAATCAAACACTTTGTCATCTGTCTTGTAAGATTTAAAGATTTAAAACGTTATTTGCATCCTTTTTTGTGACCGCAAGCTGCATTGCATTTTATTTAGCAATAAGAAGAAATCTTTTCCATAAATGAAGAAACTGTAATTGATGACATCTGTGTTATTTACAATGTCTTATTTGGAATAGGCTTTTTTCTTAAATAAAAGAGATACTGAATAAAACTCAAGCATCCTGATATTTTTTCCATACCTGTTAAAAGAAACTGTCTCATTAACTATTTAAAAGGGATGTTGAGATCTAGCCCTGTGCTCTCATCTAATCGCTAGCTGCTTACAGAGCAGAAAGAAGTTCTCTCCTCTCCTCTCACAGGTAAGTATCTTTACTAGTGGGGAG
Source organism: Dermatemys mawii (assembly GCA_007922305.1). Taxonomy (NCBI): domain Eukaryota; kingdom Metazoa; phylum Chordata; order Testudines; family Dermatemydidae; genus Dermatemys; species Dermatemys mawii. Next base: position 7,257,795 of record ML677412.1, on the reverse strand, counting down.
GGATTTTCGTAACACGTGTCAGAAGTTGACTCAGTTCTCTTTAGCCAGACTCCCGCGGGGTCGCTGTCAGAGGAAGGAGATCCCCAATGCTCAGAGCTGTGATCGGTGCGATGGCGTCAGCTACAGGTGCAGTCCTTCCCCTACCCACACTTCCCCACTAGGGTGTGAACTGGCAAGTGGAGATGGCACAGAGCTCCTTCTGCAGGAGATCCTGGCATTCATAACACAGGCTTTGTCAGACAGAGGCAACTCTCCCTCTAGAGCAGGGGAGACATCAATACATGCTCCACACGCTGGTTCCTTCCGCATCCCCACCTATTCCCCTGGCCCTCACACAACATCCCTGCTCCCGACAGGGCTCCCCACATAATGGGGCAGACCAGAAGCTCATCCGTGTATTTGTTTTAAACAACTACATTTTGGTTCTGTGCACTAGACAGCAGCTAGGAGAAGTTTAGTGAACTAAGATTAATTTCTCTCCTGCTTCCAGGTGTTTCTTTGCTATGCAGTGGCAAAAACAAATGTTAAGAAGGTTGGAACTCTGAAAACAGTCCCAAAACTTTTTCTAGATAGGGAAAAAGAGTCTTGCAGTCTGTCCCGATGGTCAATAAGCTATGGCCATTATGGTCCAAGTATCTCCCTCTTATATGGTGGCTTTGGGAATATGTATTTTTATGTGAAAGGCCTTAGATACAAATTTAAGGAGAGGTTTAGGCAGAGATTGTAAAAAAGGTTTTGAGTCATTTCCCTGGAGTAAGATGCTACTCTTCTGGGGTATTTTAAGTAGTTACAAAATACCCCCACTTTCTGTCACAAGATGAAACCTTCACATGCAGGTTCCACAGGAAAAGCTGGCGAAGGGGATTAAATCAGAGGACTAAGAGTCAGAAGCTATGTGGGTTCTGTTTTCAGCTCTGTTTTTGTCTCTGCCACAGATTCTTTGTACTGTCTCGAGTACAATGGCCCGAATGCAGAAAAGGAGTTAGGTGCCCAAGGCCCTATTGTACCTGCCTAAATCCTGGTTTCAGCATTTCTGTGATGCCCAAAACATTCCACCTAACCCTCATAAGGAGGAGAAGGTGGTGGTGCTAGTGCCCCCTTTATAACTTTTAACTCCATGACTTGGCCACCTGGTGCTACACACAGCCAGTCCTGTTAATAAGAAATGATATGAAAAGAACAGGTATGTGGCAGAGGGAATATCAAAGACTTCAACAACGTGCCCCACTGCAGATTAGAACCAGAGCACACCTCAGTATGTTTATCTACATTCCAGTGAACACAATCACTTGTTTTGTTTTTTACTGTATTGCACTTACTGCATCTTGAAGGACATATATAGCATGCAAGCAAAGTCGTCACTGCAACTCATTTTCCTATTATCTGAACATCACATGATTTATCAGTGCGTTGGCAAAAGGGCTTGGTTACCTTTGAACCAGTTACTATTTCCTGGATTATACATTGCAATTATTTAATCTTCATGGTAAGTCTGTAATAGCTACACCAATAACCACTGTCTAGTGAAAATCGAAACGTTGGGTCATTACACTGCAGAACTTTCTGTTAATGCTGATTATTGGGTGTATGTTAGTTACCGTGCTCTTCACACACATTTTACAGATGGATTTGGTTTAAATGGTCACCTACTGACTTCACTCTACTCAGCACCTTGCAGGATCAGATCCTACAAAAAAACCTTCCCCTACAACCAGCTTGGGTGGTTTTCAAATAATACTGACTCAAAACAGAGATCATTAAAGCTTTAAGAACGGAAAGGAGAGACTGCTCAGTACTGCTCCCATCATTTCCTATTTAGACATGGTCATTGCAGTGCCTGTTACTCAAAGACCTCTAGGTTTTTTTTCCTATAAACTCATTAGTCTAGAACCTGAACCAGTTGGAATATTTCTTGTGGTTTAACTGAGCAAAGGTGGTTGTCAGATGTTTACATACTACACATTTCCAATAGGGCTCTAGATCTAGCTTTGTTCTTATCAAAGAAATTATGAGATATCTTCAATGTGGAGCATTGCATGGCCAAATATTTCATGTTTCTCACTTTTCATGTTAAAGGTATAATCTGAATTCAGTGTTGCTGAATGGTGTCTGGCTGCTCTGGCAGCTGCCTTCTGGGTGCCACTGCAGTATTGTGCAGCTGGTGATGGATCTAGAGTCAGGCTGCTTACATCTGACATTTCCTAACTCCTGAGTGCAACCAAAATCATCTTTTACTACAGTTTTACTGTATACAATTTTCTAGTATTTTACAAAAAAATTATTGCATGCAACTAGACTCGCCTCTCATACCTCTCATCAGCAGGGTCTGAACTAGCAACTTCAGGTACTTTGGCACTACTGGGGTTACACGGCTCATTACATAAATCTGTAGCCAGTGTGGTTTCTTATTCCGGAAGTGGCGAGGCCTTGAAGCTGAATTAGGGAAGAGCCCAGGCCTGGCTCCTTCACTTATACCTACTCCTGCCCAGTGGGGTGCCCCTAGAGTGGGAGATGCTCTGCCCATGTGCTAGCTATGGGGACTGGTTGGGGCCCCAGACCCAGTGTTTGCCACAACCCCATTGCAGCTTCCAGACACCCCTAGTGCAGTATCTTGCTGCTGTAGTGGCAGAGTGCAGAACTAAAAAGATTTGTCTTGGTTTATTCTGGCAGGCTGCCAACATTTTTTCTGAAAATGCAAGTGAGCAAAGGGAGCTGGGGACCTTTTTTTTAATTTGCTATCTCAGCCAACCCTAAGTGGAATTGCTTGGGAGGGGACATGAAAAACGCACGTCTCTACCCTGAGTGCTTTCTGCCTGCTGAATATCAAAGGGTTGCGGCAAACAATGGCGATGTTTGAGAAAATCTAACTTCACAAGACTTTTTTGTAATAGAAAGACATGGCCACCCTCAACACGGGGTCACTACCAGCTCCCTTTGGGAGTCAGAAATAAAGGGAACAGGCGGCCTAAACTGTAAACAGAAATAATTTTCCCTTATTTCATAACTACCAGATTCCACTTTGCCTGATTGACTGTAGCTAACCTTTGTGGTCAGATCATAGCAATAACCCCACGCGGAGTTCTACGGAAAGGAGACAAAATATGGTATTCTTTTTATTTAAAACATAAAACAAATTTAAGTGCCACTCCTGCAAACTGTACGGTGTGAGCAGACTGTGCAGTTACATGGAGCCTCACTGAAACCAACAGCAGTGCTGCAAGAGGTCAAGCCTCTGGCCACAGAGAGCTGATGTGTCTCGACAAGTGTCTTGACAAACCCCTAACGCACATATGGATGACATAAATATCACACTCTCAGTGACAACCTGTATATTCTGTTTGCAGAGCCACAGTAAAAATAAACATTGTGGGGGCAAAACTTCCTGCCTTTGTGTAACACCAACAGATCCCATTGATTGGCAGGCAGGATTTAACTTGAGATCTTCGCAGCTTCCTAGTACAGGGGCCTCTACTGCATGAGCTAAAAGCTAAAGCTCCGTTAGCTAAGGCAGGGGTCTCCAAACTACGGCCCAGGAGGCCGGATCCTGCCCACGGCGTCAATTTGGCCGGCTCCCTAGGGTGACCAGACAGCAAGTGTAAAAAATCGGGATAGGCAGTGGGGGGGGGGGTTGGGGGTAATAGGAGCATATATAAGAAAAAGCCCCCAAAATTAGGACTATCCCTACAAAATCAGGACATCTGGTCCCCCTAACCCCAGCTGAGCAGGCTCGTGGAGAAGCCGCTGCTGCCCCTCTGCCCCATGCGAGTTGCTGTCAGCGGCCCCATGTGCAGAGGGGTGAGTGCCCCTGAGGCACTGCCAGAGGAGCAAAGGGCGGGAGTCCACGGCAGCTGCTCACGAAACCCCTTCAAAAATCTAATATGGCCCTCAGCTCAAAAAGTTTGGAGACCCCTGAGCTAAGGCTGTAGAGCAGACTCAGTAATCTCACTCTAAGTGATCTCAGCACCACTAGAGGGGACAAAAACACCACACTCAGCAGGTGTGTGGGATACATTTGCTTTTCATTCAATGTTTCTTTAAATGCCCATTGCAGTCAATGACTCTTGCACAATTAAAGACTGAGGAATATTTTCCAGATTTAGCCCAGGGGTTCTCAGCCTAGAGGGGGTCATAACCCCTCAGCGAGTCACAAGGTCATTACATGCGGGTTGTGAGCTGTCAGCCTCCAAACCCCGCTGTGCCGCCAGCATTTATAATAGTGTTAAGTGTAAAAAAAGTGTTTTTAATTCACAAGGGGAGTTGCACTCAGAGAATTGCTGCGTGAAAGGGGGTCACCAATCCAAACATTTGAGAAGCACGGACTTAATCTCTGGGGGAGGATCAGCAGCAAACCACAGCACTTTGCAATGCCCTGCACACAGCGGAGAGCTGCTTCCTCCAGACACCGAGCCGTGGGTGGTGCGGATTGAATCAACACCGCTTCCTCCACCACAGACACGGAGACGTCCGGGAAAGCGCCCCGGTGCTGATTCAACCCGCACCACCCTGGATGGTCCCTTCCTTCCTCCAGCGCGTTGTGCTGTCACCTGGGCGTTACATTTGCTAGAAGCAAAGGGGGAAGTCGCTTGTTTTATAAAGGAATTCGTATCCGCTCCCCGCTCCCTGGTCCTGGCCAGCCGCAGCGTCGCTGTTTGTAGGGATAACAGGAGCGGGGGCAGTGTGAACCTCGGCTTTGGTGCCGGGGCAGGTGAAGTGGGGCCCAGCCGAGACGCGCGTGCCCATGAGAGGTGATGGCGGCAGAGCAGGCCCAGGGGAGCCGCGGGGGAGCGGACGCCGATCCCTACGGTGACCAGGCATCAAGTGTGAAAAATCAGGACAGGGGTGGGAGGTAAAAGGAGCCTATATAAGAAAAAGACCCCAAAATCGGGACTGTCCCTATAAAATCGGGACATCTGGTCACCCCACCCATCGCTGAGCTGAACCCGCAGCCCCCGCCCGCCCCCCGCCTCAGGCAGCACCTGCCGCCTGGACAGCGCGCGAGCGCCCCTCAGGCACACAGGCCCCGTCCCGCCACCTTCAGGCCCCGCCCCGCCCCCTTCAGACCCCGCCCCCCGGCTCACCTGGCGCAAGACGGCAGGGCCGGCTGCTGACTCAGAGCCTGCGGTTGCGTCTCCGACGCAGCCTCGTTCTGGGTCCGCTCCGCCGCCGCCTTCGCCTCGCCCCGCCGGCCGCGCCATGGTCTCGGTTCCGCGCTGCCCACCCGGCGTCTGGGGGCTCCTGGCGCTGCTGCTGCTGCCCCTGCCCGAGGCTCGCGGTGAGTGGGGGGCGGGGTGAGAGGGGAGGGGGGGCGCGGCGGGGACCTCCCCCGGCGGCCCCTGGCCGGGCACCGAAACCCCTTGGTCTCTTCCCCCTTCCCAGTCGGAGCTGGGCGGGCACCGGAGCCGCTCGGCCCGCGGGGGGATAAGAGGGGGGAGCGGGGAGGGCCGAGCCCTGCAGCAGCGACAGGTACCCGCTGCCCCAGCCCGGCCCTTGGGCGGGCCCCGCACCTGTGCGAGCCTCGAGCCCCCGGGGGCGTTTCTACCTGGGAAGTTTTAAACTCTGTCCCGTGGGTGAGTGTCAGTGCCCCGGGCCTGCTGCTGGCTGGGGGGTCCTTCCGTGTTTGTAGGAGGCACTTCGAACAGCAGGTAAAAGCGCAGCTGTACCAGTTTCAGTAACACGAAGTTTGGGGTGTAAAATTCGTAAAAATTATAAAATGAGCAAGTTCCCCTGTTATAGCCTTAGGGGTGTGATTGTACAGAGATTGAAAAACGTTATTAAAGCCAGTGTTAAAATGAGGTTAAGGTTAAGAAAAGAGCGTCTGTACATCTGGGTATAATGCTCAAATTATCCAAAATTTGGTTTGAAAGCCATAAGGTACATATGCTACATAATCTGCAGTATCCCAAATTACATAAATTCAGTGATACAGTTAAGGTTTTAGCATCCAGTTCTTTGGGGACCTTGCTAAGAGTACTAAGAGTAGCTTGTGGAAAGCAAATATAGTAACGAGTGAAGATTGTTTCTCAGTAATTGAGAATTTGAGATCGGTTGCCCCTTAAAAAATACACTACAATACATCAGGAAGTATTTCAGTTATTTTCTGGACTTTGCTTCTCATTGGCATTGTCCTCATGCCTGTTACACAGTTTCCATGCATTGCATGACAAATAAGGAAGTTAGCTGTTTGAGAGAGAGCTTGTTTCTAAACCTGGACATGTTTTATGTACTCTTCTATAGATTGCTGTCTTCATTTCCTTTGCCCTGTGTGTCATCTTCTTTCATGTCACTGTATGGTTGCAACACTCTCACTGAGCCTGTGCTGCGTTAGATCATAAAACCTGTGAGATGGAGCAATATCTTGTTTTGCACAACATACTTACCTTATGTTATCGTACATGCTCAGGGTGACGTGTACGTGGTAAATAATGTAGAATTTTAATGTACTGCAGTTTTGTATCAAGCCCATTCAGTAAACTAGATTCAAGGTGCTATTGAGAACAAGTACATCCAAATTATCACCGATAAAATCATTTGTGGCTTCTCAAAAACGAGTATTCTCTTATAACAGACTACTGATGATCTTTCATAGTCAACTTTTTCCCTTCCTTGTCTGTCTCTATTGCTAGGTGATTGCAGTTCTCCACCACGATTTAGTTTTGCTGAGCCGCCTGCGGAAGTGAACAATTCATATCCTGTTGGGGCCGAACTGAAATACTCCTGTCGCCCAGGATACACTTTGAACCCTGGAAAGTCCCCTTTTGTTACATGTAATGAAAATTCAACATGGTCAGTAGACCCTGATTTTTGTGTAGGTGAGTATCTTTGTTACTTTTGCATTTCAATTGATGTGCAAGCCATCTTCTATTGGGTAAGTGGTTCACAGTTCAATCCTGGTATCCATAAACACTTTCTAAATACCTTTTTGGGCAGTTCTTTGTTGTATAAGTAGTTGACTTTACAATAAGCAGAAATAGCAGAACACTTCCATGTCTTTGTAGGCTGCTTTAAAAGCAGCAAAAATAGAAGATTCCAGTAACTTCATCCTTCTGTGCTGAATACCCTCAAATGGGACTAAGAGGAGGAATAGGTTTACCACATTTCTTCCTGGTTTTTACGTCCTGTGCTGAATATCTTATGTCATAGTAGATATAAAGTTAAGAATAGTGCAGTTCTTCTCTAGCAGAAACCCCATTGTCCACATAATGTTCCTGTGACTGGGAGGCCTTCAATGCACACCAGTAAAGTTACTGGAATTTGATACTCTACCTATGCTGGTCAGCTTTAAATGGAAGTATAAAATAAAGGACATCTAAGCTATAACCCTCTTTAGTTTCCCTAATGATCTTTGTTCTTTAACTTTATTGAAGTGGGTGCCATAGAACACTGGATAGCAACAACTTGGTGCGGTTAAATTAATTGTGTTCATAGTATTTCCTGTTGATAATATAGGGAGCATGACAAATACTGCAATAAAGTAAAACACTTTGGTATGGTAAGTGTCTGGCTTTTCTGAAAAATTGTAGTTGCTCTGTCCCTGATAATAAAATATAGAATTTAGCCATATTAAATTCACTGTACTAAAAGGAAACCCAGTATTGAATAATGTGTTGACAAACTTGGTCAAAATATTAATTTGTAACAAAACTTAGAGAATACTTCTCTTGGCTTCATTGGTAAGAGTACAGTAAGATTTTTGCAAGTTTCCTCATATCAAAACTATAGATGCTATATTCCGTGCAGAAGTCCCTAGTAAATGTAATACCATAGTAACTAGTAAGGATATATACAGTTGGATGCTGATGAACCTTAACTCTGCCTCCTTGTGCATATGTGTTAAATTCTGATTTAATTTGTTGTATTGAATACTAATGGACTTTCTTGAATAGCCTTAGACTCACATACTCTTGGCTGCTGGCTTGAGAAAATAATTTATATATAGGCCCTGATTCAGGAAAGCCCTTCTTAAGTTCCAGTGACGTCAGAGTGACTTGTTTTGCTGAATCGATCAGGCCATAGTAACCAGTTCACAATTTTTACATGCCTTGTCTGCATTGAGATTTTTTTCCCAGTATAGTCATGAAAAGTGCTAATTTATCTTTGCTTGAATAGTTTATCTATATTGAACTCCATATAGATAAGGTGAATTTTTGAAACAGTGCATTCTTTGTGGGAATAAGTATATTGCAGGAGAAAGCATCACAAATAACTCGTGTAGAGGCAAAGAAAAGCTCTTCTACTGAGCTTAACTGAGGAGCATGCACTTTTTAGTTGTATAAAATCAGGATTCGCACATCAAGAAAACTGCTAACAAATACAGTGGGACCCCGCAATACTGCGACGATAGGGATCCAAAAAAACCCGATCACGATAATGGTGGGGTCGCGGTATTGCGGGGTTCCGCGCATCAAAGCAGTGGCCACCGCCGACATGGGGAGCCAGCCGCACACCGCACTATAAGCGGATTCGCGCTATAGCGGGGGCGCAGTATTCTGGGGTCCAACTGTATTTACAAAACAAGCTTGTGGAACATTGCCACAAAATGGCAGCAAAGAACATAGTGGGATTCCAAAAAGAATGAGACGTTTAGAACCTCATCCGGCAAACGCAAGTGTGACTAGTCTGCTGCTTCATAGAATTTAATGCTAGAAGTAATTGTTACAACACATGCTATTTACGTTTCACCAAGTTATCCCTTTGCTGAGCCCAAAAACTTGTATTTGACTAAAGCGTATCTTCTAGAAGGACATCCAGTCTTGAATTGTAGACTCTCGGAGACTGAGAATCTGCCATTTCCTCTGACATCTGTTCCAATGGTTAGTCACCCTCACTATTAAACACTTTTGCCTTATTGCCATTTTGAATTTGTCTGGCTTGACTTTCCAGCTCTGGGTTCTTGTTCTTCTTTTCTCTGCTAGGTTAAAGAGCCCTTTAGTACCTGGTATCTTCTCCTTGTGAAGGTCCTTAGACACTGTAATCAAGTGGCCTCACAATCTCTCTTGACAAGCTAAACAGACTGTGCTTTTTAACTCTCTCACTGTAACGCATTTTCTCAGACCCATGAATACCTTTTTGTGGCTCCCTTCTGTACCATCTCCAATTTTCAACACTATTTTGAAAATGTGGACGCCACAACTGGGTACAGCGTTCCAGCAGGGGTCTTGACAATGCTGTATCAGCATTGCTGTCACCTCCCTACGCCCGCTCCCCTGTTAATACATCAAGGATCGCGTTAGCCCTTTTTGCCCTAGGATCGCACTGGGAGCTCATGTTCAGTTGATTGTCTAATGTGACCTCAATCCTTTTCAGATTTGCTTCTTCCCAGGATATAGTTTCCCCGTTCTCTAGGAACGGCCTGCATTTCTTGTGCCTAAATGTATAATTTTGCATTATACGGTACTAAAATGTATTTTGTTTAAATGGACCTAGGAGATCCAGATTGCTTTGTAGTACTGCCCTGTACTCGTTTTTAATTCCCCCAATCTTTGTGTCATCTGCAAATCTTACCAGGAGTGATTCTGTGTACTTCCAGACAACTGATCAAAATGCTGAATGGATCTAGTACTGATCCCTGCAGAATCCTACTAGAAACATGTTTGTTTGGTAATGATTCCCATTGATGACTGCTTTTTGAAATATCAGTTAGCCAGTTTTTGTAGGCAGTGGTGGTGTAGCCATGTCAGTCCCAGGATATTAGAGACACAAAGTGGATGAGATAATATCATTTATTGGACCAACTTCTGTTGATGAGAGAGACAAGTTTCAAGCTCACATGCCACTCTTCTTGGTCTGGGAAATGTATTCCAAACCTGAAGATGAGCTCTTTGTAAGGTTGAAAGTTTCTCACCAACAGAAGTTGGTGCAATAAAAGATATTACCTCACCCTCTTAGCCAATTCTTATTAAGTCAAACAGCTTACAAAAGTGTAGGTATTATATCAGTTACATTTGTCAAACAAATTTGTAACTTCAAAGAACAAGCTTGGGATTTTCCAAAAAATAAACCCTGGTTTTCCATAAAACTGTATTGTTTGGTATTGTATTTCTGTTCTTATTTCCTTATGAATTGGGAAAATTGTGCCCTGCAATGCACAAGAGGTCAGAATAAATTTGCCCTTAGAACTGATAAATCCCACAATACCTTTAAATTATTATGCCTGTAATTGAGATCATGTTAACTAGTGTATAATTACCTCGGTCATTCTGCTTTCCCTTTTTGAATTCTAGCACAAGATCAGCGCTCTCCCGTTCTTGAATTTCCTAGTACCCTAAGATTTATTAGAAGTTTATCAGTGGGCTACACATCTCCTTGGCCAACTTTTTAGGACTCTTGGGTGTAAGTTATCCCAAGATTTTGACTTAACAATGTTTATCCCTAGCAAATCCTAATTTAACTTCCTTCTTAATTATTAATAGGAAAGTACTTTGTCATGATCTTGTGATGAGACTACATTGTCATGCTTCTTTCCAAATATAAAAGGGAAATTTTTTACTGAATACTTCTGCCTTTCCTGCATCAAAATTGTTTTACCATCTTCATTTAGTAACAGGTTTGTACCATTATTAGGCATGGTATGCTAAATGTATCACCCAGACTCCTGAAAATCTGTCACCCTTGCCCTGTAACCTGGGGTGCTCTTTACAATGCTTTCTGCTGTAGCTCCAGTCTGAACTGATCAGAAACAGCCTCCAAAGTGCAAGTCACTCCCAGCTGTTTCAGCTGGCCTTACCTTGCCTCTCACCAGCCTTGGTTTTACTTCCTGGGTGACCTCAACAAACTCCTAGTATTCGTTTTGGTGTTTTTCCCTCTGGAAAAGTGTGTCTTGTATTGTCCAGGAGAGGCCTGGGCAATACAAATCATATAAAGTCTGTACTTCTTCAATAGGAATAATATGCACCCATCTTGTTACTCAAATAGAGTTTCACAGACACTTGAATTTAAACACCCTGGATTAGATCAAACAAATTTATTAAATACAAAGAGATTGTAAGTGAATGCACATAATGAGACATAAGTCCGAAATGGCTACGAGAGAAGTCAAGATAAAAACACAGCTGGTGCCCAAGTTAACACACTCTGTTAAATTCAAAATAAAGTTTTTCTGTCCACATGCTCTAGCAGTTTAGTGGTTCAACTTTCTAGGTGAGGACCCCTAGTGTTTTATAGTGTCAGTCCTGCCCCTTGAACAACATTCCCAACTCTCTCAAAGTCTATAGGGAAAGATCTTCTCTGTTGCTTTTCCTCACTTCTTGGGAGTTTTTGTTCCTGCTTGATGGCTGCTTACTGCTTAAAGGCAAAGTAAGCAGAGCACACATTCCTTTGGGACAGAGCTGTTTGCCATCTTGTGTGGTGGTTTGCAACATGAGTTAACATTATACAGGGAAATCTTATAACTTCACGTACAGTATTGCCGTTCATTTTATCAGGACAATATCAACCAGTAAACTGTAAATTTTCAGATAATATGCCACAATGCTTCCCTGGTACAAATAGTATTACCAGGGTGTGGACACGGGTACATTGTCTTATAGTAGGATTTCTTTTGTTCCTAATGAACTTCAAAACCTTCTCCTTACTGTCTGTAACCATGTCAGTTGTGGCTTTTTCACTGATGTCTTCAGCTCCCCATATCAATTTTTACATTTTGTAATGTATGCCATCTATCCTTTTTTGTGTCTTGTATTACTTTTTATTTGTAATTTCTGCCAATTGAGGTCAGTGGGTCTATCCACATGAATATGGTTATACAGATGAGTTTTCAGGATCTTGGCCTTAACATGTTCAATAAGAATGTTTGCACTAATACTAAATTTGCAAGGAGATCTAAAATCTCTTGATTCAGGATATAAGGCAACCATTGACTGTGGGATTAGGAAGCATCATCCTGCTTCCACTTCTCTTCACTTCCCATGAGCATATTACAAAAATATCCATAATGTGGGTTGTAAGCTTTCCTCTGTAGCCTATGGTGCTGTTGTACAGGACAGATACTGGATTCCAAAGTCATTGGCTTTGATCTGCCATGATAGCATATCCCCTTTTTCCCATTTAGGTCATATGAGGCAACACTAATATTAGTCTTGTTCTCTTCTAGGAAAACCATGTAAACCACTAGAACTACAAAATGGCAGGGTTGATTTAACCGATAACCGGTTTGGTGCAACAGCAAACTTCTCCTGTAATGACGGGTGAGTGGCAAGTTGTTTGTTTTGACTAATTAACAGAACCTAGACTGGTATAAAATTGTGGGTGAAGTCTGGCAAAATGAGACTAGGAAGCCTGCTTAAGTTCAAGAAGATGAGTGAGTGCTGTGCTATAAATCTGTAGCCATGTGCTGGGCCCTCGTTAAGAATTACACCTGTGACTTTCATAGGATTTGAAGGAAGATAACCACCCAGCTATAGTTGTCATTCAGTGGGAAACAGGCAACTAACTCGCTCAGGTGCTTTTGAAGATCCCAGCCTGGAGTCCTCAGGAGATCATCCAGCAGGGGTTGGATCATGAGTCATGAGATTGAGAGTCCCTCCTCAGGGGACATGTTGCACTTATTGACCCACACCATCTCTCCCTTTTTACAGGGGTTTCTGTCTGCATGCTGGGAGCTAATGGCAGAATATTGACTATAAAATGTGGCACCAGGTAGAGCAGAAAGAGGTCTGCTTCTACAATAGCTAATATTTGTCTGTTCCTCCCTTATAGATGTCAGTATTACCTGGGATAGCCTCAGGTGCAGTTGTTGCTTTTGTCCATATGGGTTTTGTTGCCAAGCCTCGGGGAATCAAAAATAGCTTGTGGCTTCATTGCACTCAGCAGGTGTGTGTTGGGTTTTTGAGGTCTCAAAGATTAAGGCCGGAAGGGACCACAAGATCATCCAGACTGATCTCTTATATATCACAGGCCACAAATACTTCCCAGGGACCCACATACTAAACTCAACTACAATTAGTCTAAACTACTACAGCCCACAGGAGCTTAGACCATTGTGTGCTATGGGCAGAGACTAGGAGGGCCTGAGGTGCACAAATTCCTCAGGTCCCTGTCATGGCAGGGAAACGTTGAAGTGAGAGAGATTGAGATAATCCTGGCAAGTGACCTGCACTCACATGCTGCAGAGGAAGGCAAAAAAAACCCCACTGTCACTGCCAGTCTGACCTGCAGGGGGTTTCTTAACGACCCCACATACTAGAGAACTGAGCATGTTAGCAAGAATCAGCAAGCCAAGCACTGAGGTGAGAGCGCTTGATGCCATCTCAGAGTCCTGGCCTTCCCCATCCAGTGTCCCATCTTCACCTATGGCCATCCCTGATGGTTCAAAGGAAGGAGATAAAAGAAACAAGCTCAGAATATATTGGGTAGGGAATCCCTTCCTGATGGCTGCAGGGGACTGGCTGAAATCCTGATGCGTGAGCCTTTATGGACATAACACACACACTGGAAACAAACCCAGGGTTGCTGAGCTCAGGAGGCTCCCGGGAGCAGCTCTAAGCAGAGCACAGGAGCAGCACACAGCACTGAAGGGTGGGCAGGGGGGAACGACAGCTGAACTGCCCTGCAAATAACAGTCTGTTGGGCTACTGCCGCACAGGCAACTTAGGGGAATTGATCAGGGTTGGGGGGCCCGCTTGTTCACCCTGGTTCCAATCCCCGACCAGCTAGCTCTGACAGGCTGCTTTCTACAAGCAGTGAACAAAGCCGCAGCTACCGAACAAGTTCTAAGGGAGTATTGTGCAACTTTAAGAGACCATGTTCTCTAACTGATCATCAGCAAACAACATTAACCCGGACGATGGTAAGTGAGGAGTGACTGTAGTTGTACCGATATAGATGTGTACTGTAGACCTGGCCTTAGTTTTTTTCAGTCCTGTAGTGTTAATGTATCATTTTTCAGTGGTTTGTCTCCACCTACTGGCAGAAAGAAACCATGTTCCATCTTTCTGGTCTGTTAATTAGTTCTTGGCTTCCATGAGTAACAAACTTGAACCTTTTTTCTTTAGGTACAGACTAGTTGGAACAACTTCTGCCCAATGTGTGATTGTGGGAAACGGAGTTGATTGGGATAAGGTGCTTCCACTTTGCGAAGGTAAACTAATTTAATGGTTTTAAGAACGGTTCATGTCTGGAGATGATGCAGCATAGCTGGTGCTCCAGAGGAGTCAGTCTGTTCATTTTTTGTCATTTAAACCAAACGACAGTTTTGATGGCGGGCCGGAGGGAAGGGGCTGATTGAAATCCTTCTGTGGTTCACCATGGTGTTTGGATGACTCCTACAGAATGAAAAAAAAATTTTAAAGTATCTTTTACATTGTTCACTTGACACTGTTTAATATGCACAATCCAACAGGCCTCATGCCTCCTCTTCACTATTGTAGCTGTGAAATCCTGCAGTTCACTAAGTAAAAGGCATGATAATGATTTCAAGAAGTTTTGACGCTTCCCAAATCTGACTATCCACTTAAAATCTGAGGCTCTTTTGGAGTGAATCACAATTAATTTGCCTCTACCTTAATTTGATCTCTTGGATGCTTTTGGGGCTTGGTCTATCAATCATGCTGCTGATTGTTTATTCTAGAATCAGCTGCTGCTACAAGAAATGTTTTAGCCTATTTTTCTGCTGGTTGGAACAATACGAACTCTAGAGATGCCGGGCAAGAGGTTCTGGCTCACTTAGGCTAATGTTCAGGAGGAGCATGCTCTGGTAAGGTCATTTTCCAGAGCTGGTGTTTTATGGAACATCCTCCTTGAGCAATGGCTGTACTGGGTTGGGTCAAGCCTAAAAGCAGAAAAACCTTCACAATCTGAAAGGGCTATTGCTTCAAATGTTAAAATGCAATGTTAAGTACACTTCCAAATGGCTAAATACTTTTGGGGGGGATCTGTGACAACTTTCATAGTGAAAAGATTCTTCAGTTCACTTTCAATGTAAACTTTAATTTTCATGTTGACATTCTTTGCTTCAGCAATACCTTGTCATCCACCTCCTGATATCGCCAATGGAACCCATTCTGGCCAGAGTGTAGAAGAGTTTTCCTTTGGTACTGCAGTAACTTACCAATGTGACCAGGGCTTCTCTCTCATTGGAGAGGCCTCCATTCATTGTACAACGAAAGATAATCTCAATGGAGAGTGGAGTGGGCCTGCCCCTGAATGCAAAGGTTAGTAGCATCTGTTTTTATCCTCTTTTTCTTCTATCTCCTCTCAGGAAAAACTGTATTTTGATTGCTAAGTAAACCCATAAACCTGAGGAATTCAATTAGTACTTAGTCCCCCATATGTATAATGAAAACTAGTTACTGTTGGAAAATTAACCCCTGGTCTACACTGGGGGAGTAGATCGATTTAGTATACACAACTTCAGCTACATTATTCTTGTAGCTGAAGTCATCATACTTAGATCCACTTACCATGGCGTCTTCGCAGCGGTGGATTGACTGCTGCCGCCCCCCGTTGACTCCACCTGCACATCTCGTGGTGGTGAAGTACAGGAGTCAACGGGAGAGTGCTCAGGGGTCGGTTTGTCTAGTCTAGACACAATAAATCAACCCCACGATGGATCGATTGCTACCTGCCAATCCAGTGCCTAATGTAGATGTACCCTGAAGAATGACGGACACTTCATAAATCATTCCTGGAAACAATGTTGCCTCCAATACATCCTGTATTTTGTCTCTTCAATGTTCCACAGTTGCAGTTAATTCTCATGTCACAAACAGTTGATTTTAGGTGAAAATTAACTCTTCAGCTAAGGTTTTGCTTATATGCCAGGACCCTTCTATTCAAGTGCTAAAGAGGGGGTGCGCAGGGGAGCCTTACAAGCAGGATTGTTCAGAAACTATATTTTTCAGAACTCTTTGTGGGGGCTCCTTAGCAGTGAAGACTCATGCTTTTGTGAATTCATATCACAGCCATAAAGTTCTTAGGAAGGGGGAAATAAAGGTCATTGTACAAGTCTCATTTTGGTGACTGCAGTTCTCACGCAAACTATTGCATTTATCTAACAATGCATTTATGTACTTGGTATTCAAGCAGTTGCAACAACTTGGATTTATTCTTAATGAGTTATCCAGCCTAACAGCTGGGACTGAGGCTTTTTCAGAGGCATTAGGCAGATTGGTCATCTTGCCATGTAATATTAACTCTCCCAAAAGCAGGGAAGTTCAGTTCCAGAATGTCACTGTATGCAAATCTTATAGCTTGACCCAAATTCTTAATGGTGTCATACAGTAATGATGATTAAGTCATGCAGTTTACTGGAGGGTGGGGGAAGAGGCCTGATAACCCTACAGTTGGTTGCTCTGGTGTGTTTAGAACTAACATCTTTTTTTAAATGGAAAATCCAGAGTTGTATAACTTCATTTTAAAATACATTTTGATATCTGCTGTAGTCAAGTATCAGGGCTTTTTCTTCTTTCCTTTATTCGTCCCTTCCCCCCGCCACACACACACACACACACTTTCCACAGGAAGCATTTATTGTGATAATGTTCTTATGCTGGTACTTTTAATTTTCAGTGGTCAAATGTCCAGAGCCGGAAGTTAAAAATGGAAAAAAGCAATCTGGGTTCGGACCTGACTATTCATATGGAAACACTGTAATATTTGAATGTGATTCTGGCTACACTCTGATTGGTAGCAGTTCAGTTAAATGTGAAGCTAACAATTCATGGGTTCCATCTTTGCCCACCTGTCTACGTAAGTATAAGCAGTTGTGGTGAACCTTTTATATAGTTATGTTTAGGAAGCTTATTGCTTTTGAGTAGCCATGTTAGAATGATGTCAAGTTTGAGAGTCTGTCCCCTTTTTGTCATGGACATAACACATACTACAGCTACAACTTCACCTCCAGGAGGAACAAAAGAGATTTCTAGTGAGTTGAAAGAACTTTTGGCTGTTTAAAGCATCCAGATTTTTAGCATGTAGTTTCTACAAGACTGAAAATGGAAGTGTGAAATTCACAAAGTACACTTCATCTCCAAGTTCTGGAGCTGCCTGCGTGTTGGCGGTCTACTGGCTGGCTGATGTGGAACCACGTTTCATGTACTCTTCTATAGATTACTCCCTTGGTCAAATTTCCCCTGTACGTCGTTATCTTTCATGTCCCTCTCTATGGTTGCAACATTCTCACTGGGCCTGTGCTGCTTTAAATCATAAAACCTGTGAGATGGAGCAATGTCTTGTTTTGCACAGCGTACTTACCTTACGTTACCATACATGGTAAATGCAGAATTTTAATGTACTGCAGTTTTGTATCCAGCCCATTCAGTAAACTAGCTTTAAGGCTCTAATGAAAACAAGTACATCCAAATTGTCCCCAGTAAAATCATTTGTGGTGTCTCAAAAACGAGTATTCTCTTACAAAAGACTACTTATTTTCTTTCATAGTTAACCTTTTCCCTTTCTTGTCTGTCTCTATTGCAAGGTGTTTGTGGGTCTCCTCCACGGTTTAGTTTTGCTGAGCCACCTGCGGTAGTGAACAATTCCTATCCTGTTGGGACCCAACTGAAATACTCCTGTCGCCCAGGATACATTTTGAGCTCTGGAAAGTCTCCTGTAGTTACATGTCTTGCAGATTCAACATGGTCAGTAGATCCTGAGTTTTGTGTAGGTGAGTATCTTTGTTGCTTTTCCATTTCAACTGATGTGCAAGCCATCTTGGCAGTTAGGAATCTCTTTTTGGGTAAGTGGTTCAGAGTTCAACACTGGTAACCATAAACACTTTGTAAATACATTTTGAACAGTTCTTTGTTATATTAGTAGTTGACTTAAAAAAAACCTAGAATGCTTACATGTCTTTGTAGGCTTATTTAAGAGCAGTTAAAATACTTGGTATTTTTATTTTGTAACTTCAGTCTTCTGTGCTGAATACTCTCAAATAGGATTAAAAAGAGGAATAGGTTTACCACATTTCTTCCTGGTTTTTAGGTTATGTGCTGAATATCTGCCTTTCTAGAACATCAACATCTTGCTATGTAGTAGTAAATCTAAACTTAAGAATAGAGCAGTTCTTCTCTACCAGAAACGCCACTGTCCACATAATGTTCTTGTGACTGGGAGGACTTCAATGCACACCAGTAAAGTTACTGGAATTTGATACTCTACCTATGCTGGTCAGCTTTAAGTGGAGGTATAAAATAAATGACATCGAAGCTTTAACCCTCTTTAGTGCTATGGTTTGCAACATGAATTAACATTATACAGGGAAATCTTAAACGTCAGATACAGTGTTGCCATACATTTATCAGGACAGTATTGACCAGTAAACTCTAAATTTTCAGATGATACTTCACAAGTCATACTTGGTACCAAGATTATTACAGCTGTCTCCAGGGTGTGGACATGGGTACATTCTCTTACAATAGGATTTCTTTTGTTCCTAATGAATTTCAAAACCTTCTCCTTATTGTCTGTAACCATGCCAGTTTTGACTTTCACTGATGTCTTTAGCTCCCCATAGCAATTTTTATATTACATAATTTATGCCATCTATCTATTTTTCCAGGTATTGTGTTGCTTTTTATTTGTAATTGCTGCCAGTTGAGGTCAATGGATCTACCCACATGAATATGGTTATGCATATGTGTCTTCAGGATCTGGGCCTTAACATGTACAATAAGAATATTTGCACTTATACTGAATCTGCAAGGGGATTTTAATTCTCTAGATTCAGGATATAAGGCAACCACTGTCTGTGGGAGATTAGGAAGCATCATCCCGCTTCCACTTCTCACTTCCCATGAGCATATTACAAAATTATCCATAATGTGGGTTGTAACATTTCCTCTGTAGCCTTTCATGCTGATGGCTGTCATACAGGATAAATATTGGACTCCAAGACTATTGGCTTTGATCCACCATGTATTTGCTATGTTAGGGGGTGCAAATTAGCATATAGCCTTTTTCCCAATAAGGTCATATGAGGTAATGCTAATATTAGTCGTCTTCTTTTCTAGGAAGACCATGTAAATCACTAGAACTACCAAATGGCAGGGTTGATTTAACCGATCTCCTGTTTGGTGGAACAGCAAACTTCTCCTGCAACGAAGGGTGAGTGGCAAGTTGCTTCTTTTGACTAACAGAACCTAGACTGGTGTAAAATTGCTGCAGAAGTCTGAGACTGCAAAGCCTGTTGAACTTTGAGAACACAAGTGGTGTGCTATACATCTGTAGCCATGGGCTGGGCCCTCATTAAGAATTACACCTGTGACTTTCAAAGGAGTTGAAGGAAGATAACCACCCAGCTACGGTTGTCATTCAGTGGAAAATGGGCACCTCGCTCGCTCGCTCAGGTGCTTTTGAAGATCCCAGCCTGGAGCCCTCAGGAGATCATCCAGCAGGGGTTGGATCATGGTGCATGAAATTGAGAGTCCCCCCTCAGGAGTCATGTGGCACTTACTGACTCGTGCCATCTCTCCCTCGTTACGGAGGTTTCTGTCTGGGTGCTGGGAGCTAGTGGCCGAATATTGCCTATAAAATGTGTCACCAGGTAGAAGCACACCTCTTCCTACTGTACAATAGCAAATATGTCTGTCCCTCCCTTACAGATGTCAGTATTACCCTAGATAGCCTCAGGTGCAGTTGTTGCTTTTGTCCATATGGGTTTTTTTGCCAAGCCTTGGGGAATAAAAATAGCTTCTGGCTTCGTTGCACCTAGCAGGTGTGCTCTGGATTTTTTGAGGTCTCAAAGTTTTAAGGCCAGAAGGGACCACGAGATCATCCAATCTGATCTCTTGTGTGTCACAGGCCACTAACACTTCCCAGATAACCAAAATTAGTCTAAACTACTACAGCCCACAGGCACTTAGACTATTGTGCGCCATGGGCAGAGACTAGGAGGGCCTGAGGTGGCAAATTCCTCAGGTTCCTGTCACGGCAGTGAAATGTTGAAGTGAGAGAGATTGAGATAATCCTGGCAAGTGACCTGCACTCATGCCAGAGGAAGGCAAAAAAAGCCCCAATGTCACTGCCAATCTGACCTCAGGGAATATTTCTTAACGACCCCACATACTAGAGAACTGAGCATGTTAGCAAGAACCAGCAAGCCAAGCACTGAGGTGAAAGCGCTTGATGCCACCTCAGAGTCCTGGCCTTCCCCATCCAGTGTCTCATCTTCACCCATGGCCATCCCTGATGGTTCAAAGGAAGGAGATAAAAGAAACCAGCTCAGTATATATTGGATGGGGAATCCCTTCCTGACTGCTGCAGGGGACTGGCTGAAATCCTGACGTGTGAGCCTTTAGGCACGTAATGCACCCACTGGAAACAAACCCAGGGTTGCTGAGCACTAGCAACCCCATCATATAATTGCACTCAAACTTGCATGGCTCTCTCTCAAACTAAGTTAGTTGCCCCCACAACTACTACTGGGTGACTGTTCCTGAACACCACCTTTCTGATGGTTAGAAACCTAATTTCCAGCCTGAAGTTGTTCACGGCCAGTTTTTACCGTTCTTGTGACAACATTGTACTTGGTTAAAAAAGCTTTCACCCTCCCTGCTAATTGAATGGATTGCATTGTGTGGGCCCACAAATGACATGGATGCAGGTGTTGTGTAGAGTTTTGTTTTTCTGTATCACAACTTTAGGTGGCTTGTCCAAGCAGCAGAGATTGGACTCCCAAGAGATGTTTAGGGTGTGAGGAGATGTCAAGGCCCAGCCTCAATTAGATGTATCTGCATGTGGTGACGTAACTCCCTGGGGCAAGGCTGGCTCTACAGCTCCACAGACGTGGGAGCTAAATCTCTTATCCTGTAGATGTCATTATTCTGCCTATAACTTCTCTGGGTTTAAAGACCATTGGTTGGATCTTGGACAATTAAGATCAGGGATGGGCAAACTTTTTGGCCCAAGGGCCACATCTGGGTGGGGAAATTGCATGCAGAGCCATAAATGTAGGACTGGGGTAGGGGGTTGGGGTGTGGGAGGGAGTTCAGTGTGCAGGAAGGGGCTTAGGGTGAGAGGTGTAGGGTATATGAGGGAGTTTAGGGCAGAAGGTTGGGTGGAGGAGGGTTGCAGAGTGCAGGAGGAGGCTCAGGGCAGGGGATTGCAGTTCAGGGAGATGTGCAGAGTTCGGGGGGGCTTGGCAGAGGGTTGGGGTGTAAGGGGTGCAGGATGTGGCAGGGGGCTCAAGGCAGAGGATTGGGGTGCAGAACAGTTGTGACGTGGGCTCAAAGAAGGGAGTTGGGGCGGGGTACAGAAGTGGTTTGGGGTACAGGTTCTGGCCCAGCGGCCCTTATCTGGAGCGGCTTTGGGGTGGCAGCAGGGCTAAGACGGGGCTCCCTGGCTCCATTCAGCTCCTGGAAGCAGCTGGCATCAGGTCCCAAGGAGAGGCAGAGGGGCTCCAGGGACTGCCCTTGCCTGCGGGTACCTCCTCCAAAGCTCCCATTGGCCACAGTTCCCTGTTTGCATAGGCCGTGGTTTTCCCATTCCTGGTTAAGATGCTTGAATTTTGAGTATGGAACAGGGAGGTGGCAAGTGGGTGACAGCTCAGGGCAGCTGTCTTGTCTCCTCTTACTGCTGTCGATCAGCTGTGTAGCCACCATCTGTGTTCGTTCTCTCTCTCTCTTTCACTGTTCGCTGTCTTCGCAGGAGATTGAAATGAAAGAACTTACAGAAATCAAATTAATCGAATGTTTAGTGTGTTCTGTAGTGAAGACCAAGGGTAAGCTTTGCTGGTATGTTTGCAACTTTGTGTGCTGGCTTTAGCTGAACTTTGAGCTAAATGAACTTGGAAATGGAGTGCTTCTGGCTGCCCAGCAGGGGCAGCATTGAAAAAGTAGGAGGAAAAAGTAACAAGAGCTGCTTCAGCTGAGCCAGCCAGATACAACTGGGCAGAGAAGAGGTTTTTAGTTCTTGGGCAGAGAAAAGCAGAGTAATTCTAAGGCGCAGAATGCCAGCGGCTCAACACTTCTTCCTACATGTTAGAAACATAGTACGAGACACAGCCTCCTACTCAGCAAATCCATACCTTTTTCCATGTCTAAGCACTGTGAGCAGTGATTTGCAAAATAACTAGTTTTCTGGGTATCTGAAGAGTTCTGTTACAGAAGTGCTGGGGCTTCTTTCACCTATTAGAGATATCTGTACTCCTATCTCCCTCCAATTTAGAAGAGGGGTAATTTGTTCCACTTTGCAGAGGATAAACAAGTATTCCCAAGCATCTGATAAGCACACCCCAGAGGGGAGGACACTCTCCTGCTAACACTTTGGGGAAGTATTGGCTTGTAGCTCTATTGCCTTTAACTACCCAGGGCCTGGTCTTCATGCAGAGGAGTGCAGCTGTACAGTTATATATAAAGATGGCTCTATACTGATGGGAGAGCCTGTCCTGTAAGCATAGTTAATCCATCTCTCCAAAAGGCACTAGCTATGTTAGAGGGAGTTCTCCTGTCAACATAGTGCTGCCTACATGGCGGGGCTTAGGCCACTATAACTGTTGCTCAAGGGTATGGATTTTTCACACCTCTGAGCAATATAGTTGTGCCAATATAGCTGAGTAGGGTAAACCTGGGTGTGGTGTTCCTTGGTCCTATGGTGTTAGATGTATCCCTTTTTTTTTCAATAGTCCGTCTCCACCTACTGGCAGAAAGAAACCATATTCCATCTTTCTGGACTGTTAACTAGTTCGTTGCTTACAAGAGTAACAAACTTGAACATTTTTTGTTTCTTTAGGTACAGATTAATTGGCGCGACTTCTGCCCAATGTGTGATTGTGGGAAATGAAGTTGATTGGGATAAGGCACTTCCACTTTGCGAAGGTAAACTAATTTAATGGTTTTAAGAACGGTTCATGTCTGGAGATGATGCAGCATAGCTGGTGCTCCAGAGGAGTCAGTCTGTTTGTTTTTTGTCATTTAAACCAAACGACAGTTTTGATGGCGGGGTGGAGGAAGCTGATTGAAATCCTTCTGTGGTTCACCATGGTGTCTGGATGACTCCTACAGAATGAAAAAAAATTCTTTTTAAAGTATCTTTTACATTGTTCACCTGACACTGTTTAATATGCACAATCCAACAGGCCTCATGCCTCCTCTTCACTATTGTAGCTGTGAAATCCTGCAGTTCATTAAGTAAAAGGCATGATAATGATTTCAAGAAGTTTTGACCCTTCCCAAATCTGACTATCCACTTAAAATCTGAGGCTCTTTTGGAGTGAATCACAATTAATTTGCCTCTACCTTAATTTGATCTCTTGGATGCTTTTGGGGCTTGGTCTATCAATCATGCTGCTGATTGTTTATTCTAGAATCGGCTGCTGCTACAAGAAATGTTTTAGCCTATTTTTCTGCTGGTTGGAACAATACGAACTCTAGAGATGCCGGGCAAGAGGTTCTGGCTCACTTAGGCTAATGTTCAGGAGGAGCATGCTCTGGTAAGGTCATTTTCCAGAGCTGGTGTTTTATGGAACATCCTCCTTGAGCAATGGCTGTACTGGGTTGGGTCAAGCCTAAAAGCAGAAAAACCTTCACAATCTGAAAGGGCTATTGCTTCAAATGTTAAAATGCAATGTTAAGTACACTTCCAAATGGCTAAATACTTTTGGGGGGGATCTGTGACAACTTTCATAGTGAAAAGATTCTTCAGTTCACTTTCAATGTAAACTTTAATTTTCATGTTGACATTCTTTGCTTCAGCAATACCTTGTCATCCACCTCCTGATATCGCCAATGGAACCCATACTGGCCAGAGTGTAGAAGAGTTTTCCTTTGGCTCTGCAGTAACTTACAAATGTGACCAGGGCTTCTCTCTCATTGGAGAGGCCTCCATTCATTGTACAACGAAAGATAATTTCAATGGAGAGTGGAGTGGGCCTGCCCCTGAATGCAAAGGTTAGTAGCATCTGTTTTTATCCTCTTTTTCTTCTATCTCCTCTCAGGAAAAACTGTATTTTGATTGCTAAGTAAACCCATAAACCTGAGGAAATTCAGTACATAGTCCCCCATAATATGTATCGTGAAAAGTAGTTACTGTTGGAAAACTAAGGCCTGGTCTACACTGCCAGGCGGGGATCGATCTAACATATGCGACTTCAGCTATGAGAATAATGTAGCTGAAGTCATCGTACTTAGATCCACTTACTGTGGTATCTTCGCAGCAGTAGAGTAGACTGCTGCTGCTCCCCCGTTGACTCCACCTGTGCACCTTGTGGTGGTGGAGTATAGGAGTCAACAGGAGAGGGCTCGGGGGTCGATTTATCGCATCTAGACTAGACACTATAAATCGACCCCCTGGTGGATGTATCACTACCTGCTGATCCTGTGGGTAGTGTAGACATTGCTTAAAGAATGATGGACACTTCATAAATCATTCCTGGAAACAATTTTGCTTCTAAAACATCCTGTGTTTTTATCTCTCTTCAGTGTTCCAAGATTGAAGTTAATTCTCCTGTCACAAACAGTTGATTTTAGGTGGAGATTAACTCTTCAACTAAGGTTTTGCTTATATTCCAGGACTCTACTATTGAAGTGCTAAAATGGGGAGAAGTGAGCCTCACAAGCAGGATTGCTTGGAAACCATATTTTTCAGAACTCTCTGGGAGGGCTCCTTGACAGTGAGGGCTCATCCTTCTGAGAGTTCATATCACAGCCATAAAGTTCTTAGGAGGGGGAAATAAAGGTCATTGTACAGTCCTCATTTTGGTGACAGCTGTTCTCATGCACACTACTGCATTTAGCTAACAATGCATCTATGTACTTGGTATTCAAGCAGCTGCAATAGCTTCGTTTTGTTCTTGATGAGTTACTCAGCCTAACAGCTGGGGTTGAGGCTTTTTCAGAGGTGTTAGGCTGGTTGGTCACCTCACCTGGCTACTTAATATTAACTCCCGCAAAAGCAGGGAAGTTGGGTTTCAGAAAGCCATTGTATGTAGATCTTACAGCTTGACCCAAATTCCTGATGGCTTCATACAATGATGATGATCAACTCGTGCAGCTTACCAGTGGGTGGGGGAAGTGGCATGATAGCCATACAGTTGGGTGCTGTACTGTATGTAGACCAACATCTTTTTAAAGGGAAAGATCGAAAGTTGTATAACTTTATTTTAAAGTATGCTTATACCTGCTGTGGTCAAGTATCAAGGCTTTTTCTTCTTTCTCCCTCCCCTCTCTCCCACCCCAAATGCTTCCTGTGCAAAACGTTCTTACACTAGTACTTTTAATTTTCAGTGGTCAAGTGTCCAGAGCCAGAAGTCAAAAATGGGAAAAAGCAATCTGGGTTCGGACCTGACTATTCATATGGAAACACTGTAATATTTGAATGTGATTCTGGCTACACTATGAATGGTAGCAGTTCAATTAGATGTGAAGCTAACAATACATGGGTTCCATCTTTGCCCACCTGTCTACGTAAGTATAAGCAGTTGTGTTCAATCTTTTATTTGCTAATGTTTAGGAAGCTTATTGCTTTTGCATAGCCATATTACAACGATGTAAAGTTGGACGGTCTGTTCCCTTTTTGTCATAGGCATAACACATACTACACCTACAACTTCTCCTCCAGGAGGAACAACAGGTACTTCTGGTGAGTTTGGCTATTTAAAGCTTCCAGACTTAGCATGTATTTTCTACAAGACTGGAAGTGTGAAATTCAAAGTATGTTTCATCTGAGTTCTGCAATTTTGTCATCCACAATCGCTACTATAAACAATGTTCTCCTTCAGGTTTTAGAGCACGTCGTATTTCTTCTTCTGCCTTTCCTTGTATCCTCTTCTCAAAAGCACTTGAAACAGCCTACCAGCTGTTTGGAGCTGTGAGCAAGTGTAACATTCCTCATGAGGGCCCATTTGGGAAGCATTCAGGAGAGGTTTAGCAGCTGCCACCTGAGGTTGTTAGTGATGCTTTCAAACAACAAGGAAATGGTACTCACTGGAGTTGTGAATGTGCCCTGAGTTGCCTTGTTCCCCTACCAAGCTGCCCTTCCTCCTGTCAGCTATTTCTCTGCCAATCTCCAGTGACCTCTGCCCACAGGATTTTTCCTCTGATATGTAGCACTCATTGACCTGTTAAGATTATTTTCTTAAATATTATCTTGGTTTCTCTTCCAGGCTGTTGCTCAGAACTGGAGTGTTAGCATGCAGAAGTCACCCAGTTTTAAGCACTGTTGCATTGACAGGGTAGCAATATCCATTAGTTATCCACGTTCTCGGCATTTGAAGTATCTGGGAGAGGGTTATAGCAGAGAAATGCCAGATATGTAGGGCCTTCAAAAAGAGGACCCAAAAATGTAGAGGTGAGTGTGCTGGACTTTCTTATGATGAGTCCTTTGAGACCTGCCCTGGCTCAGAGTTCCCTGGTAGTGTTATGAGACTTACAGCCCAGAGAGTTGGTACCAACCACTGTACTGTTGAGACCAATAGATCTGCTATTTTGGGCTGGAAATCACCTCCACTTTGGCACAGCTGCAAATTGAGGCTCAGTGAGCATTGTTGGTACCGAAGACATGAGAAGCATATATTGCTATTTAAGATCTCCTGTGCTAATTGGTACCAGATCCTCTCTTCCTCCAGAGTGCTGTGCAAGTTGCTGCACCAGTCCAATCCACAGTGCTTGCATGGGCACTGGCCTTGATACCATCTTTGGTACAATTGGCCCTGGCAATATTTGCCTAGGTCTGATCAATGAAGAGACCACCATTACTCTGCATGCTTCCAATTCCTCTGTAGGTTGTGGGGCACAGGGATTGGTCTCACTCTGTCTCCAGTGACTGCTCCTGTTGCACCACCCTGGCCAACTGATGATTCCTTCTCACCATCTGAATTAAAGATTGTTTTGTGGCTTGCCTTCAATGTATAGGAGGCCTTGAGTCTCTCCCACTCCTTCAAGGACATATTTACCTATCAGTCCTTTTGTGGACGTTGGCAGACTTAAGTCCTTCCACCCCTTCAGCAGGGTTGGATCCTCCCTTGCACAAATGTCATATCCATTTGTTGAATCAAAATGAAGGTCTTTACCAGTTCAAGATTACTCCTGACAACCAAGTTCTTGCCTCCTTTCTTTCCCCGCCGCCACCTCAGGCCTCCCTGAAAGCAGGTAAAACCAGCCACCTCCCCTTTCTCCACACTAAAGGTTTCAAAGGCAGAGCTGTCTACATTACCAGATTTGGGATTTTACATTACATCACCTCCTAGTTAATCCAGTTTCCACAAGAAATCCTTCTAGTGAGCCAGGAACATAAACACGTGATACATAATGTTATGAATAGTCTGTGGGCTCATATCATCTGGCCCATCTCAGTATAATGGTCTTTGATAGTTTGTATGACTGAAACTTTCAGATAACATCGATGATAGGCCAGCATTCCTCATGTGTCACATTTATTGGTTTATTTTTAATTTTTGGCTAATTTAGACATCCCAGAAGATATCAGGCTGAGATGTGGGTTTGGATGGGTGGAGATGAGTAAGGAGTAGACAGGTACATTTTCAAGAAATTGACATAGAAATGGTAGTTGAAATTGTGTGAGCAGATGAAATGGCCCAAGGAGGGACCAAGAACAGTGTCAAGAGGAAGAACCTGCGAGAGACTGAGGCAGCCAGAGGGGGAAAGAGCCAGAAGTGACAGTCTTATAGATGTCCCGGTTGCAGTCTTGAGAGGATCAACTGGGTCCAACAGGAAGAGTGGGATGGAGCGAAGTACAGGCCTGAGACTGGTCTGGGAAGGAGCAGTTTAAAGCTTGGTTAGAGAAGTTAGGATGTAATGAGTGGGTGAAGGACTGTTTTAGAGTGAAGAAACATGAGACGGGTATGTTGGTAGAACTTACAAACAAAAGGAGGTAGGGAAATAGTTTGGAGGGATAGGTGAGATGAGAGGATGGCCTTTGAGAATGGGGGAGGCCATGTACCAAGTGGAGGAATAGACAATTACAGGCTCCTAAGGGGCGTGGCACTTCAGGCAAGTTGACTTGGCTGAAGAGAATCCATCTTGAAAACTGTACCATAATACTAATTATTTTGTGTAAGAGTAGATGGCTTCTATTTCAAAGGATTAGTTGTTGGCATGGCTGTCAGAGTAATATACGTAATGCACGTGGACACTTGTCACTGTGCAAACTCATCAGAAATCTTAAGGAAAATGAAATGGGTGAAATAGCTTGTCTGTGTTAAGTAGTTCATAGTGTGCTGGGAGGTAGTGCTTGGCCCTTTGGGAGAGAAAAGGCACAATCTTGGTACTGGGTCTTTGTAACATGCTTTGTTGCAAACTAACGTTGTAAAATCACTCTAGTTGTCTTGTCACCTTTCAGGTCTTCCCATGCGTGGCATGGCTTTGGTCAGCACATTCAGATAAGTGGGTTGTTGCTGTATCCTCTTGTAAATCTTTTTTCTGCAGAACCTACTCTGAACACAACCCCAAATGGCCCTAAAGAAAGCCCAGATAAACCTGATGACTATAAAGGGAGCTAAATAACCACTGTGCTCAATACCTAGAATCCTTATAGTAGATAGCGGAGGCTTTGATTTACGCATTGAATTGGAGCTTTCTGCACACTTACTTCAATTTGCACTTCATAATATGTAACCAACTGCATTTGAGGTCACCTGAATGCCCCTTATGCCCAGGTGTGAATTATAAGCCTGAGAATGGAATTCAATTTCTTTATCTCTGTAGTAGTCTTGTCTCCCACCCAGAACTCTCCTTCCTTCATTCCTTTCTTCCCCCACTGGTCTGTATGGTAATACCAACCTGCTGATGCTCACTCACTCAGTATAACTATATAAAATGTCAGCTGTATGAAACCATCCATCTGAATTCTGCACAAGAATGGTACAAGCAAGTACAGGCTTACCTGGTAGTCAAGTGTCAAACTACACTCTGATAAGATGTCTACTCAGTTCGCTTTTTCATAAGTAATGATTAGGCTCGAGTTCACTGATCCTCTAGTAATGACAGCAGGAGTATCAAAATAAAACTCTCACTTTTGTCTTGTTTCTGCTTCTCCACTCCCAAATAAATACAGGTTGGCAGATAACCTGATGTCACTAATCCTGTAGTTACATGTTGAAGCTTGTTTTGTGGTAGCTGATCCAAACACTCTACCTTTAGTGACTTTTGCAGTAGGTAAAAATATCGCCGAGTGCAGAGTGAGTGTGCAGTGTTTTGTTGTAGCCCTGTCAGTCTTAGGATATTAGAGACAAGGTGGGGAGGTAATATCTTTTATTGGACCAATTTCTGTTGGTGAGAGAGACAAGCTTTCAAGCTTCCCCAGAGCTGTTCTTCAGGTCATTGCAAAATTTGGCAGATGAGAATCCTGAAAGTGTCTGGAGGGGTGGGGATGGGCCTCTGGTCTCAGAAGAATGCATAAGAATTCTTCAAAGGAGAGCATTCATTCATAATAGAGGAAATATTTATAGAGGATTTTTCCTATCAGTTCTTAGGTCTGTCGTGTCTCTCTTACAAGTAATGGAATACCCAGAAAAGCTGCCATTCTTCTTTCAATATTGGATTATCTAGGGATCAGATCATGGTTTCCAGTATGCCTTAAATTCTCTAATTTGCATGATGGTATTAATTTGAGTCTATTTATTTAATTTAGTGTGTGACTTAAGGTACTAAATGTTACACCAATGTGAATCAATGGATTCCTGTAGTTAGCTGGCATTAATATAATTTCACACTTCAGCTCACCTTGCTTTTTTTTTTTTCTTTCTAGGGCCAGACGCTGGTACCATGATTGCTATTGGTAAGGAACTTAATTTAAAAAATAATTAATGCACAGACTTTACATAGTAAGATAAAGTAATAGCACAAGATATTTAATGTTCCGCTTTCTTCATCTCATACAAATTTTTACCCGCTGCTTCACTACGTGAGGAATCTACTCTGGGCAGCTAGTTTTTCTGTTACTGTTTTATGTTCTGTCCAGTGGTGCTATATTCTGTCCAGTGGTGCTATGTAAAAGCTCACAAGGCAGATGCTTGACTTAAAGAATCAAAGAAATATAGGGCTGGAAGGGACCTCGAGAGGTCATCAAATCCATCCCCTGTGCTGAGACAGGACCAAGAAGTAAACCTAGACCATCCCGGACAGAGGTTTGTCCAACCTGTTCTTAAAATCCCCCATGATGGGGATTCCACAGCCTCCTTTAAGCACTGAATAAGCTTCTAACTGCTATTAGAGTTAGCAAGTTTTGCCTAATATCTAACCTAAATCACCCTTGCTGCAGGTTAAACCCATTACTACTTGTCCTGCCTTCCAGTGGACATTGGGAACAATTGATAACTGTCCTCTTTATTCATATATGTTAATGGCTATTATATGCTGACCTGCTCACCCCTCAGTTTTCTCCAATTCACTCTACCATGAGTAAAGTTCTGGGGTGAATCCATTTATTTAGACTGTATAAACTTGTGATTTATTAATACTTACCTAAACAGAGTCACCTGCTATGATTCCATCTTAACTATTATAATATTCAGGTTTATAGGACATGGAAGTGGGAATTAAGGATCTTACCCCTAGAAGCTGCACTTCTGTAGGTCTGTTTTGGATAAGGGTACTACTGCAGACTGCAGGTGTATGTCTGGTGTCTACCAGAAATGGGAATGGAAAAGGCAACGGAGAAGAAACTTGACATTGGGAGTGGACAGTGTAGGATAACGTTCCACTGTTCTGCTTTTCTAGTTCCAGAGCTCTCCATTTTGAAGGGAGGTTTTAGTCCAACTTTTTTTCTAGTTGGATATTTTATTAATGCAGCTGTTTAATTTTTTCTCCGAAGAATAACGTTTTGACTCAACTATTTATGTGGGATCTTCAGTAGGGAAACCATCATTAAAGCACCCATGGGAAACTCGCGTTTGCATAATCTTGATGATGACATTGGTGCAAGTGGATTCCAGAATTGTGAACTTTTGCTGTATTTCATCATAAATGTTGTAGTTTAAAGTTCTCACCAGGTTACTGTTTCCTTTTTTCCATCAAGGAGTCGTCATTGGCTTATTGGTGGCTGGTGGAATTGTTGCCATTGTGACATACAAAACTTGCTTTAGAAAAAAAGGGTGAGCCAAAACAAGATCCTGTCATCTCACTAATTCTTCAGAGTAGTTCACCTTTTTTTTTTCTTGTAGTCCTTCAACTGCTGCATGCATTAATATATTCTGAGGTTTTACCTGGTTTTTATTTATTTTAGCACCCACACATTTTCTTACATACCTGGATGACAGGAAAAAGCCACGGCATGGCTCTCCAGAACTGCACTCATGTGCAGCTCTGAAGCCATGACACTTCCTAACTATACATAGTGGCTTTTCTTAGAATCGCATCTCAAATTTTTAACAGCAGCAAAGTGCAGAAGCTTTTTAAGTGATTTAAACGGACTATTTTCTCTAACTCTGCCTTGCTTCATGTAATGCTACTTTGCCATTCCAGGAAAATGTATTCTGCATTAAGAAAAACAACGCTATGTGTGGTGCTGAATACCGTATTTGTTGTATTTGCTTTTGTTGGAAAACATCATCTGTTGTGCAGAAATCAGTATTGGATGCTGAAAGTTTAGGATAGAACTGTTTTTGGTTTTATATCTTTACAGCCTAATTTTTTTTGCTAAACTTGAGTAATACCACCTTTATATAAAGCAAAACTAACATATGCTTAATCGCCTGAACCATCCCCCCACAAAAAATCCAGCCCTACAGCTGTGGAAACTCATGCCCCAATCCTGTCAGCACTTCCACACCCTCATCTTACAGGGGTTCTGTGACAACCATGTAGCCAAGTGATTCAGAAACAGAATTAATATGTCTGTCTTCAGAGCAAGGTTTGCAGAGTCTGCAGTAAATAAGGCCTGGGGCCACAGCAGTACAAGGAGAAAACATAACATAAGAGTGACCATCTGGGTCATACCAATAATCCGTCTAGTCTAGTATTCTCTCTTGACAGTGGCCACTGTGGGTTGATTCAGAGGGAATGAACCAAACAGAGCAATTATCAAGAGATAAGAGACTGTTGCACAGTCTTAGCTGCTAGCAAGTGTGCTGACACCCAGAGTATGGGGTTGCATCCCTAAGCATCTTGGCTAATAGCCATTGATGGACCTATCCTCCGTGAACATAACTAATTCTTTTGTGATCCCGGTTACACTTTTCACCTGTCAACAAGTTCCACAGGTTGACTCTGTTGTGTGAAGTACTTCCTTATGTTAGCGCTAAACCTGTTGCCTATTAATTTCATTGGGTGACCCCTGATTTTTGTGTTATGTGAGGAGGGTAAATAACACTTTGTTCATCCCATTTATGATTTTTTGAGACCTCTATTATATCCCCTGTTCTCTCTTTTCTAAGCGTATTTCTAAATAAAATATAAGCTGTTCCTTAAGTGAGTAATATCTGTCGTATGCACTGAGTGAGGCAAGGGTCCCATAGGGAGAAAACAGCAGGTGATCATGTCACTAAAGACTGATCACAGTGCATATGGACAAGCGGACTCAGTTCAGGTTGTACAAGCAACCTTAATTCTTGCCTTTTGTAGCTAAATGCTCGACTTTGCAGCCTTGTTAATGTTCTTTTAACATAGGATGTTTAATGTAGGACTTCTGTGTGTAATACTAGAAAGAGTTGCCCTTAAATATCCATCTAACCCTCAGCCCATCTCCTCAGCAGCCTGAAGGGGGGAAACATAACACAAGCTCACTGCATATAGTCACTTTTGCACAATTTAGTAAGTTCAGCAGTTAGATTAAATTTTTAGAATATTACTTTAAAATCAATACAGGTATAAAAACAAATAAATAATACTTCTGAAAGGTTGCTGACCCCTGTCTTAGAGTTTGCAACACTGCAATGCTTCCTTGTGCTAGTGCTTGGAAAGGTGTGGGGTTTTTTTTGTTGTTTTTTTAAATCTCTATGCACTGAAAGAAATGCAAAAGTAAGTAAATAGCATTAACTAGTTTTTAAAAAATCTTTCACTTTTTTAAATCTTCTAATGATATGGAAACAACATGTAAGCATTTTTTAAACCAGTTAACCTCAGGACTAGAATTCTAGGAGTGAGAGAGACCACAAAGAGGAGCTGTCGAATCATCCTGTCACTGCAAAGGCAGGATTGTTCTCTACGTACTTTTTCTAGCATTTTAGTCCATGCTGGTTTTTAAAAGTTCCAGATAATACGGTTTCCAGTAATTCCCCTTGTGCCCTCCCTCCCCGCCCCCATCCCCCCCCCCCCCCCAAAAAAACCCCCACCATTGCCATAAAAAAAAAATCAGTTTTCATTGAAGTTCTAATGTTATAAAAAGCCTCCTTTAAGGAAGCAAAAGCAACTTTGATTTTTTTAACTCTTGAATTCTGGAGTCATATTTTATTGGATTAGTTTCTCTCCTTTCCTGCTGTTGAACTTGTATGATGCAAATCAGCACTTCAGTGATCTACAGGAATGTGAAGGGAAAAAAAAAAAGAACAAAAACCTAACTTGGGTCTTGAAAGGTATTTTTGTAGAAAATATTTACTTCAGTGTGAGAAGATGGTAAGGTTCTGATGAACCATTATCTGTAAGAACATAATGCAACTATGCAACATATCAAAAGGAGACTATAAATTACTTTCTTGGGTTAGTGGCCTGAACAGATATGTTGAATGTGACACTTATGTGAATAGCCACTAAATTCTCCATTTCTATGTAACCATTTTATCAACTACAGCAGTTATGAATGCATTGTGTGCCTTATGTCCTTGTGATGTAACTTATCATTAACAGCTCTGTCTTAACATATAAATGTTGTTTCAGTATATTAGCATTTTGATGATATGAGAACAAATATTTTCTCCAGAAGAATATTAATGCTACAAAGCCCATGTTGGGCTTCCATTTCTGGTGTAAGGTTGCAATAGTATCTTTAAATCTGAGACCACATTCAGTAGAGGAGTAGTAGCATACAGACTTTACAGTACAAGTTTTAGCTGATATAATTGTGTATGTGGAGCTTTCCAGCAGACAGGAGATACTAAACAAATCTCTGCTGAAGAGCTCGAGTGATGTTGGTGTGTCTCATAGTGGGTTCACTGTGAAACCTTGGGCCCTGACAGTGCCACAAAAGTACTGTTTACTCTTCAGTAGTACTCTGTGTGGTATTCTTGGGGTGTACAGTTGAATAACATTCTTCTGTACTGTGAGTTAGTGGAAGAAATTGATGTATTAAAACAGTGTTAGGTTATAAATGACCCGCTCACATTTCCAGTGCTCTAAACAGTTGAGCGTTCAGGGGAGGGAGCACAGATAGTCCAGGTCTCCTTTATTTAGGATATGTAATAGCTAACTTATCACTGCCACCTTTGATTACAGATTAATTCTACTCATGAATTTTTTTTCTGCCTCTCTTCTGTTTTGGACATGGCCTCTGAGAAGAAACAACCTGAACCGGGCTTTAATTGGAAATTAGTTTATACTTGTGTCAATGTAACTCTAAAATTAACACAACAAATCTTTCAGACAGAACATAAAATGAAAAAACTCATGGTAAACATCTGGAGTGAAGTCAAGATGATATGCATTTTTACTTTAGTTATAACTTTCTTTATTTTGGTTTTGCAGGAAAGATGCCTATCATTCTGGCAGTGCTGATTACCAGCATGTTCATCAGACAGTGAACGTGGTATTGTAAGAAAATGAAAAAATTGAGGGAAGCATCCTATGACTGCACTAACCTTTTCTCGTGATCCCAGAT
Source organism: Dermatemys mawii (assembly GCA_007922305.1). Lineage (NCBI taxonomy): Eukaryota > Metazoa > Chordata > Testudines > Dermatemydidae > Dermatemys > Dermatemys mawii. The sequence goes on along the minus strand of ML677412.1, from coordinate 7,223,163 downwards.
TCCTCTCCCCACAGTTGTATTCGGGTTGTGGATTTTGCTGTTGCGAGCAAGAGCCTGTTGAGATTTCTGTTTGGAGGTTTCTATCTTGAAGTACTTATTATCCCCTTTAAAATACAAATTTAATGATGCCAAAGATACTCATTGATCTGCTGTAGGCTTTTGTCTATTCAAATTTATGCTCAGTTTTTAAATCCGATCTCCAGAATAGTCAGTGTGCCTTTGCTCTCGTGTCCAGGAAACTCCACAAACAATAACAAAAAACAACCCTAAATGATTCTTACCCCAAGTCTTGTGTTCAGTGAGTCCTCAGTGTAGCATCCCGCGGTGAAGTGTGTGGATGTGTGTAAGACTGAGGTGTTCAGAATCCACACTATCAATTTTTTTAAGCTTGTACTGACAGCCAAAACAAATGACCTCTGTTTCCTTATGAGCACTTTCTGATAAGCAGTAAAATGGTTCTACTTGTGAGCAACTTCTTCTATGATTCTGTGCCTAAGTGAAAAGTCTTTATTTTTATATTTCAGTAGCTGATAATAAGTTTGATAGCATTTAAAACAAACTTATTACATTCAGGAAATTATTCTCTGCTGTGGGAAGGTGTTCATAACCAAATGTTGTTTTGTCACAATCACTGAAAATGTAATTTATTCGTATTTATACAAGTTGTACATAATTTTACTTGGCAATCTGCCTATTTATCAAATGAAAAAACTGGAATTTTTGTTGTACGTAAGTCTTTGAATAAAAGGAATACAGTACAAAGATTACAGCATCCTGACTTTTTTCCCCATACATTAAAATAAAAAGTGTCTCAATAGCAATGTAAAAATGTAGTTGAAATCAGATCACAGTAGAGCATAAGGTCACTGCTTACCAGACCAGATAAAACCGGTACTACTTTGTGTACACCCACACACACAAATCCATGATTTCTTAGGGCATGGATCTTTCTAGCAAGGGGTAGCACTTTCCTGGCAGTCCATTTTTACAAGGCTGACAAACTAGAGTGTGTAGTTTCTGTGGGATCACTTGTGCAGTGAGATGCTATCAAAACTGAATGCGAGCATGATGATGTAACCCACATGCCACCTGGGTGTGGTGTTCTGTCCTCTAGTGGCACCAAGACCAGAGACCTAAAATGAGTCTGCTTACAGCCTTTGCTAACAGCCAGTTGATTTTTAGCTCTTGTGGTAGAGGCTCATGCACTAAGCTCCAGAGGCCCCCAGTTGGATCCTGTCCTGTGTGATAGAAACAGATTTCTGATGCTCATTAGAAACTGCAAAGATTATCTGAAGGATGTCTGGATTTAGATGTTTTAATTTCCCACTGTTGCTAAGGTCATAGCTACACTGGGGATGTGTCCTGATTTTCAGTTAGCAGTTCAAATCCCCAGCATAGCATCAGGTTTGCCCTATCAAGCCTTGTTGGGCACTAGTAGGTCTTATGTTTACAAGCTGCACTAGTGCAAACTGCAGTTTATAGCAGTTTTCCTGTCTACACTACAGCGGAGCAGTGATGGAGCTGTATTGGTGTCAGACCACTAGTGGCTGAAAGCAGGACAAAGGCTCAGGCCATGTCTACACTACCGTCTAAATCAGTGCAGCTGCAATTGATGCAGCAATGTCAATTATAGCAGGTCTGGTGAAGACGCTAAGTCGATGAGAGAGTACTCTCCTGTTGTGTGTACTCCACCTCCCTGAGAGGTGGAAGCTGTGCTGACAGGAAAGTTTCACATCGACGCACAGCGGTGTAGATACCACTGTAAGTCAACCCAAGTTGCGGCGACTTCAGTTACTTAACTTGCATAACTCAGATTGATTTAGTGTTCATGTTGACCAGCCCCCGGTGTACACAAGGCCACTAATGGTGGTAGCATTGAGAAGCTTAGTGTAGATGGGTCAGTGGATGTTACAAGCATTTTAAACACAATGGTATTTTCAAAAGAGCCTAAATGAGTTAGGGAAGAAAAGTCCTATTGAAAGTAGTTGAGAGCTGACTTGAGACGAAGGGGAGTTGATGTAAGTCACATTAGCTGTCTGTCTCTGTTCCGTAGTGCAGTGATTCTGCTCACAACTTTCCATACAATGAAGTTATGAAATGGAAATTGTTGAAAAACCACTTTAAGGTGGAGTTGAGGCCTCAACTGCAGGAATATAGTAAATCAATATTGGTTTATTCATTGTGTAGAAATGCACCAAATTTGGTAAAGGTTAGGGAGGGGTGGGACTGTGAAATAAAACTGATTTAAATTTTTTATTAAAACTAATGTTAAAAAGAAATTATATAGGACATAGGTTGGGAAAAGTGTCTGTACATTTGGGTATAATGCTTAATTATCGACAAACATGGTTTGTTTTTGAAGTCATGATATATTGATTATGTATCTATCACCCAAATTTAGGTGACTAGATTTAACAGTATGGTTTAGATATCTGAATCCAAATATTTGGGTACATAACTCATGAAAAGTTGTGCAGAGATTTGGTTGTGGAAAGCCGAGTATATCAGTGAGTTGTACTACTAGTTCAGCCTGGCAGTGATGTGTGCTTAGACTAAAGTTTCTGTGGGCAGCAATAGATGTACATGGCTCTTCATCTCATCTTCTGGTCACCCTGTGCTGTGCCTGTGTGTGTGATACGAGAGAGCAGTTTAACACACATCTGTGGGAGAAGATTAAGGTCTATAGAGTGCATGCAGTTTTAAATGTGAGATAGAAACTTCAACCTTGTGCATGTTCCTTGATGATTAACAGAATGGTTTTTGATACCTGCCACTTACGCTGACTCTCAGGAAGGAGAGATGCATGAAAGGAAATGCAACTGAAGCCCCAGATAGACAAATGCTCCTCTTCAGCTGGTTCCACAGCACCAGTACGAAGTGGGACTTAGGAGCATCACCTGTAAGCATCCCTCTAGTTGCTCATGAACTGCTCAATTCTAAAGGACTTGCTCATAGATGAGGAAAATCATCCTACCTCCACATTTACCTTAGTTTTGTTTTGGGGACTTTTTCTGCCATTCGCATTGTCTCAGCGTCCTGCCCTGTGCTGTTGACAGCCTTTTGTGTCATAGGGGTTACTTGTGACCATGTTATGAGGGTGCTCTGGGAAGGAGGAACAAACCCTTTTTGGTGAATTCACAGGTAACCACCCTCTTTATTCTGTTGAACAAGGCAAGCACAGTAAAGGCCTGTGACCTTACAACAGCTGAGGAACTTCTCTTTTTGGAGCAAGAATAGAGAATTCACTCTGCAAAAATTCCCTTATTTATACATAGCCCCCATCCAACAAAGCACCCATACAGTAGTTTAATGACACCCAATACCACGCCTGTTCTCTTGAATTTCCAAGCTTTTTCCACTGCGAATTGGCAAAGGTCAATGCTACCAGCAGTGGCAAAATTACCAAGACAGTCTTTAAAAACCCAACCTCAGGCCTTCACAGCCAGAGAATGCTTTGAAAAAACCTGAGATGATGCTTTTTAAAGTACACTCTTAGGGGGGGTTGGGGGGGGGGGTTGTTTGTTGTCACGTCAGCAACTCTTAATTTTTTTTTATTTTAAATAGAAGTTGATAGTCTCCTGTACCCCTTAGTTCACAGGAGTGGGGGTTTGTGAGAACAACCTCCACTGTTGTGAGAGGTGTGTCAGTGCCCCATTAATGGCTGGTTGGACCTTGGGACTAGATTTTTAAAAGGAAAAAAAGGTGAAATCTGGGCTCCCCAGAAGTAACTGACAGAGCGACCCCCTCCCCTGCCCCTTAGTCTCAACAGGGCCTGGATTTTGCCCTGGGCTTCCTGCCAGGGTTCAGGGCCAGGACCCCATCTGCAACTGTTCTGAGCTACACCACAGGGGAGAGCTGGGGATGCACGTAACCCGCGGGGCGCAAAGGTCGCCCCGAACAGGGACCCCCAGGGCCCGTCTCGCGCCCCCTTCCCCCCCACCCCCTGCGAGGGGCTGGGGACCCGGACCCCGGCGAGCCGGGAGCCTGCTGCACACGCGGGCTCTGTGGAACCGCGATTATCTCCCCCGGCCCCGGGCTCGCCAGCAGCTGCCCTTCCCCGCGGGGAGCCGCGCGGGTTCCTCTCACGCCGCCCGCGGAAAGACCCCGCCTGGCACCGCCGCCCGCCCCCGGTCCCTCCCACGGGGGCGGGGGCGGCTGCCCGGGTACCTCCGCCGGTCCCGGCCGCCCCGCACTCGGCGCTGCCCGGCGCGGGTAGGAAGATGCGCCGCGCCTGGCTCCTGCTCCGCCTTTTGGGCGGCTTCGCCGCTCCTCTGGCTGCCGCCGTCGGGGATGCAGGTGAGGGACCGACGCTGGGGCCCCGCGCATCTCTCTAGTCTCCACCTTCCCCGCTGTGGACCCTTCACCCCCGGCCCTCTCCTGCCCCATTTCCCCCGTCCCCGCTTCACTCTCCGTCGGGTTTTTCCCTGGCAGGTGCCTGCAGGTGAGCGGAGCCAGCCCTGGGTGTTTTATCACTCGGGGGGCTGTTTTCAGCGACCCCCCTCCCCACATCACCACAAAAAAGGTGGGATTTGGTGCCTCTGAAGACTGGCACCGTGTCAGGTTGTAGAAGGACACGTGGGGGTCAAAGGCCAGATACTGACAGCAGCTCTCCCCTTGCATCCTCCGCACCCTCCTGGGGTCTTACAGCAGAAAGAATGGACAGGAACCCAGCTCTTGTATCTCTCTCCCGCTGGGCTGCCCGGTGACATTTGGCCCTTAGCTCCCCTTGGGACAGTGAAAGTAGGCTGGCCAGATTCACTGTCACTTGGGCAAGCCCCTTTATGTTTCTGTGCTTTCCTTTTGCTCCCCTAGGAAATGGAGGTAAGGGCTCTGCCGGAATGTAGCCACAGGCTTCATGAAGTGTTTTGAGAAAGTACTGCTTACATGCTTGCTTGTTCTTTTAGGTCAGCGGACTGAATTCTGAATTCCCTAACTCCCCACTCACAATCACTGGAGTTTTGTTTAGCTGGGGACTGTGGAATTTCACCCAGTTGTGACTGGGTGACTAGCTAGAGAAAGTCATCATCAAAATTGCATTTATAATGCGGATGTGGGAAGTGAACTTTGAAGCTCTGTGTTTTTGAAAAAGAAGTACTCTATACACAGATAAATATAGAGGGTTGATGAGCACCGTCAAACCACTACCGTTCATTTGCAGAAGTGAAAGATATGTGTAGAATTAAAATACTACATAGTTATACTGCGTTTCCTTTCTTCACTGCATTAGACTATAGGGTTTCTTAGCTACTGAATGACATTTGATTTGGGAAGAATCCCTTTGTTTTATCAGGATAATGGTTGCTCCATATAGACAGTCAAAACTCTTGGAGGAGAGTAACTGCTAAGACTCGTACTAGAGACAGGGGAGGGGGCCAGATGTAATATTTCTTTTTTTATGGGAACTCTTTAATGTAACCACTTCAATCCTGATCCTGCAACTAGTTAATAATCCTACAGGACTGTGACAATATAAAATGCTGTCTAGGGGTCCAGTATTATTAAAATTGGTTAGGAGACTATAAAGGTGATTCTTGGTTCAGGGTCAGTTTTTTATGTCAGTGTTAAACTGCGACTCTTCATAACTTTTATTTTGTTGATTTCCCACCAATTCTGAAACCAACAGTGATTTATAATTTTGCAGATGTCATTGTGGTATTTCAGTGGCCTTCAAGCTGTTAAAATCTGACTGATAAGGGAGTTTGACATCTGCCTTGGATTCAGAAAGCTCAAAAATTTCATTTTTGTAACTGCAAGCCTTTTATTTTGACTTACATTTCTTTCCAGTAATTGTTCCTTGGGTTCTAAATAAGAAAAATGCCCCCTTTTTCTTGGAGTCTGCAGGTAAACTGTTAATAATTTTAGGGAAGTGGAGAACCTTCAGGGTTGGTGTGAGAATAGCAAAGCAAGCAGTAATACCTGAGTTCTATTTAAATGGCTTTCCCTGGGCTAAGTAATGTAGCTTTGCACCATTTAGCAGAACATTGCAAAACTTGGCGCAGAATAGTTCATGAAAAGCATTTAGAAGGCAGAAATATGGCCTCCTAACCTAAAAGAATCACAAAGACAAAATAGACAAGGAGAAATCCTTCATAGCCACAATGATATTTACTGAAGTTATGAAAAACTTGCCATGCAAGTCGGTTCCTATAACTGAACCTCTCCAAACAGTATTTCCTATAACTTTGGAAACGAGAAGCACGGGAAGTTCCATTTTGTCTTCTAGCTGCCTCTGTCTCTGCTGATCTGTCTAATATGGGAAGTACTCAGGTACTACAGGCACGAATATAAAGCCCTAAGAAAGAAAGAAAACTGATAAGGGAATCTAATTTAAAAGGGAAAAGTTAATAGACTTAAAGACAGAATTAAAGAAAATGTAATAGGACTGGTGTGAGTCTTTTTATTATATATTAATAAAAAGTATCAAAATTTGTATGTAGAGAGGAACAGGCATGGACTGGGGCATCTTAACCCCTGTTTAGTAAAGACTTCTTTCTTACTGTTATATTATCTTGATTTTTTTTTTTTTAAATCAGCGCTCCCTTCGACAGCATAAAACCACCCCAGTGAGCAGCGGTAGGTATGTTGGCAGGAGAAGCACATAGCATAGTGCACACTACGACTTATGCCAGTGAAATGCATGTTGCTCAGGGAGTGTTTTACCAGCGTACATGGTCGTGTAGACATGGCCTTTGTAAAACTATTGTTTTATCTGCCTGCACCTGTCATGTTTGCATTTTATGTACCAGTACAGTAGATGTGGCTCTTCTTTCTCATGTGTGTTTCTTTTCTTGCTAGTCGTCTGTGGAGTCCCAACGAGGTTAAGCTTTGCTGAACTGAGGAATGAGTATAAAGATCAGGATAACTTTTCCGTTGGGGAGACTGCAAAATACACTTGTCGGCCTGGATATGGAAGATCTCCAGGACTACAACCCAGTATTACATGTCTTGAGAATGGAGAGTGGTCAGAAGCACTTGAGTTCTGTAAAAGTGAATATTTTCTTTCCGTTGTTAGAAAAAGGTTTTAAAGGCACAAGGTTGTGTACACGCTGCAAAAATCTAAAGTATCTTTAAATAGTTGATTGTGACTAGTAAAGCTCTCTAACTATGTCTATTCCCGCCATCTTTTTGGAGAGTGTTAAATATATACAGATCTTGGTGATAATTGTTGTACTGAAAGACAGAAGCCTAATCCTAGTCTTGTTCTCTACCAGAGAAATCGTGTGGTCATCCAGGAGAGCCGGAGAATGGCAGAGTTATTGTAACAGATATCTTCTTTGGATCAACTGCCAACTTCACGTGTGAAGAAGGGTAAGTTTCAGACTGCCTGAGCTGACTACTTGCGCAGACTACTTGGAGCTGTGCAACCTAACTGGATATCCTCGTATTCCCCCAACTCCTGAAGGCAGTTTACTCTTCCATACTAAAGCAGCTCTCCATCTTCTTGGTTCAATCAATATCATTTTTATATGCAGTGAAAGATGGATTGGCATACGTCTCCTTCTTTTCTTCATTCATGCTCTGCCATTTATTGTACAAACTTTAGCTGCAATTTGACCAGCTGAATGTTCTGCCTGCAGGTGTTGACTGAGCACAAATGTCTCCTGTGGAGAGTAGGATCCAAGTGATCAGGGCAAACTTTGGAATCTCTTGCATTACCCCTGCTTTGACATGGGAATAGTTCTTCTTCAGAATAATTTGAAATGGCTGCCTTTCCTCAGCGCCATGCAGAGAAGGGGCTCCATGGCTAAATTCCCATCTGTCTCCAAGGACAGACCCAGCTCGGAGAGCCATCTGAGTTAGAGCTTTGGGGATATGGTGGCAGAAGGGCTGTTGCCTGCCCCCTCCTTTGAAAGATTAAGACTTTGCTTTAGTGACCTGAAAAGCAGGGGTCTGCGGTGGCAGGACAGGCTGGAACATTTGTAGAGAGTGTCACGTCTGTATTGAAAAAGGAAGAATCTGTTCTTGCATAAAGTTCCATATCACAGAAAATGGCCATCGCAGCAGCTGGTGCTGAGCTCTAGACTCAGCGTTGCACTGGTTTATTCAACAATATCTGTGCATATGGACCTGTGTGATGGGGTGGCTTATAGCACCTGCATGGGTTACGACTGGCATGTTTGATTATCTCAAGCTAGCCAGACCCCAGCTGGGTCTGCCTAGCCCACAAAAACCTTTCCACTCCAACGCAAAAATTATAAAACCAAAATGGAGCAGTCCAATAATAACCCCCTGGCAGCCTGCCCAAAAGTGCAGATGTTACGAGTTTGCCTGTGGCTTGTGGTTCAGTGGTGGGGAATGACCACGCTGATGTGGTGAGGAGGACTTGAGGGCAGAGGAAGGACATTTGGATCCCCTGGCTCAAAGAATGGCAGCTCATTGGGCCTACATTGGATTCTGTTCCATGGTTTAATTCTACAGGGGGTTGGGGAGTTCTGAGTTGTCAAGGAACCTTTTCTCCTACCATCGTCACTTAGTAGTCAGTGGTGTTGGTCTCCACCTGCTGTGGCTGGGGAAAAGAGCTTCCCAAATGACTGAGCTTCACAGGAGAACTCGTACAACAAAAGAATAGGTAAGAACTGATAACCCCCTTTCCCTAACTCCAGGCACCGGTTGATTGGACGGCCTTACAGACGGTGTGAGATTTCTGGCATGCGTGTTGCATGGACTGGTGATGTCCCCATTTGTGAGCGTAAGTAAATTAAAAATGTCTGTCCAGGTGTTTACATGGGAACTTCTGTCTCTTATCTACTTGCTTCTTAAATGTTAATAAACAGGTAGGGAAGCTTTATGATCACTACTTTAGAAAGGGAGAACTGAGAAACAGAGAGATTAAGTGATGTGCTCTGGGTGATATAGGGAGTTGGTCAATAACAGAGCCAAAATTTTAATCCAGATCTCCAAGTCCCAGATATCTTAACCACAAGAACATCATGGGTTGATAGGTGTGTGTGAAGGCATTTTTATCCCAGGAAGAAGTTTGTTGTTTCAAGTTCCTGACCATAAGAACTTAGTCTTTCTATGACAACTGAGTAAATAAAAAAGGCACTGAGCTTGGTTTGGTGACAATGTTCTACCAGGATGGTTATTGGCCATTCTGCATGGTTAAATAAAGTAACAGGTGTGCCTCATAGATATCTGTATTAATCTAAAATTAGACAAGAAGCTTATTACCTGCACTTCAAGGCATGCATGTGCCTTGGTAGTGTGGACACCTATTGTGCAGCGAGAAAACTGTTCATTTTTCTGTGCTTCATTGAGATGGAACACCTAGATCTTAAAATAGTGCATATTAAAGTTCCTTCCTCAATAGAGTGTTATATAAAACTCCACAAAGTGTGGAGATGCCACACTTCCTGTATACTAGGCCAGTGATTCTCAACCTTTCCAGACTTCTGTACCCCTTTCAGCAGTCTGATTTGTCTTGTGTACCCTGAAGTTATATCTCACTTCCAATCTGCTTGCTTACAAAATGAGCCATAAAAATACACAGCACACTACTACTGAAAAATTGCTTACTTTTTAATTTTTACCATATATAATTATAAAACAAATCAATTGGAATATAAATATTGTACTTACTTTTCAGTGTATAGTATATAGAGCAGTATGAACAAGTCACTGTATGAAATATTAGTTTGTACTGACTTTGCTAATGCTCTTTATGTAGCCTGTTGTAAAAAATAGACAACTATCATACAATTGTAGGACTGGAAGGGACTTTCAGAGGTCATCTAGTTCCAGTCCCGTGCACTCATGGCAGGACTAAGTATTAGCTAGACCATTCCTGACAAGTGTTTGTCTAACCTGCTCTTAAAAATCTCCAGTTATGGAGATTCCACAAACTCCCTAGGCAATTTATTCCAGTGCTTAACCACCCTGACAGTTAGGAAGTTTTTTCTAATGTCCAACCTAAACTGCCCTTGCTACAATTTAAGCCCATTGCTTCTTGTTCTATCCTCAGAGCAACAATTTTTTTCCTTCCTCCTTGTAACAATCTTTTACGTATTTGAATACTGTTATCATGTTCCCTTTCCATCTTCTGTTTTCCAGATTAATCAAACCCAGTTTTCCCCATCTTCCCTCATATGTCATGTTTTCTAGACCTTTAATCATTTTTGTTGTTCTTCTCTGGACTCTCTCCAGTTTGTCCACATCTTTCCTGAAATGTGGTGCCCAGAACTGGACTCAATACTCTAGCTGAGGCCTAATCAGCATAGAGTAGAGCAGAAGAGTTACTTTTTGTGTCTTGCTTACAACACTCCTGCTAATACATCCCAGAATGATGATTGCTTTTTTTGCAACAGCATTACACTGTTGACTCATATTTAGCTTGTGGTCTACTATGACCCCCAGGTTGGTTTGACAGGGTTTGTTCTTGACAAATCCATGCTGGCTGTTACTTATCACGTTATTATCTTCTAGATGTTTGCAAATTGATTGCTTAATTATTTGATCCATTGTCTTTCTGGGTACAGAAGTTAAGATGACTGGTCTGTAATTCCCTGGGTTGTCCTTATTTCCCTTTTTATAGCTGGACACTATATTTGCCCTTTTCCAGTCTTCTGGAATGTCTCCCGTCTTCCATGACTTTTCAAAGATAATTGCTAATGGCTCAGATATCTCCTCAGTTAGCTCCTTGAGTATTTGCAGATGCATTTCATCATGCCCTGGTGACTTGATAACATCTAATTTGCCTAAGTAGTTTTTAACTTCCTCTTTCCCTATTTTAGCCTCTTCTGATCCTACATCATTTTCACTGGTATTCACTGTGTTAGTCATCCAGTCACCACCAAACTTCATGGTGAAAACTGAAACAAAGAAGTCATTGAGCACCTCTGCCATTTCCACATTTTCTGTTATTGTTTTTCCTTCATCATTGAGTAATGATCCTATCCTGGCCTTGGTCTTCCTCTTGCTGCTAATGTATTTGTAGAATGTTTCCTTGTTACCCTTTATGTCTCTTGCTAGTTTGATCTCATTTTGTGCCTTAGCCTTTCTAATATTGTCCCTACATATTTTTGTTATTTCTTTATATTCATCCTTTGTAATTTGACCTAGTTTCCACTTTTTGTAAGACTCTTTTTTGATTTTTAGATCATTGAAGATCTCCTGGTTAGATCGGGGCGGTCTCTTCCCATACTTCTTAACTTTCCTACACAGCGGGATAATTTGCTCTTGTGCCCTTAATAATGTCTCTTTGAAAAACTGCCAACTGTCTTCATTTGTTTTTCCCCTTAGACTTGCTTCGCATGGGATCTTACCTACCTACTCCCTGAGTTTGCTAAAGTCTGCCTTCTTGAAATCCATTATCTTTGTCTACCCCTGGAAGACCTCTGTGTAACCCCAGGAGTACATATACCCCTGGTTGAGAACCACTGTACTAGGCAACCTCTGTTTCTGAGAGACATTTGCATTTGCTGGGACAGAGAAGCAAAAGTAGCCCATGAAAGGGCAGTCTCACACTACAGGTAGAGAACAGTAGGAAGATTAGTTCCCTGATTTCTGTGAATAGCTTCTGTTGTTACTCAACCATGAATCTGAAAACCAGTCTACTCATCAGTAAGATACTACTATTAGCACTTGTCTTATTAAGTCAGTTTGGTGATTTACATAACATTAGTGCAAAATCAACTCACATGTCCCTGGGCCGTCGCCTGTTGGGCTAATTAATTCTAGTGGTTTCGTAGCTAGCGCACCTAGTTTCCTTTAGCAGATCAAGTAACTGGAGCTGCTTCTTTAGCAGTATTAATTCTAAATATCTTGTGTCTCTCCAGGTATTCCATGTCTTCCGCCTCCTGACATCCCCAATGGAAGGCACACTGGGCTGATAATGGAGGAGTTCTCTTATGGGTCAGTTGTAACTTACAAATGTGACAGTGGTCACCCCATCACTGGAGAGGCCTCTATTTACTGCACAACCAAGGACGGGCTAAACGGAGAGTGGAGTGCGCGTCCCCCTCGGTGTGGAGGTAGGGTTTGTGTAGGTGAAAAACCCCTCCCTGCTCCACTGTTCCATGTATAGAAAGTCCCGGTCCAGACAAACCCAAGAACGTGAGACTCCAGTTAAATCCCTGCACTTAGTGTGCCTGCCCATGGCAACATCCCTGCTAGGTTTTCCATGATTCATGTTAGACAGAGAGTGAATAGCTCTAGAATAGAGCTGAAGGTTTGAGGTGGAAACTGGTACCTTTAGATGCACCCATATAGCAGCTCTGTTAGCAGAGCAGTTAGGGTTACACCTGTACAGGAATGCTGTTAAAGGTCTTTAACCCTAGCTGCAAATGGATGACACCGGTGAATCTTAGTCAGGGAGGTGGTGGGTGTAAGTTTCTAGATTGCACGCCCAGTCGGATCTCCTAGCTGCTGTGCACCCCAAGCAGATGACTCTAAAAAATCCTAACCCAATGACGTATGGCACTGGGATATTTGTGTAAATTTGTGCAGGTAGGAACTGAGGGATGCATGCGGCAGAGAGGGGCTGTGTGTGTGGGCTGACTGTGTGTGCTGGTTGTGTCGTGTGTGGTTTGTCTGATTTCTGTCTGGGTGGCGAGAGAGTTTTTGTGTTCTTCAGAGAGAGGTTATTTTGTGAGGGGTTATTGTGTGCGGTGATTGTGGTGTTGTGTGGGTGGTTTGGAAGAACTGCGGCAGTTTGGCCAAAGAATCTACTCTCTGTGCAATCTCCTTCACACCAATGACCCATTCCAACAGCAAGGATTAACTTATTTCTGATATCACAATGGTCTGGTGCTGTTGGCGTAGTTAGATACGTAGCTTATTGTTTTATACTAGGTAGATAGATAATCTAGGGATATTTGTAAGCCAGACTTGTGCAGTTTTGTGTTTGAAAGAGTTTGGTAGGCAAGTTGAAAGATGCTGGCACTTCCAAGGGTAATGAAGAGAAGGCAAGTTGCTGGGCCAGCAGCCTCCTGAAGCATCTCTGGCCTGACTGTGCAGATTGCTGAGCTCCCTGACTGTCTGGTGTCAATAGGTGTTCAGGCCCCTTGGTTCCTTGACTTTACCCTGGGGGTGCTCCCATGTCTTGGAGATTGGTGCACAGGAAACTCCTTGAGAAGAGAACTCCCTGCAAGGTTGCTTTGGAGGGACCTAGGCTATTACCAGTGTATCTCCATCACCTCCTCTCAGGGTGCCCTCCACATTTCCCACAAGCAATCTGTAGTTTCAAGTAGCAATACTATAGGCCAGTGCAACAAATTACAGGGAAAATCTTGAG
>ML677412.1:7179914-7189932 GCA_007922305.1 Dermatemys mawii | reverse complement strand
TCACCCAACGGTATTTAAAATGCAAGAAAGAATGTTCGTACACACCAGCTAAAGCAACAAAATTCCCAGCTGGGAATAGATCCCCCAGGGAGACACACACAGCTATAATCACTGTCAGCACAAGAAGCTCAGTTGACTTCAGTGGAACTTGCGCAAGGCTCTTTGAGCACTGCCAGACAAGCAGTTGAAAGCATTTATAAAAGTGTCAGCAGGAAGATGGAATAGTGTAGAAATGCTATGAAATAGTAAAAATAAAATTAAGTTAGAGGTATTTGGGGGGATGTAAATGTGATGGAGGGGAAGGTAGTTAGGTAACTTTAGCCCTGTTGTGTGTTTGGCTCACTGATGTTAGGCATGACTCAAAATTAGTATGTGGATCTGATATTCAGTCTGTGATCCGTTATAACCCCCAAATTCATTTAATCAGACTAACACTTGGCAGAATACTCCACATTTTGTAATTTTGCATTTGATTTCCTTTTAAAGTGAAGTACTTTGCAATTGTCTTTACTGAATCTCATCTTGTTGATTTCAGACCAATTCTCGAGTTTTTCAAGGTCATTTTGAATTCTTATTCTGTCTTCCAAATTGCTGACACCCCTCCCAATTTGGTGTCATCTGCATAGTTTATAAGCATACTCTCCATTCTATTATCCAAGTCATCAATGAAAAATTGATTAGTACCAGACCCAGCACACTGACCTCTGCAGGACCCCACTAGATACACCTCCCAGTTTGACAGTAAACCATTGATCACTACTCTTTGAGTACGGTCTTTCAACCAGTTTTGCATCCACCTTACAGTAAATTAATCTAGAACATATTTCCATGGTTTTCTTATTGAAAATGTCATATAGCAGTCGTTCTCAACCTGGGCCCCTGAGGTGGCCTCAAACAGGTTTCAGGGGGTTCACCAAGCAAGGTCAGGGTTAGACTCAGTGTGGCCCAGGGCAGAAAGCTGAAACTCCACTGTATGGGGCTGAAAGCTGAAGCCAAAGCCTTAACAACTGATGTCCCTGTGACATGGAGCCCCTCCCTGTTGCCTTCTTTCTACCTTCTAATGCTGGCCCTGGCTTTTATATGCAGAAAACCAGTTGGCACAAGTTGGCCTTATAGCACGTTTGGCGGCGGCGGAGGTGGGGGGTCAGGGGCTCAAAAAGGAAAAGGTTGAGACCCCCTAGGGATGGCCCTGATCACACCTAAAAAAATTGCAATCACATCTTCTGCAACTTACTTTCCTCCTCTTCTTGAAATATTATTTTTGCTGACCTTTATTTCAGAGATCAGATGTGCATTCCCAGAAGTTCAAGGTGGCAAGAATGCAGTAGTGGGAACTACATTTCAATTTGGAACTAATATTACTGTAGAATGTGACAGTGGTTATGTGCTGGAAGGCAGCAGTCTGATACAGTGCCAACATGATTTTACCTGGGATCTTCCTGTGCCAGTGTGTAGATCCAGTATGTATAGAACAAAGGGAAAAAATTCATGCCCTGTGTTAGGTTTCCACCTAGTGGTCAAATGACAATAGAGATTGAAATGAGACTTGCCTTTGCAGAATCTGCAACACAAACCCCCTTTTGTGTGTAGACAGGCCCTAAATATGGGAAGGTAAAAATCAAACTCTCACAACTTGAGGCCTGTCTAAAATTTAATATGATATCCTAATGTGGTTTGAGTTTTTTGATTGTGTAGAGACCACCAATCAATGTTACAACCATGATTTTTGTTTTGCTGTGCTGATTGGCTCCCTGAGGGGAACTTTTCACGACAGTTATGTTATCCTGTGTAAAACTTACTGCATTTAGGTTGGAGTTTTCAAAATACACCTTATTCTTTACTTAAAATATTTCTCCCTATCAGTAAAAGGCAATTCTCTAAGCAACAACTTTGTCCTTCCAGCTTAACTCACTATGTGTATGACATGCTCCCAAGACCTTCTGAAAGAGCTTCTTTCTTGCTCCGCCAGTCAATACAGTGCTGAACTTTCTCCTCTGCTGGAGGATACAATTGGGTTACAGTGGTTTATCTTCCTTTAAAAGTTACAAGGGCCTTTTTATAGAGCTAGCAATATGGGGAGGACTTTTAATACGTTTTGCTTTCTAGCTCTTACCAATAACATCTGTAACATTCCTGAGATACAGAAAATGTTTGGATAAATATTTTTGAAGAAATCATGTGGCTGTGATTCATTTCACATTATAGTAATTCATTTTTTTCCTCCCCCACCCCAGTTCTAGGTTCCTATAACTTCATCTCAGTAGTCCTTGGTAAGTAGTTTACTAAAAAGACCTGGGGTCAGATTCACAGCTGGGGTAGATAGAAATAGCTCCATTGACTTCAGTGGCACTATCCTGATTTACTCTAGTTGAACATCTGGGCCATTGTTTCTAAACCTTATTTATGGAGTCAGTTTCCCAGCTTTCAAACCTTTGCTTCTCCATAAGACTGCATGTAAACCAGGAAATGTATAGTACCTCTATAATCAGACTCTTTAAAAACCTCACTTCCTGGTGGGGTTCCCTAAGGCTTGAGATTCCACTGTCTGGACCCCAACAACTGTTTTATGTCCAAAAACAGCATGCAACAAAGCCACTTGGGTTAAGATTTTTGTCAGCTTTGTTAGCATTCTGCAATTCTGCTGCAGGGCTTCCTCTAGAGCACCTGGTTCAGGTCTGGACTATGCTAAAAAAATTAGTTCAGTGTGTCAGTAAGGGGTGTGAAAAATCCAGACCTGAACAGTGTTGGTAAGCAAGCCGTCCTATGTCTCTGCATAGACAGTGCAAGATCAATGGAAGAATTCTGCCATTAACCTGGCTACCCTTTTGGGGAGGTAAATTACTTACCCAAATAGATGGGTAGCATCTACACTAAGTGCTACAGCAGCGTAATAGCTTGGGTTTTTCATATACTAGAACATAGCTGATCTCATAATTTCAAGCAGTCTGAAGTGCTCTAGGTTTTAGATAATAGGTTGTGAATGGTAACCCATTTGTGCATGGTGTAAATCTCCTTTTGCTTATGCCACTATGAACCCACGTATTATATTTAAATACTAATAAGTGGTCTTATTCACAGTGAACTTTTTGAATGTAGTAATGTTATGATTTTGCCTAAGATCAAAACCTGAAAAGGGTATAATATGAAATGTTAACTTTGTAAAGACAGAAAATAGCTCAGGCTTCAGAAACCCATGTGGGTACAGATAGAAGAATGACATCACCTCTTTACCTCCTTTGGGATTTTGTGAGTTAATTAAAAATCTGCAAAGGCTAATAATACTATTTCTGTGTTCCATAAACCCATCTGTTGGACTAATTCAGTTCTCTCTCCGGGTCTGTAGTTGGGGCGCTGCTGCTGCTTCTCCTGCTTACTGTTATCTGGAGGATTAAATCTAAGCAGAATGCAGGGTGAGGGATTTTTCTAAATTTCCATTAATTTCAATATGTGTACAAACTGTTGTTTGGTTTCACAGTTTAATGTGGGCCAAACATTTCATTAAATGACTCATGGTCTCCATTTGCAACAATAGCGCAAAAATAAAAATAGGTAATCACTAGAGTAATTTTGTGAGTCTGCAAATGGTAATAGGTGTTCTTCATATACCAATCTTTTTATATAATATTTAGACACTTCTCTCCCTCATCTCTTTGCTCTGGAAGAAGCATTATGATGTATTTTTACAAAAATAAACAATTCCAAAACATTCTTTTGTCACCAAGATATTAGCATGATACAAAGAAATAAGGCCCATGATGGATTTTTCCCCTTTAGATCTGATAGGTTGGGGTTGTTTTTTTTTTGCATCTCTGTAATATACTAAAGGTTGAAGAGAGGGGAGGAAAAGGATGTAGAGTTGTTTTTTCCCTCTTTTTCACCTCTGAAATATCAGTGATGTAACATGGTTCTCTCTGGTTTTGTTGGAAGACTTGCCAGGGCTAGGAATGGAAATCATTTTGAGAATATTTATTGGTAGCCTTCAAACTTTAATTGTAGGGGCAGAAGGTATTTAAAGTTACAAAAACCCTTTCCTAAACTGTCAGACAATGGATTAAACTAGTTGTCAGTAAAGGGTCTTAAACAGTTTGGTCCCAAAATCCTTTCTACTCTCACTTGCTTTATGTTCAGTCTCTTGCTATGTCCCACTGTAGCCTTATTAGTTCTCTAGTTGCCAATAACTGAATTTCTAATAAAAAAATGCTTGAGACTGCTTGGCTATGTAACAAAACAGCATTAAAGTGGCATAAGCCCTATTTTTTATATCACTTTTAAATGAAGATCTCCCTCCCCACTCACACCACCCCTCTTAAATCAGAAGGCTTTAATATTAGAACTCTCCACAGCTTTTGCCTTGGTAAATAAATCAATGTTGGTATCCTCTGCTGTTATCACTAAGATCTCAAATATCTTCAGATCAGCTTTCCAAACTTCGGCCGTTATAACACTCTGAAATTAGTTTTGAGGTTAAATATAACTTTATTTCCAGTCTCTCCCTTCAAAAGGAACTAATTTACTTCTTCTTTGAAAATGTATTTTTATTTTCCACTATTCAGCTATTACTATACACATGAAAACAGCAAGCATCAGATGCCTTTAGTCCATCTAAAGGAACAAAAGAAATTCATTTGCACTATAGCAGGTACAGTGGTATTTTAAATCACTTTCTTCAGTATAAAAATGCCAAAATGGTGGTGTCAGCTTTAACTTACTTTAATGCAGTGATGCTCAGACAGAGGTCTCAAAACTATAAGTGGCTCTTTAATATGTCCCCTGTAGTTCTTTGCAGCACACCATAAGTTACTAACAGATCAGGATGCTTTTACCATGTTAATCAATTTGCACTGCATTATTAAGTTGCTTGCTATGAAAATAATAGTGTGCCAGGGTGGCTCCTTCGGCTATTGATTGCTTTAGTGCAAAGACATGCTGTTGAATGGAAAATGCCTACTTTTCTCACTACTTGGTTGAATAAAAATAGTGCCTGTTGTAACTACAACCACTTCTAATTTGGCTAACCTTTTGGCTGTAGCAAACAAGCCGATCACATTTGCAATGTCACAACACTTTTTTGGAAGCGAATCCAATGCACTCAGTTCTGAAGTATTGCATATAATTGTTTCCATCTAGTACAAAGGAAGATGGAAATCATGGATCAAATGTTACCTACCTTTGAAACTGTCTTTTGTTTGTACAGTTGTGGGGAAATCTGCTCTCTACAACTTATTTCTAACCACACTAGAATAAGAAACTTCTTTGCATCTCTCTGCTTAAACATGTGTTGCACTGGCTGCTGTGCTTAGTTTAATCTGCATTTAGTCCTGTGGTTGTTACTGTCCATAATGCAAACCAACTTGGGCTTGTGTTGCTTCTCTTCAGACTACTAACACTTAACATAATGCCACCAACAGCTAGCTGCCTTTATACTTCAAATATACCCATTAACTCATACATGTTTATTATACAGCATGAAATACAGTCTGACATGAACAAGTTTACAATGTGCTATTTATTTTGATTAGTAAACAGGTTTTTTTAAGAGTAGGCTGAGCTGAGAAGCTTTCCCCAGGAAATGTAAAATTTTCAAAAAGATTACTTTGCCCAAGTGAAAGTAATCAAATTGCAATATAATATTTCTAAAGATTGGCAGGAGCATAGAAGAACCTAGTTTTGTTTTAATGGTGTATCCCTTTCTGCAGGAAGGAAACTACTTGTAATGGTGTGCATTTTGCTTGTTTTGCACAGAAAATATGGAAGCATTTCTGTCACTTACTTTAGGGGAAAATGCAATGCCATAGTATAGAGCTGACATTGTTACTGTAGCTGCTTCCATTAGATCCTTTAGCATTTTAGTGCATTAAGTTCAACTTTACACAGAACCAGGCTGTCCTCCTTCTTGCCCTCCTGCTGTTTGTCCATGACGACATCTTGCATACAGACTTCTGAAATGAACAAGACCCACTGCAGCATCTAGGATGCTTACTCCTCAGATGATGCTCTGGCCTTCTTTCCCTTTTACGGAATTTCTTGTTTCTGAGCAGCTGACCAAGACATCTAACACCTGGAGGAGATGAACAGGGAAGCACTGCTGAGCCTGCCTTGATTAGAAACTGCAAGCACAAGACCCTGAACCTCCTCCAAGCATGCTTCATTGACTGCCACAGCTGTCTTCTGGAAGAGTTTGGGAAGCTGTGAGAGAGAAAAACCTTTAATTTTAAGGAGCTGGATTTTTTGAAAAAGGGCTTCATAACTGCCAACCCTCTATCTTTCTAATTTTACTTGTTCTTCAAACTAAAGCACGTAATGTCCTTCACCTTATAGTAAAGATAAAAATAAACTTTTTACAACCCTTTTGTAGTTTTTAAACCCACTAAAAATAAGAGATTAAATTTTGACTTCAATATTTAATTTTTTTGATAACTTAGTAATGACTTAATGAGCATAAAACTACAGATTAAACTTTAAATACTGCTTTTAAATCAAGCACTGTGTGTAAAATGTCTGGAATTTATAATGTATTACTCTAAAGACAAAAGTATGTTTAGATAGGAGATTTGTGAATTTACAGCAACACTTTAAAAATCAGTCTTGGTAATTTTGTGATGCAGAACCTGATGATGCCCCCATTTTTGGACAAAGGTTCCTACCCTAAACTCCCAATCTGAATTACAATTTAAAAGAACCTGCATGCAAAGCAGCAAATGCCTCCCTTAAACCCAATAAAGGGACTGATTTTGCAGTCTTGGAAAATAATCTTTCAATTAGACATTAATTGGAGACACTTATGAATGCCAGCTGCAGTAAAAAAAAGGGTGTTGTGACTCACTGTGTGCTTGATCCAGGGGTTAAGAATGGGCAGTTTCACAAACCAGGTCTCTTGTGCTACCAGGGGAAGACTTGTAACAAGGATAGTGGTAAGTAACCCAATAGCTTTTCTACATGGGGAAAATTGACTAGCATAACTACAGCAGGATAATTGTACTGGGGGATGAGTATTCCAGAACAACTTCCCCTCACTGTGTTCTGGAATAAGTGACTTTATTCCAAAATCATTGTTTTTCAAACTAATTACTTTGAGAATGCAAGTCCCTTATGGAAGAGTACTCTTACCAAAAGTTAGTCTGCTACATCTTTGCCAATCAAAAGAAGCCTTAAGTGATACCTCTTCAGGATTCAAAAATGAAGCCCTAGTAGTGTGAATTCATGGTTTCATTTACTATAGAATGAAATAGTATTCATATTTAAGCAGTACAACACAAGAAATTTAGTTTTTAAATAGTTTCTCAGCAAGATGAATGACCACATACAATCATTTTATCAACTATTAACACACCAAGCAGCCTGATTGGTTACCCTACAAAGAGCTGCAAGTGACCCAGATAAGAACCATTTGTACCTCAGAGTCTCTCTGGCCTACAGCAATGGGACTCTGCTCTCCAGTGGGGTCTAGGTACTCATCCAAATCTAGCCTCATATTTAGTGGCAAGCTTTTAAGTGGAGCAAAAAAACCTGCCCTCTCTCTCTGCTTTTGGCCTAGGTCAGGACTAGAGGCCCTTTTGCTCTCTTAAAGGCTATATAAGCTACTGGGCAGCTAGAGTAGTACAGCTTTCCTAGAACAGGGGAAGGCAAACTACATCCTATGCAACCATCCTGTTGCTGGGGAAGCTACCCCAGTCCCACCCCACTGTCCCCCTGCAGCCACAGGGATACATGCTCCTGTGGGGCACTGTGTCTAGCCCAGGCTAAGCTGCATGGCTGGCAGAAACGTTGCTCTGAGCAGCATGGTTGGGGGGGGGGGGGGCGCGCGGCAGGCACACAGCACCAGGTCTGTTGGTGAAGGGACAGGGAGCAAAGACTGGGGGAGGGGAGAGCAGTCAGGAAATGGGGAACAGGTACTTGGAGAGGCATGGGAGTCCCAGGAGTCTGTCAGAGGAGAGAGCAGTGGATAGGGATCAGGGCAGTCAAGAAACGGGGGGGATAAGCCATGGGGTCCGGGGAACAGTAGGGGTCAGGGGCTGTCTTGAGGGGATAGGCAGGGAACAAGGAGCACAGGACATTGGATGGCTCAGTGGTTCTGAGCCGGGCCGTCAGGAGCAGAAATTCGGAATTCGGTCGGGTGAGTGCAGAGCCGGGCTGTTCGGGGAGGAACAACCTTCCCTACCCGGCCCCCCAAACCACTTCGCGACCCTGATGTGGCCCCTCGTCAAAAAGTGCCGCCACCCCCCACCCCGTCCTAGGACAAGCAGACAGATGAGCGGTCTCCAGCCGTCACCCTGCCCCGGGAGGGGCCTTGTCGCTCCCACAGCCCAGGCTCAGGATCGGGATCAAGGGGGAGGGCGGGAACGAACTCACCCGTGAGTCTAGAGCGGACGGGCCCGGGCCATTGAGCAGCAGCACAAGCTAGAAAGAATCGCGCCGGCGCGCGGCTCTTTCCCAGCCCGCAGCCAGGCGGAGGAAGCCGCGGCAGGTGCCCGCGCCCCGAAAGCGGCTCCCGGGCCCGAGTCCGTCAGGAGCACGTTCGCCCGCCGGCTTGGGCGCCTTCCCCGGCCCAGGCCTCTCGCTCCCCGCGGGGTCGCATCGCCGGCGCTGCGGGGCGCGGAGAAAACCAGCGGCGGGCGGGTCCCTCCTCCGGGCGGGGCGGCGCCGAGCGGCTCCGCAGGCTCCCGCGGCGGAAGCCGCCCGGCCATGACCGAGCGCTTCCGGGGCAGGACGGGAAGGGGAGAGCGGGGTCTCCCCCCTGGCCTTTCAGCTGCGCCTGCCGTCGCGTCACACGAACGCGCCGCGGTCTCTCCGCCCTCCCCGGCCTGCGCGCCGGGCGCCCAGTACAGACGTCATCCAATAGGAGACGGAGGCGACTTGGGTGCGCGCAGGCGCAGTGTCGCTCGGGGCGTGGTTCCCGGGTGCGTGCTGCTGGGCGCCATGGAGCTGCTTCGGCCGAGCTGGATTCCGCGTCTCTCCGCGCTGCTGGTGCTCGCGCTGCTTCCCCGGGGAGCGCTGGGTGAGTGTCGGGGTCCCCCCCGCCGCCCTCCCCCGTTCTTCCCCCAGCCCCGCCCCCTGAGCTCCCCCTGCCTCCGCCCGCTGGCTAGAGGGAGCAGTGGGGGAGCAGGGCCCGGGCCTCCAGCTCTGTTCTCCGGGGCCTGGGGTCTCGGCCCGGTGGATCGGGATCCGTTGCCCTGTCGGCCACTGACAGATCGCTCGATTCTGCCAGCCAGGCTGACAAGGGGGGGGGGGGGTGAGGAGTGAGTGAGGGTCACCCGTCGCCTAGAAACAATTGATTGGTGCCGCCTGAGGCGTGTGCCTGGCGGTCGTCCCCGGGGTGGTGTAGACGCTGGAGGGGTGCAGTACTTGTGCATCGCTTCCTGTTTAAATGTTATTGGGCATCCTAGCTAAAAAAAAGTCATCCCGTCACCCAAAGGGCGGTAACTCGTAGACACCCAGTTTAATTTGGACCCGATGTGTCAGGCGCTGTCTGTGGGGTGTATTTTTCTCGACTGTTTTGTCTGTGGTTAAAACAAAAGTGTGTAGTCACAGGACAGTGTGAGCTTAAAGGTAAAGATTAATGGAGCCCAAGAAATAAGGAGACGGTCTCTCTAATCTAGTGGGTAGACTATTCACTTGGGGGGGGGGTTACCTTGACATCTCCCACTGTAGGTTCCTCTTTTAATTAGTTATGACTTGGGGGTACAAAAATGTAGACCCCTCTTCTTCTCCCCCCCCCCCCCCCCGGGTCAGGTTATGGGAGACCCCTGTTCAAGCCGCTCCTCTGTGAAGGGATTTGAACAGGAGTGTCCCACCTCCCAGTGACCTCTTTCCTTCTCCCACCTCCTCCTCCCCCAACCCCCCACTGTAGGCACCTCTTTTAATTAGGTATGACTTGGGGGTACAAAAATGCAGATCCCTCTATTGCCGCTTGAAAAGGAAAGCTAACGAAAGCTCCCAGTTCAAAATCCTTTTCAGTTGGTGGAGAAATTGAATCAGCCTCCCCTCCCCACCCCTGCACCCCAAGAGCCTATGAGAGTCA